>CM042425.1:44951440-45133940 GCA_023631565.1 Gymnocephalus cernua | reverse complement strand
TTAGAGTACATTCTTAAATCTTAAATATGCATTGCTTTACACAATTAAATGACTATATGGTAATGTTAGTTGGCAATGGTCAGATAATTAACTAAAATAGAAAGAGTGGAGCTTTTTATGCATTTGTTAGCCATGGTGCTGAAGATTGTAAACAGTTTATTAAATACTTTTGAGTAAATGTAGGCCCTTATCAGCAGATTTTATTGCTAATCGATACAAAAGTTGTATGATGATGCTAATTATTAGTCATGGTTTTGTGTGGCAGTGGGGGGGGGTGTCGGTTAAATGGCTTATTTGTGTGATGTGATGTCCTGTTGCGTTCAGGTTCGGTTGCGTTTCTCAAAAGTTAAATCTGTCTCATCTTTTCTCAACTCTAAGTGTTGTTTTTCCAGGACTTTAAATTAACGCCGTCAATACTTAAACGTCTGTTGCCCGTGTACAGTTCGTATTCAGAAACGTCACAGTACCGACTGTCTGGGGTGTCGCTCTGGGACAGGCGAGTATGAGGCTGGGAGGGGAAAATCACAGTATACTCACTACAAAAAAAATAGACTACACCACTGGTTAGTTCTACTCTAAAAGTATGCAGAACTTACATGTAGATTCCTTTAAATGTTGATTAAAAATGGAACTGGATCTGTGAATTATTACAGAATCACAATTGAATTCATATCTTGTTACTCAGTCAGAATCTTATTAACCTGAGGTCCGTTTCAGGTAGGAGGATTAGTGGAAACTCTGAGTTTGTTAAGCCTGAGATGAGGGAAACTCTGAGTTTTCCGTTTCAGAAAGAGAGGTAACTTAACCTCAGAGTCAGTTACTATGGTAACTTAACCTCAGAGTCAGTTACTATGGTAACTTAACCTCAGAGTCAGTTACTATGGTAACTTAACCTCAGAGTCAGTTACTATGGTAACTGAGCCTATGAACCTAACCTGGTCGGGAGCAGGTTTTCTTCAAGAAACCTTGAGTTTCTCTCAGACTCCTCCCCATGGATGTATGAAGAGAATTAACGCTCCTCCCTCTGACACAGAGCTCTTCATTTCCTCATTCATTCATTCAGTCTGGATCAGGAGCATTTCAGCGCAGTTTGTTATATTGGCGTGAATAAAATAAAACATTGTTGGTTTATTAACCGTTAGGCAGACTTTAAAACATTGTTTTTTCTCAAAACATGACATTTCCTTTTATCGACGATCCGTTGATGAAGACGCTGTATGGCAGGGAGTTAAACATATGTCGGAAGATGATATTGACGCATTTTAATTTCCAGATAACTATCTATTTGAGCGCTATGGTTTTTCTTCCCAGTCTATCAGTTATGTAAGATACATAACCTTATCCGTCCTCATATCACTAACGTCACCCATCGTGGACATGCTCTACATCCCAGCACATTCTTGCATTACAGTTGTCTCTACAACCTTGGTGATAATAATAATTTTAATAAAGCGCCGTCAGAAGAGATCGCTCTGAAACATTGTATAACTGCTATAAATCATCTCATGCTTTGTGTTTGGGCTTATTTAAATCCTGCCAGTCTAAGATTTCAATAGATGTGCTGCATGACCAAAATATATATTTTGAAGATTGAATGCGTAAATTTTATAACAAAGTTTAAGCAGCGTCCACTTTGAGCGTGAGTGTCTACGGGTCAGTGAAAGTAAAGAGTTTAACATGTGTAGTGTTCCTGGACACAGACCAGTCAGACATTAAAAAGGAGTTCCACAGGATTGCAGGTGAATGATGTAAACCCTTTGAAATAAAAGATTATGAATTATAATTCTGTTAATGATGGTGCTGCAGCCTCAGAATGAGATTAGTAGCCTAGGACTTTTTCGCCCGCAGTATTGCACCTACCTGAAATAGATTTGAAGTAATATTAGCTATACTTATGATTAAATATGATATACATCATATTGGAATATAAGCATTTACTCTAGCAGCAATTTTCTCCAGCGCAATTTCTCTCTCTTTGCAGCAGCCGCTGTGTTGCTTTTTTAACTAAATACATGTTCAAACTCTATATATATAAAATAATAATAATTAGCATCATCATACAACTTTTGTATCGATTAGCAGTAAAATCTGCTGATAAGGACCTACATTTACTCAAAAGTATTTAATAAACTGTTTACAATCTTCAGCACCATGGCTAACAAATGCATAAAAAGCAGACGGAAGGAGAAAAAAGCTCCACTCTTTCTATTTTAGTTAATTATCTGACCATTGCTAACTAACATTACCATATAGTCATTTAATTGTGTAAAGCAATGCATATTTAAGATTTAAGAATTTACTCTAATGTTGCATAGTCATTGACCTTATGAAGGAGTTCTCACTGTCTCTCTCATCATCTGAAAAAAGGAAATATAAACATGGTATTCTGTTTACTGCAGTACTCAGACACACAGGTACACACACACATAGACACACAGACACACACACACAGGCGCACACACACACACACGCACGTACACCAACGCGCGTGTGCACGCACACACACACACACACACACACACACACACACACACACACACACACACACGCGCGGTATCATATAAGCTAGGCTACTCTCACTTACCAGGTAACAGTAGGCTAACGTTGGTGGCAGCTGCAGTATCACCCGACGTGGCAGCAGCTTCAGGGACAGACTTCAGAAAACACTGACGTAGTGTTATTTAGGTCTGTTTAGTAACGTTTCATATCTTGTTACTTATAAAACTTAGTTCAAACTCTAGGTAACTAACTAGTTGCGAGAAAGGAAAGACCGCGCAAAGAATGCAACTTGTTGTTGCTTAGTAACGTTAAGTGACCTCACGTCAGATCCAGGGCCACGGAAGCCCCCAAGGTCCAAATGTCAGAGCTTCCCAACACAGACGGGGTGAATTTATGAATGAAAATGAGAACGTTCGGTCACAAACAATGTTGTTACGTATCATCGCGCTTTTGTAAGTGGGTAAGTAACGAGCCACTTTTGTAAAACGTAAGGAGTAGAAAGTACCGGTATTTGTGTTAAAAATGTAAGGAGTAAAAGTAAAAAGTCGGCACAAAAATAAATAGTAAAGTAAAGTAAAAATACCTGAAAAATCTACTTAAGTACAGTAACGAAGTATTTGTACTTCGTTACTTCCCATCTCTGTTTATGAGTGAGCATAGAGTGAATAAGAAAGGAGGTGGAGTAGCCATTTTGTATAATGAGTCATGCCATTGTACTCAAATATCTTCTTTTGAATATGTGACTCTTCAGCTAAGGTCCTCCCCTCAAGCTATATTTCTAAATATCTACAGACCACCGAAATACTGTGCAGCTTCGATGACTTTACTGAACTGCTGTCTATAATCTGTATTAACTTTGTGTAATTATTGCTGGTGATTTTAACATTCATGTGGACAACCCGCAGGATAGAGGGACCAAAGAAATGTGTCGTGTTTTTGAGAACTATGTACTGACTCAGCATGTGACAGAACCCACGCACAATAAGGGGCACACTCTGGACTTGATTATCTCCAAGGGTTTGAACATTTCCAAGGTTGTGGTGACTGATGTTGCTGTCTCTGATCATTCATGTGTTTTCTTTAACAGCACTATCTCGGTGCCCAAAAGTGTCCAAACTAAGGTAATCAGAAAACGGTATATCACTGAAAACACCAGTGAAACATTCATTCAGCTTTTCTCCTCCACACCCTCCCTCTCTGGGGTCTCAGTCACTGAGCTTGTAGACAATTTCAATTTTAAAATTACAAATGTTATTGATGCCATTGCTCCCACTAAGGTCAAAGCTGTCTGTAGTAAGAAAAGATCTCCATGGAGAAATGTCATACGGGTAAGAACAGAAAAAACAGAGTGTCGAAAAGCTGAACGCAGGTGGCGAAAAACTAATCTCCAGGTCCACTATAACACCTATAAAGACAGACTTCACATTTATAATTTGGAACTGAGGAATGCTAGGTGGTCCTTCTTCTCTGACATTATCGCCAGAAAAAATAATAATTCACGTGCTCTGTTTGCTACTGTTGATAGGTTAACAAACCCTCCAGTACCAGTAGCATCTGAACTTTTATCTACCAAGGCCTGCAATGATTTTGCCTCCTTTTTCGAAGACAAGATTCAGAAAATTAGACTAACTGTCAGTGCCTCCATATCAAGTAAGGGATATGTGTTGCCACACTGTCCAGGCAAAACAAATTCCAATATCACACAATTTCATATGATCAACCATAAAAACCTGGAGGACATTATACAACATCTGAAAACCTCCTCCTGTTGTCTTGATATTCTACCAACAGGCCTTTTCAAAAATGTTTCAAATTGTATGTCTTCTGATCTTTTACAGATTGTAAACACGTCTCTACTCTCAGGTATCTTCCCAAAGGCCCTGAAAACTGCAGTCATCAAGCCACTTTTAAAAAAGGACAATCTAGACACGGCATTACTGAGCAACTATAGGCCGATATCTAACCTTCCATTCTTAAGTAAAATCATTGAAAAAGCGGTTTTTCAACAACTCAACCTTTTCTTGTCACTAAACAATGGTTTTGACGCCTTCCAGTCGGGTTTTCAACCACAGCACTGAGACAGCTCTTGTTAAAGTATTTAATGACATCCACTTAAACACAGATAGTGGAAAAACTGTAGTCGTAGTATTACTTGATCTCAGTGCTGCATTTGACACGGTCGACCATGACATATTACTACACTGACTGGAAAACTGGGTTGGCCTTTCTGGCTCAGTCCTAACCTGGTTTAAATCCTATTTAAAGAATAGGGACTACTTTGTATCTATAGGTAATTATACATCTGAGCATACAAATATAACGTGCGGAGTTCCCCAAGGCTCCGTTCTGGGGCCTCTTCTGTTTAACATCTACATGCTTCCACTGGCTCAGATTATGGAAAACAACAAAATGTTACCACAGTTATGCGGACGACACACAAATTTACATAACCTTATCGCCAGGAGACTATAGTCCAATACAAACACTAAGTGCATTGAACAAATTAACGACTGGATGTGCCAGAACTTTCTTAAATTAAATGAAGAAAAAACTGAGGTGGTTGTTTTTGGAGCAAAGAAATCAGAAAATCTTGGTGTAATTATGGACTCAGACCTGAATTTCAACAGCCACATTAAGACAAAATACAAAGTCATCCTATTACCACCTTAAGAATATATCAAGGGTAAAGGGACTTATGTCTCAGCAGGACTTGGAAAAACTTGTCCATGCTTTTATCTTCAGTAGACTGGACTACTGTAACGGTGTCTTTACAGGTCTCAAAATCAATCAGACAGCTGCAGCTGATTCAGAACGCTGCTGCTCGAGTCCTCACTAAGACCAAGAAAGTGGATCACATCACTCCAGTTCTGAAGTCTTTACACTGGCTTGCTGTGACTCAGAGAGTTGATTTCTAAATACTTTTGCTGGTTTATAAATCATTAAACGGTTTAGGTCCAAAATACATTTCTGACCTGCTAGTAAACTACGAACCACCCAGACCTCTCAGGTGGTCTGGGACAGGTCTGCTTTCTGTCCCCAGAGTCAGAACTAAACAGGGAGAAGCAGCATTTAGTTTCTATGCTCCACATATTTGGAACCAACTTCCAGAAAACTGCAGGTCTGCTGCAACTCTCAGTTCTTTTAAATCAAGGCTGAAGACCTTTCTTTTTGATGTTGACTTTTGTTAAATAACTATCCATTTCTTATACTTTCGTTGCTTATTTTATCTGCTTTTATATTTTTAACTGTTTTTAACTGCTCTTTAATGTTTAATTTCTTATTCCGCACTGTAACTTTTATTCTTGTATTTTAATTGTCTTCATGTAAAGCACTTTGAATTGCCCTGTTGCTGAAAAGTGCTCTAGAAATAAAGCTGCCTTGCCTTGAAGTCGACATTGGGGGCTTAAAACACCTTTAAGCTACTATTACACACATTACACACATAACCAGGAGCACCTGAACGCAGCACGACTCACCATAGCACGCTGCACCGTCCCCCGGGCTCCTCATTGGCTTGTTCCGCTGTGATGTCACTCTCAGGTGTTTGCTCTGCCCAACCTCCTCCCCCAGCAGGTAGAACCAACCAGAGACGAGCTGCCGACACAAAGGGGGCGGGGCCAACAAGTTCATTAAATCTGACAGTTATTTTCTATTTTAAATCAATAAAACATCAGATAACAAGTCATGTTTTAGAAAGTGTGTACTCAAAGATATTCAGTTTACTGTCCCAGAGGACAAAATATTCACATTTAACAAGTTTACCCGTTTAATTATGAAAAAATGACTCAAACTTGACAGTTGACAACTAATCTTTGCCGTTCTAGACTTTATGTAAGTTTTTAAGTATGTAAGGAGGGAAGAAAAGAAGAGGAGGGTGGAAGGATGGAAAGAATGAAGAATAGAAAAAGGGAAGAAAGGGAAGAAGATGGAAGAAGGAAGGATTGTCTGTTGATTGGTTGAAACTAACCTGAGAGGAACCAATCCCAAAGCTCATACAGCCAATCAGATTACGGCAGCTGAGGAAACAACACAACACAACTTTTACTCAGAGTTTATTATTTTATTATATTATATTTCTTCTGACTTCTCTGACAAAAATGTTACTGATATGAACAGATTATATGCCTTTGGGGAAAAAAAGCAACAAAAACTGCGAGAAAAACAAAGTTTGAACAGTGACGAGGCGATTTCATCTAATGTCGTGTTTGGTAAATAGTTCCATAAAACATTAATATGAAGTATGTTCAGAGTGACGTCATCACTGACCTGCTGAAGACTGAAACCAACAACCTGTTGGGGACGACGTCATCGCTGACACACCTGGAACACACACACACACATACACTCACTCTTCGGTCCAAACCATCATCTATTCTCTAATCATTTTGGTTTCCATATCATACCAACCTGCTCATGGGAATACTGTGTGTGTGTGTGTGTGTGTGTGTGTGTGTCTCTCACAGTGTAAACTTGTGGTTGTATTCTGGATTCTTGTTGTTCCAGACGGTTGGAGTCTTCATCCTGATGCTGAGGTCAGAGGTCATTGCCAGCTATACACACACACACACACACACACACACACATACACACACACACACACACACATACACACACATTAGAGATGAACTGCGCCTCGCCTGTAAAGTAGACGACAGCAGGCGGCAGCAGCGGGGGGGGCAGTGACAAAAGTCCGCTGTGAAGTCGGACAGTTTCCAGCTGTATCCAGCAGCCTGCAGGCTGAACAGGAAGTCACAGAAACACTGTGGTCCGATTCTGATTTAATAAAATGTTATCAGACCCATATATCAGCTTGTACACAGTCTCCAGTTGTTCTTATTATGACAGAGTAGCTGTCAACATGCTCTACATGCGATCTGTTGCTGATTTTAATTAACAACACACTGTAGATGATCCTAATCTGAACAGATTTAGTCTCTCTGACTTCTAAACATAACTATCAGCCACACAGCATGTGATCTGTAAACAATAAGCCTTTAAATCAGACACACAGCAGTTAAAATCCCTCTGATTCAAAATCAATAAAAAAGTTTATATAAAACATCATCATGTTGTAGATTCTGAACCAATCAGCTGTTAGATCAGCTGAGAGGCCTGCATTTCCCAGCATGCCCGGGTCCACCTGGGTCTTGCAGTCGGTGAAAAGCAACTGCACTGCCCGTGTCTCAAACCTGCGGCCGCCTTGGTCTCGTGAGGTTAGCGTTGCCCACGTGTGCATGACGTCAGAGCAAGTCGGGATCAAGTCGGACACAAATCTAACCGGCATGCAACGGGCGGCGATTGCTGCTGATCGATTCTGCGCAGATCTGGCTCATCTCGAACGAGCCTATTCTTCTGAGACGTGCGGTCAGATGCTCACAGCTGATTGGTCCGTTACCTTGACGTAGGAGCTTGGAGATTTTCCCATCAGCCCTCTGGCCTCGTGGACTGCAGAAGAGAAACTCTGTCAGAGAACTCAAAGAACAATAAAGTTTCTTTGTGTTTGTGCTGCCACCTGCTGGCTGACTGAAGGACTAACAGCTGCTATTCAATCAACCTTTATTTATTAGATTATTAATATTAGTGTACAGCTGAAAAACAGCACGCACTAACTAACCCTAACAGAGTGGATTTAGAGAGTTAAGCACAATAAGACCAATAACATAAAATATGAATAAAATCATATAAATCATCATAAAAACTACTATAAACTACAAACTGTTATAAACTATATAAATAAGTATAAACACAAAAAGCATATAAATATAAGTTATGTGAACTTATGTGAAAGTCAGACTGAACATTTAAGGGTATCATAGAGGAGTTGGACATATTGATTATTGATGTCATTATTGATTGGTGTGCTGAGTGTTGATGCGTTTTAAAGACAGAAACTTAATTTCGAGATTGATTTATCTGCCATAACACGTCTCCTCTCAGACTGGTGTGAAACTGTCTCTTTGTGTCTGCAGATTTCTTCTAAATGTATTACAAGTTATCATCAGATGACGCCTCATTTACATATTTAAACAGAAATATCATCATGTTAACGTCAGGCTGTAAGTGAAAGCTGTGCTCTGATTGGCTGCTGCATCACTTACCTTGGACGACAAGTTGTCCCGCCTCTGCAGAGATGGACAGCCGCAACCGACCTATCAGGAGAGAGAAAATTCAGAAAATTCTGAATGTTGCTACGGATGGAGAAAAACAATTAAGAAAATTGAACAAATTCAGATTTTTTCATGATGGATGAAACTTTCAGAGGTAATGTATGAAAATGATTGACACAACGTGAGGTTGTATTTATTTTTTTATGTTCGAAAAATGGGGAGCCGTTATGTTTCATTGAAGTCTTGTAGGAAACCCAACGCGCACCCTCAGGGGTTCTGGCTTTCCTTTGCATGGTTTTAACTTCATGGCTCTTAAATGTATCATTGTTGTTGTTGTTTACATGGGATAAATGAATAAATAAAATCACATAAGGACTTTAAATCAAACCCTCGAGTATTATATTGCTGATATACCTCTGCCTCGGAACTCAGATGGCTGGATCTTCCTCCTTCGCCTGGTCCTGGTCTCAGACCTGGACCTGGTCCTGGTCTCAGACCTGCTGGTCCTGGTCTCAGACCTGGACCTGGTCCTGGATGGACCCGGGACTCTCTCAGACCTGCTGGTCCTCGTCTCTGAGGACGGGACAACTGCGGACCAGGACCGGGCCTGGACCAGAGCAGACAGACAGGATCAAACATCAGAATCGGACAGTGAAAACGGGCTCGCAGGTACATTTGGAGGGTCGGGTGAGTCAGAGGCGCTAGACTGACTGACTGACTGACTGACTGACTGACTAAACACAAACCACAATTCAAACTTCACATGTTAATATGTGTGTGTTGTTGCTTTTCCTTGATTTATTTATATCCATTTTTCTAATAATTTTCTAACTTTTTTTGGATGTGTTGTTCATGTTCTTGGAAGATTTCGTTGCGTTTGTGTTTTAGTCTTTGCAGCTGCAGCAGTTTCAGGATGTGGACCAAGATCAGATGGAGAGCATCTCTAACTGACCTCAGACCCGGACTCTGTGGTCCGGGTCCGTGTCCTCCGGTCCGTCTGGGTCTTGGTAGATCCTGGATTAGTCTGGTCCGGGAGAATTAATCCTGGACCCCGTTCAGACCCTTTGGGCTTCCCAGTCTGGACCGAGGTCTGGGTCCTGGTCTTCCTGATCCGGGCCACTCTGATGTCAGCTCTGCAGAACCGGACCTCACCTCTGGACCTGAATCCTGCCTCAGATCCGGTCCCAGCAGCAGTCCTGGTTCTGCTTCCAGATGGAGAGAAGCTGCAGAGTCAACATCAGAGAAGATTTAGTCCAGTTCAGTTTGCTGAGATATAAAACTCAAACTATCATTGGATTAGTCATAAAAGTCATTCTTTTAGCAAAAATGTTAAACAAACATTTCAGTTTCAGAAACAAACTGATGTTTTACTGTTTCTTAAGTGGCCTTCCCTCTAAAGAAACACCGACAATTCTGTTGACGAATCATTGGTTAACTGATTTAATGGACAGATGTGGAAAACTGAGTTTCTCCAAAAGAATCAGGCAACAGCTCCACTTTATATCTTGTGTTTACCAGCAATGTGCTCACAGGTTTCTCCACATAAACCATTCAGCATGACAAAAAGCATCAATAATGACTACAGAAATCTAAAGTCCAATTCAGACCAAAGATTGAGGACGAGATGAATGTAATCTTTAAGGCTCTGACCCACCAACCAGACGGCCGACCGTCGGACTGATCAGTCTCCCTGAGGTCAAAATGTTCCTTGAAACACACCGAAGAGACGCCAACTTGAGCGTACGTTCTGCGCGTGTACGAGACATAATACGTCTCCATAACAGCAGGCAGCGCTAATCTGGATTGTCGCCCAAACAATGAAAACCGGAAATGACGAACGCGTCACGACCGTAATAACGGCTCGTTCGGAATACGATCTTGTATTTTATGAAAACAGTTCACCAAAACGTGTTTCTGAAAACATTGTAAGGAGAAATAGGCCGTGCAGTTGCTGAAAATCATCCCAAATGAAGGCCGACGGCCCCTCCAATGGACGGCAGCACGGAACACACAGACCAGAGTCGAGTCACCGACCTCGCCAGACGGCGGCCGACAATCGGGTTGGTGTGTCAGCGCCTTTAGTCTCCCTGTGAGTTTCCGGTCTGCAACGTTCTGAAAGCTGCCAATTTCTACCAATGAGACGAGACGGTGTATAAATCTCCATAGAAAACACTCTCTGCTTTTCTAACTTCAGACTTTTACAGGCTTTTTTTAGCTGGATATCATTTGCAGCATCTTAAGATATGAATGAGGAGCGTGATAGTGAGATACTTGCTACAGCTGCATTTCTAGTAGAGATGAAAGAGAGATTCTCTGCTTTGTTCCCTCTCTTCAGCGTTAGCTTGCAGAAGTCATAACGTCTTCGATGCCTTTAGAGACGTTTCTTTTGCTTGAAGTTTTTCCTCGCCACTGTTGTACTAAATGCTCTTGGTGGAATTACTGGAATTGTTGGGTCTTTGTGACCTGAGATAACTCTTGCTATGATTTGATACTATAAATGAAATTGAATTTTTGTTGACCTTTTTTCTAAAAATTTGAACTTTTTCCGATGTTTGATGCTTTTTTATGTACAGTTCTTGTTTTTTTCCAATGTTTTGAATGCTTTTGTTTTACATGTTTGTCCGCTTTTTCAACATTGTCGCTTTTTTTACTTTTTTCATGAAAATGACTCAAACTGATTATTAATAAAAAATAGCTGGGGATTAATTTAATAGTTGAAAACTAATCTTATAATATCTTTGCAGCTCTTCACTGAAACTGAACTGAGAGTGTGAACCTGCAGTTATTGGTCAATGATGAATAATCAATCTGTTATCAAACCCAAACTCAATCTGATGATTGTTTTTACAGTTTTCAACGTTGATCCAGAAGAGAATTCTGCAGAATTTATCAGACAGTTTTTCTGCTTGGGGAGGAGATGTCTTAACATTCTGAGTTTTATTTTAATTGGCTTTTAATCAGCAGAAAATTCTGCATCTGCAGGTCACGGCAGTGTTGTGTACACAAGTACTAAACATTACTTTTAACATAACACAATGGTAGTTCAGCTGATGGACATTCAGTCTGCCCTATGAACTCAGAAAACTATGATAATTCAAAATATGTTAAAGATATCACAAAGCTGAAATATACTATACTGCTTTAAACAGTATTTGTGATTGTTTAAAGTTTAAAGCTAGCTGAAAATAAGTGGAAGGACTAGCATTTTAAAGATGATTAAGTTGAAGAGGATTTGAAGATTCTTACTATCCGGTTTCATTGTAAAAAAAAGAAAAGTTGAAAAAGTTTAATATTTTCAAATGTATAAGAGGTAGAAACAAGCAAAATCCTAGCCACAAAGTCCTTACATAGCTGAACATTTTAAAATGGGAATGGTTTCTGTAGCTGAAAGTATGCCAAAGTAATGCCAAACGTGTGGAAGAATTCTGATCAATAACAATAATAAAGATTGGGATAACAATAGTGTGAATTAAATATATTAACAGGTTTTCAAGGTTGTTAATCTGGCAACACAGACACACTGGTCCATATCAGTATAGAAATATGTAAAACACAACAAAGACAAGACATACAAATTCTTGTCTTTGAAGTTCATGAGATCAAAGTGATTAAAACATTTGCTCCAAAGTTTCCATAGATCAGTTTCACTGTGTGTAGGGTCAGTTATCAGCCTGGAAATCCAGACCCAAATCCGAAAGAGTCTGGCATTGAGTAATGAAAATGGCCCAACTCAAGGGGCGGCACCAAGCATCCATTTGAAAATCTCACTGCACGCAATTGGATAACACTACGACCAATCACAACAATCCACGGGGTGACGTATCCAGAACCCCGTACGCTCAGCTACCAGCAGAGCTAACTGGTAGATTAAACTGTCCTCATCTGTTTAGCACGCCTCTGGCATCAGATACACCGATGTGATTGGTGCAGCTGGCCTCTGGCCCGCCTACCTCAGATACACCGATGTGATTGGTGCAGCTTGCCTCTGGCCCGCCTACATCAGATACACCGATGTGATTGGTGCAGCTCGGCTACCAGGGCATAGTTAATGAGCATCATTACTCAATGCCAGAGGGACTTGCTGAGCAAATTCAAATTGTGCTCTCACGAGAACTCTGCATTTCCAGGGTAGTTAGTTATAATTACATTTTCTTAAGTTTAGCGACACTTCAATCTCTACATACAATTTCTCATCACAGCATTAAAGTGTAAAGAGCGTCTGTTCTCACCGTCTGTGTCCTCTCTTCAGGTTCATATCCAGATCTCCAGGATCTCTGTTCTCCTTACAGCCTCCTCCTGTCCTCGTCTTCATCTCCTCCTCCTCCTCCTCCTCCTCTCTGCACCTCCTCTTCCAGGCTAGAGGCTGACACTGGGCCAGTCTGGTTTGACAGAATCAACATTTCCAGGATGAACTTCCTCTCTCTCTGTGTGTCTCCGTTCTCTTCGGGAAACAACTACCTTGTAGCTAGTGAGTTACACACTGAAAATATCAAGTTTTAAAGAACATTTGGATGGTGCAACAAGACAGACCTGCTTGGTTCTTTCAGGGAATGATTGTAAAGATTCATAAAGAATATGTCGAGGTCATTTCCTCTAACTGGGACGTTTTATAAAGAATATGTCGAGGTCATTTCCTCTCTAACTGGGACGTTTTATAAAGAATATGTCGAGGTCATTTCCTCTCTAACTGGGACGTTTTATAAAGAATATGTCGAGGTCATTTCCTCTCTAACTGGGACGTTTTATAAAGAATATGTTGAGGTCATTTCCTCTCTAACTGGGACGTTTTATAAAGAATATGTCGAGGTCATTTCCTCTCTAACTGGGACGTTTTATAAAGAATATGTCGAGGTCATTTCCTCTCTAACTGGGACGTTTTATAAAGAATATGTTGAGGTCATTTCCTCTCTAACAGGGACGTTTTGGGACTGATTGGTGGGATTTCTGTGGACGAAGAACACACGGAGATACACTGGTAAGAGCCAATGAGGTTTAACCATGTATCAGCTAATTTAAATAGCTCACGTTACTGGATAGTGTCAACAGTTAATTTAATATTGTATGAGGAGTTTTCTTTAGCGGGGTCCAAATGTTCCACCAAAACAAGTTCCTTCCTGAGACTATTTAGCAGAGCCACCGTCACTGCGTCCGGAGGTTAACGCCGCAGAGGATGATTGGGATTGTTTTAAAGAAATGCAAACAACACAGAGAGTTTATTCTCATCTCCCAGAATGCATCTGAGAGACAAACAGTTTAAGTTCAGTTTGAATTCTGACCTGAAGAAGAAATGAGCTGAAACAGGAAGTTAGGCTGCAGCTCGTCACACTGATTGGAGATAACGAGGAGGATTAACGGATTAACACACACACACACACACACACACACACACACACACACACACACACACACACACACACACACTTTGTTGATAAGTCTGCTTTGTGTGGGTTTAAAACATCTGAACATTAACTGTAATAAATTACCTTGTGTGTTGTTCATATTAATCTGTTCACTAGATAATCAACACCTTCTGTTTATTCTAATTTGTTGAGTTTCTGACTCGATACATCTCATCTTTCTGGAAGAATTAAACTCTTACAACACATTTTTACTTTTAGCTTTAAAGGTTACAAAGAAACGGTCATCTCTTGTGACTGAACTTGCAGCGTCTGAGTTAAAGTTTAAACTTGTTGAGCAGCTCTGATCTGTTAAAGATTCACTCACCTCTTCCTGCTGCACACAGACGGCTCCATGACGATCTGCACTAACCAACTAACTAACTAACCAACAACCCTAACTGTCCTGCAGTCTATCTAACCAGCAGTCTAACTAACCAGCAGTCTACCTAACCACCAGTCTATCTAACCAGCAGTCTATCTAACCAGCAGTCTATCTAACCAGCAGTCTAACTAACCTGCAGTCTATCTAACCACCAGTCTATCTAACCACCAGTCTATCTAACCACCAGTCTAACTAACCTGCAGTCTAACTAACCACCAGTCTATCTAAGCAACAGTCTAACTAAGCACCAGTCTATCTAACCACCAGTCTAACTAACCTGCAGTCTAACTAACCACCAGTCTATCTAAGCAACAGTCTAACTAAGCACCAGTCTAACTGACCAACAACCCAAAGTATCCTGCAGTCTCACTGACCAAGAGTCTATCTGATGTGTCCCTCTCTTCTCTCTTTCTGCTGTCTATATTTCTGAAACCTTCCGCTCCGAAGGAAAAAAATTCAAATGTGAAGCAGATTTTCAAGTTAAAACAAACAAACGTGATTGTTTCCTGTCTGCAACTTCAACATAAAAGCTTCTTGTTTACATTAAATGAAAGGAACTCTTCATCAGAATCAGAAAAGGTTTTATTGCCACAATAAGTTACACCTTGGTGATTGGCACAAAACATAAACAAACATATTAACATTAATATGAAATAAACAACAAATACATACACACCAAGTAAGTGTTGCATAAGAAAAGAGGCTGAATATATGTATATATGTATATATAATATATATATATATATATATATATATATAATATATATGTATATAAATAAAACAGTATGTTCAATGGGCAGACGTATAGTCCATGATGAGGGTTAAATAAAGAAAACATGTTATACTTTTGGGCAAAGACAATCTCCCATCTGTTCGGCATGTACTCAGCAGCTGTTTCTGGAGCTTCTGATCGTATCACATGTATATTTCTTGAACTTGCACTTTCATATGTCTCTTTGTAGCTTTACTTATTTAAAGCTAATGTACTTGTACTTACTACTTGTCGTCTGGAGTTTGCACCTTCACAGTTGAAAGCACTTTGGATAAAAGCGTCAGCTAAATGACATGTAATGTAATGTAATTTAATGTAATGTAATGTAATGTAATGATCTTCAGCACAAACAGAACAAGCACATTTACACACTGCCTCCCAAACCTTTGTCTGTCATTAATAACTTCACACAGGTCACTTTTCTGTGTTTCTTTCCATCCGTAGCAAACATTTTGAAGGTGTTTTGTTCAGGACTAACCCCCACCCCCTCCCCCAACCATCTTGTTGGCCATTTTCACAGTGTATTCAGGGGGCAGGCAGCTAGCGGACCAAGGAGAGATGCCTATGATTTGAGACATTTTAAGTTTGTGGTATGTAACACTTAATATATTTGGTACCCATAAAATTGCATGTGGCCCCTGCCTGCCCCTCCATTTGAAATGGTCTCGAACCCCCACTGCTTCGGACTCAGTGTGAAAGGTTTCTGTGCGTCATGAATTTTTAGGATGCCATATATAAAAAAAGTAAATATGAACATTTCTGACTCGCCCATGTGCGACTTCTTCCCACCTCTGTTAGGAACTGACCCGACTGTTTCAACAGCAGGCTTTTACTGTGAAAAACTGTCCTCACTTTCCTGTGGTGTTGATTCAGGATGATTGATGAGGTCACTTCCTGCTGCTCAAACAGCAGAGAGCAAGTCCACATGTGTTTGTTATTAAAAGAGGGGGAGAAACAAACCAAACTCCACTCAGAAATCTGACGATTAAACTTTCAGATCTTCCTGGTTAGTTAGGAAAACATTCCAGAAAAAGTCCTGCTTTGAAAATGTTCCTTCAGTAAAATGTACTTAAAAAGTATAAAAATGTCCGCTGTGATTATTACACTTTGATAGCCTATATTATATCATTACATCAATACAGTTTCTGGTTTGAACGACATGTTTCCTAGAATTGGGCTTTGAGATATGTTTTCTGTGTCACAGGTGATACCCAATCATAAGCGACGTGTTTGTAAACCCCCGTTTCAGTTTAATAAATGCTCTGCCGGGTTTTGTCAGGTCTGACCGTGCCCCAGTTGATGAGTTGGTGAAAACTAACCAAAATGCCTGACTGCGGAAGTCCAAATATGTGCAGTTCTTCCAGCAAAGTTGGCTTGAAAGCATATGTCTTCATCAGGTCTTTGGGTGTACATCGCAGGAAGATTTCTGCATTCACAGCTGGCCAAACCAACCAGCACTGAGGGGGACATCAACACGACTACATGAGGCAGGGGGGGAGCAGCCTTAGACTATGACAACCTGCTGCACATTTACCTGTTTCCTGATGATTTATAGACTCAGTAATTGATTACTAGACGACTATGATCTAGGGCTATTCAGTGTTAGAGGTCAGCCAAAACACATACCTCCAGATTCAAGGATATTTTTTATTAAGAAGACACACACACACACACACACACACACACACACACACGCACACACACACACACACACACGTAACAATGTGCAATATGAGTCTGTTATTTGACAATTTGACTATTTACTTTAGTGGGACATTTTTAAATGTTGACATTCTCTGCTCTACGTTCTTAGTTAATGTGTTTTTTATGTTTGCACAATAGAGTGGTATGTTTTAACGTTCGTTGTATGTATACTTACTAAAAAAATAGTCAGTTCTGATTCTCCAGAGACTCCCTTTGGCTTTGAGAGAAAGTTATATGGAATTGAATAACGGTTAGGTTTTAACATTTTAATTTTCATCTATCGTTGGTGAAGGACTAAAATGATTCTTACATTATCGATTTGCATAATATTTCATATAATTAAAATGTATGTCATAGCCCAGTGTTTCTCAAAGAGTGACCCCGGTTGTCCATGTGTGGATTTAATAAAATAATATTTTTGATGAAATTTTTAAAATTAAAAACTGTAGCTGCGTTCAGTTCCACAGTGTACTCCCTGTAAGGGAAATTCTATCAAAACCAAAACAAAATTCCTCCATTCAGAACAACCTGCAATGTCACCAACACAGTCATCACTTCCTCTGTGCGTTACCCTGGTAACAATACTGGTCAGGTAACAGAGAATCAGAATTAGGCATACCATCAGGGGCAATGTGCTTCTCCTTTTCCATTAAAGGGATATTTCACTGCTGGAAAGCTGAATATATCTTTAAATTATGTCACTTATGTAGCAGAAATGTGAACAAAAAAAATTGAAATTGGTGCCTTCTAGGGCGAGAAAAGCCAGAAAATGTGTTTTTGGCTCATATGGATGAAAGATACCAAATCCCAGAATGCACTTCGCTTTGCTGCTTTGAGTCCACTCCCAAGCCACGCCTACCGCTTGACAGACAGACAGACAGTGAGGCATTCAACTCAACTCAATGTGTTTTAATGTTATTTCAACCATATACACAAAACAACGTTTCATCGTGGCTCAAGTGGTGTTACACATTTAAAATATATAAAAACTACATTATATAATAACGACATACGAAACAGGCTACCTTTAGTGCACACACACATTACAGGCTCCGTAAAGTTCAGCTAAGCATACCAGCATTAGGCTTGGTGGGCTGTAAACACCGAGTATAAACACAGCCGTGAATTAGCGTGGGATGTGGAATGGTCGCCATGTAACAGTCACAAACTCCAGCGGTTAGCAGTTAGTTGGATACAAATCACCACATTTCTGCACCAGTCCGTGTTAACACAGCTCACCTTCATACAGAGCATCTCTAGCTCGGATCGTCGGAAGGCTAGCAGGCCTGGTAGCTGGACAGTCTGGTACGCTGTTGTTCAGCCATGTTTCCACGTAAGCAAAAAACACAGCAGTCTCTGAACTCGCGTTGGGAGCATCGTTGAAGTTGGATGTAGTCCAGTTTGTTGTTTAATGAACGGACACTTGCAAGCAGGATTGATAGGACAGGTGGCCGGCTAGCGTTAGCTCGCTCTGGATGTGCCTTTTCCCCGGTTAGCGTTAGCTTCCCACATAGCCGATGAGGATGTCCCCTACCCAGCTCGGGGCATCGAGCGAGACCGCTGGTCTCCGTGCTGGTCCCCGTGCTGGTCTCCGTGCAGGCGAAGCTCTCGTAGTGTGCCGATTATTCCCTCTGTAATAACGTTTCCTGCATATTCTCCGATCTGTAGCGGTGTATCCCGGTGGTATACGTGTGCGGTAGTTTGAAAGGACATCATTTTGTAAAAGTTTGCTGCTGAGAAGAGAGCCCTGTTTAGCCAGGATCCAAGATGGCTGACATTTCTTTTTTTCCGAGATCGGCTCGCTTCGGGTGATGGGCGGGTTGAAAACATGCGGAAGTAGGTCCTACTACTGGCTGTAGTTCTTTGCCTCTGGCCAAACATTCCTCCAATGACGCAAAAATCATCATTGGAGGAATGCTTTCCAGACCCCCCAATGCAGAGATCTCCCCTGTCAGGGGGATATGAGGGAGGGAAGCACGGTCATTCAGAAATTCTACCGGGTTTCTACTGATACAAAGCTGAATGCTAAATCGGTGAAGTATCCCTTTAAGGATGACAGGGGACTCTCCCTCTTGCAGCTTCCTAGAAGAACAACATCATACCTGGAGCTGCCGTACAATTCTTTGAGAATAGCCGGTACCTTTGCCGGGTTGTCCCTATCTGCCCTCGGCCAGATCAATTTTTCATTTTTTTCCACCTTGACAAATTAAAAAAATTGGATCTTTAACCCGTTTTTCCAATTTTCTGTTTTTATTCAGAGGATCAGAAATTTAGAAAATTACAAAATTGCGTCTGGGCTCCAATTATTCAATACTGCAATGATATTCTCTCCCTCGTACCGCCTATAGTTACCAACGATTGGTTGGCTGTTATCGGGGGTGTGTCTGGATGGGTTTAGGCGGGCATTCAAGACGACTCGGGGCAGTCATGTCAATGCTGGATAATTACGAGAATATAATTCTGAATCTTGTAGAGAAGAGGGGAGATGAATGTTCGGATGGTGAATGAATGAACAACACACAGCATAGCAACAATCCCTTTTTTTCTTTTGAGTCTGACCATCTCAGCGCCACCTTTCCCTTTTCTTTTTTGGCTTCCCCATTGAAATAAGAGGCTGCTGCGGCCCGCCGTACGTTGAGCAGAGGCTGACCAGCGGGCAGCGGCCGGGCAGCGGATGGTGTGGCTAAACTTGCAACGTAACCTATAACTATTATCAGACCGGCCCTCGCGGTCTCGAAACAGACACTACCGGGAAAAGTCCCGACTCGATTGCCACTCGGCCTCTGAGTGGTCCTGTGTCTGGGCGGAGGAGGACACTTTAAATATAGAAACTAGGCGACCTTGATTCAAGTCATTGCTGGATATTGCCAAGCGTTTCACCTCTCGGTGAACGCTGAATGTTTTTCGTTATTTGACTTCCAACACGTCGTCCATTCTCATTCTGTCTTTCGGTCTGGCTGCTGAATGTGCTCGAATGGGGGGCGGGGTGGGGCGGAGCTAGGCGGAACGAGGGAGAGAATATCATTGCAGTATTGAATAATTGGAGCCCAGACGCAATTTTGTAATTTTCTAAATTTCTGATCCTCTGAATAAAAACAGAAAATTGGAAAAACAGGTTAAAGATCCAATTTTTTTATTTGTCAAAGTGGAAAAAAATGAGAAATTGGATATTTTAACCCATTTTTCTGTTTTTCCAAATGTCCGTTTGTGCTTAGAAAATTGAACTGATAAGCGTTACACGGACCGTGGAATGTGTGTACGTTCAAAAGTAGTTTTAGTCGTGCAACAGAAAACTGCGATTGGACAGATGACAGGTACATGCTCAGGATCATAACATGCATTAAACTGTGTGGAAAATGTGAAACTGAAGATCCCTGACAATCAATTGATTGATTACCAATCAATATAATGGTTAGTTACAGCTGTTGTTGAGTCTCCTGTGAACTTTCTCTTTCTGCTGATGTTCACACATTGAGTGGAAACAGCAGCCAGACTGTGCTAGCGTTAATCTGATGGAACATGTCAGAAACCAGTCCTACAATCTGTCATGTGTGTGCAGCTTCTTATCAGAGCATCAGTTTCCCTGAGACTCAGGTCAGAGAAGTTCCCTTCAGTCCACAGAGTGGAAACTTCTTCTTTAATGGAGCCGTCAGAGACACACAACAGCCTCACACACAATCACACTCTTTTTCCTACTTGAGTTCTGTCAAACTTCATCCTGAGACGCCGTGTGCTGGATGGGAGGAATGTCAAGCCAAGGTGGCTGCAACAGCCTACAACCAAGATGGCTGCCAGCCTAAAACTACATCACCCAGGTCAGCATAAGCGAGAGCCAGCTGCCAACAATCCAGCAGGTTACTGGAGTTTAACGAGGCAGAGACAGAGACTACTTCTATCACACAGTTTGGAAGCTTTGGTTGACTGTTAAAGAATTCACCATTTGTTGGTTTCCAGCTGCCTTCTTTTCAACACTGCCCACCCTGTTTTCAAGATGACCACACCTACCAAAGAGCAGGAAAACCACCAACACGCAGACAAGTGTCAGAACTGATGTGTAAAACATGTATGTTAGGTCAGAACTGCTGTCAGAAAGCCTGGAGTTAGTCCCCATAGTATGGCTGGCAGTTAATCTCTCTGTCAATCACATTAAAGGCCCCGAATTATTCAAACTGGAGCAGCGTTGAAAACATTTCTGGTTGGATCGGGCTGAGCTGCTGCTTGTAGCTTTCTCTAGAACCATTGTACCCTGAAATAACTCACAGAAGGACCTCAAAGCACCTAATATGCAACTCCACTTCATACTACTGACTTACTGTGTACTTCTACTTCAGAGGAAACATTGTACTACATTAACCTGACAGAGAAATGTTACTGGTAACATTCAAGATTTATTTACTAAATCCTCACTTTACATGTGAGTGTGACAGACAAGATAAAGAATTGAATTGAATTGAAATGTCTTCAATGTCCCCAAGGGGCAATTTGGTTCACAACATGTAGCCAACACAAACATTAGCACAGAAAAATCACATAAAACCTAAAATAGTAAATGGATAAAAACATGAATACACATGTACACTACACTTAAAAAGATGACAAATATATGCTGTGAAATGGGCAGGGATGACAGATGACCTATAGTTTACTGAGAAACCCAACAGCTGATGGTACAAATGATCTCAGGTATCTGTTAGACCGGGCATGTTTTCAGAAGGCATACCTGCTTCCAGATGGTAGGAGGCAGAACTCAGAGTGTAGTGGGTGAGTGGTGTTAGCCAAAATGGCCGTTACCCTCTGTGTGGCTCTGGCCTCATACACAGACCTAATGCTGTTGAGGTCAGTGCCAATTATTTTCCGACATATTTTTACAATTTTCCCCAGTCTGTTCTTGTTGGTTACACTCAAATTGCGAAACCACCAGATCTTGGCAAAGGTTAAGATTGACTCAACAAAAGATGAGTAAAAAGTTGTCAGAAGTGATCTGTTGACATTAAACCCCTTCAGCTTTCTTAAAAAAAACAGTCTGATTGGCTTTTTTACATATATAGTCTGTATTGGTCTCAAAGTTCAATGTATCATCTAAAATGGTGCCCAAGTACTTGTATTGGCTTACCACGTCTAACGCTGGGCCATTAATCAAAGTTGAAGCAGTGGTGGGAGGATTGTGATGAAAATCAATACACATCTCTTTGGTTTTAGAGATGTTGAGTTGTTACACCATAAGATAAAATCATCCAAAACTGGACCATGTCCCACCTCGTGATCCTGCAGAAGACTAATTATCACAGAATCATCAGCATACTTGATTATATGCCTTGATTCAAACATACTCTGACAGTCATTGGTGTAGAGCGCAAACAGAAGTGGTGACTAGACACACCCCTGAGGTGACCCTGTTGAGCACATAAGAGCCTTAGATAAAGTATTATTTACCCGGGTTCTCTGTGACCTCATAGTTAGGAACTCAACCAGCCAGCATATGGTACCAAAGTCAATATCAGGAAATTGCAGTAATCTATGTGCAAGAATATGGGGCTGCATACAGTTGAACGCTGATGAGAAGTCAACAAAACACAAGCGTGCTTGTGTCTTCTTGCCTTCTAAATGTCCAGTAACAAAGTCCAGCAGTGTTGCTGTGGCATCCTCACCCCCCTTGCTTGGTAGAAATGTAAATTGGAGTGGATCAATCATACCCTGAGTCATGAAAAGTAAACTCCTCTTTACAATACGCTCAAAACCCTTCATCACCAGAGAGGTCAGAGCCACGGGGCGATAGTCATTCAGCACCTTTGGAGATGGAACCTTTACTACTGGAACCACTACTGCTTCTTTCCATATGACCAGCCCAGTCTTCAAACTCCTTGTAAACACAACAGGAGAGGTCTCTGCTCTCAATTTCAGTATTTTAAACATATAATTGATTTAAAGCTACTATTTTCGGTCTCATTCGGCCATACAAGAAGAAGAGCAGAAGACAGAGTTAAAACTAGGGCTGTCAGTTAAACGCGTTATTTCAATGGCCTGTGATAGCTGTGTCGGTTTTAACGAGGACAGTGCACTTTTAATTAAGGCAAATAAACAAATCACAAACCTAAAAGAAGACATCCGACGGCTGTCGGAAGAACTTCGGAGGAAGGACTCCCTATTATCCAGTTACCTGGATCTGGCCTGTGGACAGTCGCCAGAAGCTGGCTTCCCTGGACTCGGCCCTGCAAGACACTGTGGCGTGGGACCCTGCCGCATGTCAGCGGCCCTCTTCATGCTCTACCCCACTCGATGGGTCAACCTGGGTTGACGTGGTGGTCCGCGGCCGCAAGAGGGGCTCTGACGGGACCATCTCTCCACCTCTCCTGTCACTCTCCAACCGATATGCTGCTTTAGCTGTGGAAAACCCGGTCCTCCCAGTTGGTGCCTCTACAGCTCCGCAAAGATCAATCCTTGTCGCATCCACAACGCCTGTTAACCCCGCTGGAAAACCGCAGATGACAGCGGAAAAAGTCGACGCTGCCCAGGCTCCAGAAAAATCCAACGTAAAGTCAGCTTGGCGGCCTCCCTCCTCCCAGACCTCGACCGCCGCAGGATCCTCAGAGAGGCTGTGCTCCGTCACTCTGGTGGGCTTCCTCGACCAGACCTGACAGGTAATCCTCCACTCAGTACCGCTTCTGCAGGCTCACAAAATTCTCCAGTCCCTTCAGACCGTACTCCTTGCAGCCATGACCAGCCCAGTCTTCAAACTCCTCGTCCCCTTTTTGCCCCGACAACTCTGATTATGGGTGACAGCATTACCAGAAACATACGCTTTTTTAACGCTACAACTCGCTGTTTTCCGGGAGCTACGGTCCCAGTCCTTCTGGAGAAACTACCTGGCCTATTGCAGTCTCTCTCACCCTCCATAACTCGGGTGATAATCCATGTGGGCCATAATGACATGGCACGTCGGGAATCAGAGGAGACAAGGAAGGATTTTAGCAACATTTTTAGACTTTTAGAGCGCAGTGGCAAATCTGTTTTTATCAGTGGTCCCTTGCCAACGGTGTCCCGCGGTTCAGAGCTATTCAGCCGGCTTCTGAGTCTGAACACCTGGCTCCAGTACACCTGCTGTGCCCACAATTTTAGATTTATCGACAATTTTAACTTGTTTTGGAACCGCTACACCTACTATAGGAACGATGGTGTGCACCCAAAAAAAAACAAGCTTGGCAGCTTGTTTTTAGCAGCTAACATACAGCACGCAGTACAGTCTGCCGCACGTGAATGACTATTTACACCACACACCCCCTTCGCAGACTCTTCTTCTCTCAGTACTATTTCCTTCTCTCAGGACATTGTCAGCAGTGTTATCTCCCCCTACAGCCCGTCAGTGGCTATTACACAACCACCACTCTATCATCCCATACAGACCATTTTAACAATTAAGCAGTCCACCCTGAAGAAACGCTCTGGTGGATCACTTTCAAGGTTTTTACGTCCCCTGGCCCGGGCCCCTGCTGTACCTACCAGTGGGTCAGCGCCTCTCAAGATGGCGCTGATAAATGCCCGATCCATTGCAAATAAAACTTTTATTCTGAATGATATCCTTATTAATAAGTGCCTTGACTTTTTGTTCCTAACGGAGACTTGGCAGAGAGACTCGGAATACGGCCCTCTGATTGAACTTTGTCCACCTGACTGTTGTTTTATCAGTACTCCCAGGACCTCGGGCCGTGGTGGAGGGCTCGCGGTGGTGTATAAAGGCTGCTTTCAAAGTCGGACAGTACCCATTTGTGTTTTTTCCTCATTCGAACTGCAGGTTACCAAAGTTGGTAATTCTAATCCATTTTATTGTATTTTAATTTATCGACCGCCTGGCTCTAACAGTTCTTTTTTAACTGAATTTAGTGATTTTTTATCAACCATCATTAAATTGGATAGAGTTATTATGGTTGGAGATTTTAATATTCATGTTGACAGCTTGTCTTGCACTTTAGCTGCTGATTTTCTTAATATCACTGAGGCTTTTAATTTTATTCAACATGTTTCTGGTCCAACACACATTGGTGGTCACACTTTGGACCTTGTTTTTACTCTTGGTCTTAATATTGACTCTGTTTGCTCTGAGGAACTGCATATTACTGACCACGATTGTGTTTAGTTTAATTTGTCTTTTAATCCTGATGTATTGCCCAAAAAACATGTAAGATGTACACGCATGTTAAATCCCTCATCAGCTGAGAAGTTTTCTGCAGCTTTTGTCCAAAGCGCAGTGCTGTCCTCTCATGCTGATATTAACGATCTGGTCGATTCATTTAACAAAAATTGTATTTCAGTGTAAGTCCTTTTTGAAACCATCAACAATATTGTCAATCCTGCTCCCCCTGAAGTGCCAATTTTTTCAAATAAGGATTGCAGTGACTTCCACAAGTTCTTTGTAAAGAAAATCATTGATGTCAGAAACGGCATTAGCCCTATGACTACTCCATTACAGACTCGATCAATCCAGCCTCTAATCATGACCCAATTCACTCCAATCTCGCTACAAGAACTCACCGATCTGGTTAGCAGTATGAAATCCTCCTCATGCCCAGCAGATATTATACCAACATCCTTATTTAAAAATGTTCTTGGGTCTGTGAGTACTTGGGTTCTCGCTATACTCAACAGCTCTTTACTATCTGGTTGTGTCCCCTCACATTTTAAACATGCAAGTGTTCAGCCACTACTTAAGAAAACCAACCTGGATACATCACTTTCGGCAAATTATAGGCCTATTTCAAAAATGCCTTTTATCTCGAAACTTTTAGAAAAAGTTGTTGCTAAACAGCTTACTGGGGTTCTGAATGCACACAACATTTTAGACAAATTTCAATCTGGTTTCCGTCAAAATCACTCAACTGAAACCGCTCTTCTCAGAGTGTCCAACGATTTATTAATGTCCTCTGATAAGGGTCAATGCTCTGTTTTGGTGCTGCTGGATCTTAGCGCCGCTTTCGATACAGTTGATCATAACATCATGCTTGAAAGACTTCAGCATTGGGTTGGTATCGCAGGAAGCGCCCTGGATTGGTTCAACTCCTATCTATCAGATAGAAGTTTTTCTGTGTCTCTTGGTCCCTATTCCTCAGAAACTGCGGCCCTTTCCTGTGGGGTGCCGCAGGGTTCTGTGTTAGGTCCGCTTTTATTTGCATTGTATCTGCTCCCCCTGGGACATATAATTAGCCAACTTGGAGATATTTCTTATCACTTCTATGCAGATGACATCCAGCTGTATGTCTCGTTTGACCCAGAAGACACTGACAAAGTGTTGAAATTGCTTAAATGTTTCAACTTGATCAAGGTTTGGCTCGCAAACAACTACCTACAGCTCAATGAAAATAAGACCGAAGTCCTTATAGTTGCTCCAGATAATATAGCTTCCAAGATTAGTCGGCTGCTGGGCTCCCTGTCCTCTGCTGTTCAGTCCAAACAGAGAAATCTTGGTGTAATATTCGATAATAACATGCTCTTGGATCAGCATATCAAATCTTTGACACGCACATGTTTCTTTCAATTAAGAAACATTGCCAAACTTAGAGGAGCAGTTTCACTTACTGAGCTTGAGATGATCATTCGTGCTTTTATTTCATCTCGGCTTGATTACTGCAACTCTATTTTCACCTGTCTCAGCAAGTCGTCCCAGGACCGTCTGCAACTGGTCCAGAACTCTGCTGCAAGGCTGCTGACTAGGTCTAGCAGGATGTCGCACATCACTCCGATTTTATACTCATTACATTGGCTTCCGATCAATTTCAGGATCAAATTCAAAGTTTTGGTTCTAACTTATAAAGCATTGCATGGTCAAGCACCTGCTTATATATCTGACCTGCTACAACCGTACACTGCAACCAGGCCCCTCAGGTCTTCTAACCAGGGATTACTGGTGGTCCCACGCACTCGCTTGAAAACTAGAGGTGACCGTTCCTTTGAAGCGGTGGCTCCAAACCTGTGGAACGCCCTTCCTGTTGTCTTACGTTCTGCAGTCTCGGTTGAAGCTTTTAAAAAGCAGCTGAAGACGCACTTGTTTAAATTTGCTTTTGATTGATGTATTTTATTTTTAGGTGTCATGCTGTAATTGTTGTAATGATTGTTTTGAGTCTTTTTGGTTTTATAACTTAATATGTTTAGTTCAAATGTTTACCAATGTGAAGCACTTTGTGACTTTGTCTGTGAAAGGTGCTATATCAAATAAACTTATTATTATTATTATTATTATTATTATTATTATTATTATTATTATTATATCCCTGGGACTTTCCTTTGTCATAGCGAAAGTTGGAAAATAGATGTGAAAATACTGCTCAGCAACAGAGCACAATTTTTAAGCAATCGGCCGCTGATGCGGTCAGGCCCCTGGCTCTTCCTTATCTTACCTTATCTCATCAATCAGAATCTGACTTCCCTCAGACCCAGTTCTAAATTCTGCCAGATCATCATTAAAATCATGGGAGTCAAATCTTGAATAAAACTGATTCAACTCATCTCAGCTTTGTCAGATGTGACCACCCCTTTATTTTTTTCTTATCACTTATTCCCACCATAGTTTTAATCCCCCTCCAAGCACAGCAGGCATTTCCATTCTTCAGCTGATCTTCCACCTTGTCCTTAAACTGGATTTTGGCCAATTGTATTTCCTTCTTCACCATCATATTAGTCTCTTTTTTTTGGTGCATGTCATTCTGTTGGAAAGCAATTTATTTCTTATTAAGAGCGTGCTTAAGTGATCCACTCACCCAGGGTTTATTATTGGGGTGTAATGTGATCATCTTTGTGGGAATAATCATTTGCTCACAAAATCTGATATAACTTGACACAGTGAAAGTTAGTTTGTCTATATCGGTGCATGTGTCCTTAAAAACATCCCAATCGGTACTATGAAAGCAGCCATTCAACTCTTTGATGGCGCCATCTGTCCATACAGAGACCTCTTTGCGCTCAACTTTGCCTCTCTTAAGGGCTGATTGATAAATTGGGGCCAGAAAGACGCAGCTATGGTCAGAAGACCCCAGGGGTGACATTGCGTAAGATTTGTAGGCATCTTTAATAGTACCGTAGCACAGATCGAGAATTTTGCCATGTCTGGTAGGACAGCTTACATATTGATAAAAGTGCCCAATGTGTTTCTTAATACTACACGTATTAAAATCACCAAGTATAAAATGCGGAGCATCGGGGGAAATGCTTTGTAAACGGTGAACAAGTTTGGTAATTTCAGCTGCAGCATCTGCTGAGTTGGCTCTTGGGTGGATATACTGTATACCAGTGTAATGAAAAGTTGGGGAATTTCTCGTGACAAATAAAACGGACGCAGTGAGACAGACAAGAGTTCGACATGTTGGCTGCAGATAGATTCCCTCACTACAATAGTCTTGCACCAGCGTGAACTCCTTGTGTTTTGTGGGTCAGCTGTGTGTCTCTGTCTAACCGAATAGGCTGACCAAAGCCATCGATTTCAAGATCCTGGCCCGAGTCGTGGTCTTTTAACCAAGTCTCAGTCAAAGCTATCACACAAGCATTCTCATAAGCATTCTCATACTCATGAATTTAACGAACATGCAGCTACTGCTGTATGTCGCCACCAAAGGCAGCGCCATAGAAAAGGTGGGCAATTAAAGTTTTTATTTGAACAACATCAAAGTGTTGTCTTTTACATCAGCGATAATGCATGATGACATCGCCACAGTCAGTGTTTAGTAATAGTGCTGCTGTCTTTTCTCGTCAGTATTATCGTTACTAAATGTAACACTTGAGCAGAAATGAGGCTTGATAGGGCTATTCCTCTATGCCAGTGTTTCTCAACGGGGGCGTTCAGAAGATGACGGGGGGGGGCGCTGGAAGTAATATTTTGGAAAGGGGGCGTTGAGTTTGTTTGAAAGCTAGTTTAAACCAAAGATTCACAATAACAATACATGTTTCCACTTTAAACTACTAAAACCCAGTGGTGTGCAACATTAAAAGCTGCCAGTTTACAGCACTGTGACTGGACCAGACGGTGGATCATAACTCTTCTTCTCTCTGGGCTTCTGTCAGCTTCGTTTGCCGCAGCTCCGCGCTGCCTTCGTGGAAACGGGACGTCAGAGCTCCGTACTTCAGCGTGAAGCTGCGTTCAGATAAAAAAAAAATGTAATCGCCGCAGAGTGGTGCGACGTCTTGTTGTGTTCTTTAACCCCCCAATGTAGTAGACTATATTTCACAATAACAGTTTTTCGTCCGATCTTTTATAGAACACAACGTTTCCTACTGCACCTGAAGGCAGCTTCATTTCACGGAGAAAAAGAGAAAGAAAAGAGAGCAGAGATATCGACTGTGCTGGTCTGGCTCTGTAACGTGGCGAATTCTAACTGTACGCCCGGTTTTATACATGTGAATATTTCTGTGCATAGGTATTTTTCAAGTTTTGGTCGTACACCATCTTCTAGTATGAAAGCTGCGCAATCTTTTATACATGAGGCCCCTGGGGCCTCATTTATAAACGTGGCGTAAGCTCAAAACTGGGCTAAAAATGTGCGTACGCCACTTCCAACGCAAAGGTTGTGATTTATAAAAAACAAACTTGACTGGAGAATGTGCGGTCCTCCACGCAAACTCTGACCCATGCGTACGCACATTTTGGAGACAATAGGAATTGGCGACGCAGATGGTGAGGTGGTGAACTGAAGTCATACTGCAGAAAGTAAATGGGAATAAAGATTACTCTTAATATTTTCCAGCAGTGTTATTTGGGATTGTACTGAGGGATTACTGTTCCATAAACACCTCCAACTCAAATCTTAAATATAAATGTGTTCTTAATATCTAATCGGTGCTGTCTCACCATCCGCTACGGAGTGCAGGAGGAGGAGATGGCCGACTACATAGAATACAGGATATCATCAAATACCCTACCATCAGATAACTACAGAACACAGTATAAATAACTACATATCTGTCTTTAATACTGTGCATATATCAACAAAGTCTGAAAATACAGCCGTTAAACTCTCGCGCAATCGTTACCCTTAATGTCCTCGTTATCGGTCCGAACTTTAATACTGTTCGTGACTAAACCTGAAGAAAAGTGTGTTTACATTACACCTTCTTTCATCTTCAAATTGTATCTCGGGGGGGGGGGGGGGGGGGGGATACCACTAGTTGATGCTGGGATTTTGGCAAGGTGTCTAATCACAAATTGTTGAAAACAAACTGCGGTGACACCCCCGCCCCCCCCCCCCCCCCCCCCCGTGTGTAATGCTAGATGGCCCTGCTGGCCCTGCAAGAGGACGTTACAGTAATGGAAGAATCAGGAGACAAAGAGACTTCAGGGACCGTGACGATGACTCGCTAATATACCGAGTTAAATTCCCTAAAGCTGAGCGCTTGGATCTCTGTACTGAACATACAGGTCCTCGCCACCCCGGGGGGAAATGTCAGACAGCTAAGGGTTTTTTGAAAATACTTATTATATATAATTTTCAACTTAATCACTAAGGCTTGTTTGGATATATCAAATAGTTCTGTTAAATCTTACTATATACATTTGGTATATCGAAGCTGTCCCCGAGTGCCGTAATGCCGTGTTGGACGTATTGTAATGTGGGTGCAGGTTCTTTAAAGATGAAATGCCCAAAACCGTTTCAACAGCAGGCAAGAGTTTTATCCTTTCACAACTTTAGCTTTGAATGGCGATACAGGTTATTAAATACCTCAAAACAGTGGCATAGGTCTCAACACTCTGCTCCAGCTCTACCTTAATACAACAACAAAATAACACATTTAAGAATACAACCAATACCATGAAACAACCAATATACACCCATAACCCTCATAAACAAAGACACGTACCGGTCTAGGATCAGTTACTACACGAGAAAATTAGACGAACATCACCGCATCCACACACCTTCACACTATAAACACAGTACAAACAAACGTTCATACACTTCATACTTAAACCGTGTTCACTGTTCACATAACCCAACAGTAGAAATAACATTATGCACATAAACAAGATTCACACATACCGTTAATGAAGCCTAAATGCTTGAGAGAAAGCAAACTGCCAGGTACTCAATGTCCAGCAAACATTACCCTCCAGCTGAGCTTGACGCTTCCTTATGCCGTCATCAGCAGCATGCCCGGCTACCGTGTGGTCAATCACACCTGTAGCGGGAGCACCTCACACACACCCCCCCTAAACATAAATCATCGCCCCGATGATAGGGCCAAGAGTCAACAACTAATTACCTGCCAGGTCCCATTAATACCTCACAGTATGGAAGTTTGCTCTAAATTATCCATAACGGTGGACAGAATCTCTTTTAAGGTACCCAACCACAAATTGTTAAGATGAGCCACTACCTGAGCTCCAACCCGTCGTCCTCGCCTTGGAACCGCAGATTGTGGTAGATGAAATGGATTGGAATGCCTTCCTGCCGTGCTCCTAACAGACCGCCGCAACCCCACTGGAGAAGCGTCCCGTTCCTCCTCTGAAAACTCGGTGTCCGACACCTGTTGGGCAACAGCTGCTACATCCCTCACCTCACTCTCTTCTGATTCCTCAGGGCCCGCCTGCCTGCCCATCTCTGCCTCCACCGAATCTCCGTCCTGTCTCAGTGCGTCACCACAGTCACTTCCGGCCAACTCCTCCTCTGGAGAAACCTTTTTGAGCAGCACCACCAATTCCTCTTCTGACCCCTCATCTGCCGATACGTCGTTCCGCTGCAAGCCGGCTTCCACACTCTGCCCCAAAAGTGGTTCCACGGAGCGATCCTTACCACAGGGCCTCAGCTCCATCCGATGTACATTACTGGGAGCCAAAGACCCATCCACTGGAGCCACGGTGTAAACGGCCCCATTGGGATTTGGTCGAGACAGCACTTGGTATGGTACTGGCAGCCACACATCCTGAATTTTGTGCCGACCCTTGAAGGTGCGATTCCGCCTGTAGACCAACTGACCCTCCTGCAGAGCATTCTGCCATGACGAGGGCCCATGGCTTTGTCTCCGGGCCTCCGCATGCAGGGTCATTTGCCTGTGCGCATGACTGTGAGCTGCCTTTAACTGCTGCTGATGAGTACGGTTCCAATAATCAGCCGTCCCCTCGAACTCATCTTCTCCTACTCCCAGAACATCCACTGGCAGGTTGGGGGACCTGCCAAACATCAAGAAATATGGGGTGTAGCCAGTGCTGGCATGTTCTGATGTGTTGTAAGCAAAAACCACTTCTGGCAAGTGCTCCACCCATCTCCTTTTTTTCTCTGGGGGTAGCGTCCTCAATAGGTCGTGAAGGGTGCGATTAAAACGCTCGCACTGTCCATTTCCCTGGGGGTGATATGGGGTGGTGCAGCTCTGGTTCATTCCATACACTTTGCACAGATTCTTTATCATCTCTGCTTCAAAACACCGCCCCTGATCCGAGTGAATTATTTGAGGAACTCCGTACTTTTGAATCCACTCCCTCACCAAGACCCTTGCCACCGTCACAGCCTTCTGATCTCGGGTGGGCACCGCCACTGTGAATTTGGAGAATACGTCAGTGAACAACAGCACATTTTTACGACCATCACTTGATGGCTCCAGTAGTGTAAAATCCATAGCCAGCACCTCCAATGGCCGAGATGCCAGCAAACTTAGGCAACAATACAGCGCTCGCATCTCCGGCAATACTCCTCAATCTCTGTGTGCATCCCTGGCCAGTAACACTTGGCCCAAACCAGCTGAAACGTCCTCTCCACGCCCTGATGCCCATGGCCATCATGCATATGGCGCAAGACTTCCGCATGTAAACTGTGGGGCAGCAGCAGCTGCTTCAGCCGTCCCCGTCTTGAATCCAGTAGTTCTCGATATAGCACTCCTGCCTCCTCCATAATAGTCTCCCACTGCCGCAGGAGCTCCATCGTTTTCCTGCCCTCCTTTGCATGTTCTGCCCGGGTGGGTTTCTGTCCTTGCCTCCAGTACTTCAGGAATGCCATGAACACAGTATCAGCCTGCTGCTTGGAAGCCAAAAAGTCACTAGAGTACATTGGGAAGCTCGATGAAGCCCGCACTGCATTCATTGCAGCTGTGCACTGGCCTCCTACCCCAGCGGCCAGAGTAGTTTTCACCTGCTCAACGGTTTGACAAACCCCTGGGCCATCAGTCCTCACATACTGTCTTGACAACCCATCAGCGTTTGCATTCTGCTTTCCCGGCCGGTAGCGTAGCTCGAAATCAAACTGGGCTAGTTCCGACACCCACCTTTGCTCCACGGCTCCCAACTTTGCGGTCGCCAAATGACTTAGTGGATTATTGTCCGTGAAGACAGTGAATCGCCGTCCCAGCAGGTAGTCATGGAACTTATCTGTAACGGCCCACTTAAGGGCCAGTAGCTCCAACTTCATAGCACTGTAGTTGTCCATATTCCTCTCAGAGTGCCGCAGCCCTCGGTTTGCATATGCCACCGGCCTCCGGCCCTCCCTACCATCCTGTGACAAAACCGCCCCCAGCCCCTAATGGCTAGCATCAATCTCCAGATAGAAAGGCTTGGTGAAATCTGCATAGGCTAGCACGGGAGCTGAGGTGAGTCGTCTTTTTAGTACCTGAAAAGCACTCTCACATTCGGAACTCCACAATTGCTTGAAGGGGATCCCACTAGACCTGGAGCCCCGGCTCTTGTGGGAACCCATAGCCGAAAGGGCGTGTAGCGGGGCTGCGATGCGTGAAAAGTTTTCCACAAACCTCCTATAATATCCCGCAAAGCCCAAGAAAGACAGAAGCTCAGCAAAATTGGCAGGACACCTCCACTCAGCCACAGCACGAATTTTTTCTGGATCAGTTGCTACACCCTCGGCCGAGATAACATGACCCAAAAACGGCACCTCAGGTTGGAACAGCGAACATTTGCTCCACCGAGACAGCACCATCCGCAGACGAGTCAGATGCTGACTAAATGATGTAGAAAACACCACCACGTCATCCAGGTACAGCAGCAAGGACTGGAAATGCTCGTCACCGAATATGCGTTCCATGAGTCGCTGAAAGGTCCCTGGTGCATTGCACAGACCAAATGGCAGACGATTAAACTCGAACAACCCGAATGGTGTGCAAAATGCGGTCTTCTGCCGGTCGCTCTCTGCCACTACCACCTGGTTGTTACCGCTCGCCAGGTCAAGTGTTGAAAACCACTGGGCACCTCCCAGTGCATCCAATGACTCCTCAATTCTGGGCAGAGGGTATGCACCCTTTCGGGTCTTGATGTTGAGTTGCCGATAGTTGACACACATCCTCAAAGTCCCGTCCTTCTTCCGCACAATTACCAGTGGCGAGGAGTAAGGGCTGCAACTCTCCCTAATGACTCCCTGCTGTAAAAGCTGCATTATATGTGCCTTAACCTCCTCATACTGACTTGGGGGGAGTCTGCGATAGCGCTGTTTAACAGGGGCGTTATCAAACAGAGGAATCTCATGCTGTATAACCTCGGTGCAGCCCAATTCACTATCACTTTGAGCGAACACATCTGCATTTTCCTCTGGCAAACTTCTCACCTGAGCTACCTGATGATCATCCAAATAAGCACTACTAAACTCAAATGAAAACTTGGGTGACTCTACCGATAGCTGCCCCAGTGTGGCCGTCTGCATATGGACTGACACCTCCACTTCCTGCGGCCCTACCTCCTGGAATGTCACTGGGCTTACACCCCCTGCTACTACATCTGCTACACTTATACGAGCCAGGTGGGTGCGTGGTTCCAGACATACATCAGTATGGCCAACATTAACAACAGGAACCATCAGCTCTCCTCCCTGCATCCACACGTAGGAGGTAGACACCAACAAGTTACTGGGTAGCAGCCCTTCCTCAACTCCTAATGCTTCTACTACTATTGATTGGCCGGCGGGGCTGTTACACTGAAATCCTGAGGCTGAAACAAGGCACATAGACCCGGCAGGTACTACAACAGTTGAAGAAGCTAACACTTTGGCAAAACCTTCAATAGTGACAGATGAAGGTGAAATACATGAAAGACCAGGGGGACAGGAAGAACACTCTTTGCATTTCTTTATTATATTCATGCCAATTAGGCCCGGCACCATTCTCCTTCTTTCCCGGATGACAGCATCAGGGGAGTCTTTCACCACCAAGAGCCCACATTGGGGGTACACTATCCCTGCAATTTCCACATCAAGTCTTAAATACCCCACGTATGGTAATGGAGTCCCATGAGCCCCTTTCAAACTGAGCCACCCACATGCTTTCAGAGCAGCCTCATCCATTCTTGAGAAATGTTGCTGAAAGAAACTTTCAGTGAGCACTGAAACATTAGACCCCGTATCCCACAAACAGGCTAACGGTACTCCACCCACCACAGCCTGTATTACGGGAACCGGACCCACCAGTGCCTCGGCTAACTCAGCATGATCACCCAATGCCTCCCCTGAGCCCACTTGTCTCCCTTCCGTAGTTTGGCTCTCCACTACAGAGGGAGAAAGTTTCCCTGCAGCTCCTGGTTACTCTCTCCTCCTACTGTTCTTGTACCAGCAGCTCCCCTACCATCAGCACTAACTGTTCCTATCGGCATCCCCCTACACATCCTTGCTAGATGCCCCACACCCTGGCATCGAAAACAAATAGGTCTACCTGTGGCGTCATACCTGGGCTCCTGTCTCATGGCACGAGGCCTCCCCCCCACCCGTAACTGAAGCTGTGCTACCTCTTTGGCTAGAGCCTCCATTTTTTCATCCTGTCTCCTCATAGCCTCACAGTATTATTAATACATGTAGTTATAGATCAGGTTTCCCTACACTGTGCAAGAACAGACCGAAATTATAAATCAATTTGCAGCAATTCCTGAATGTCTGAGACGTTTTTTGTTTTTTCTCTGTCAGTCATCATGATTGGTGTAACAACTGCCAGAGTCACATACTGATCAGCATTCATGAGGTTCTTTGCATTGACTGTTTATGGTTAAAAATGGGCGTGTACAGGGCGGGATGAGAGGCTGATCCACATGCGCACACTTGTAGGAAATCTCTGAATTATAAAGGGAACATTGCTTACAGGTGTGCGTGCGCACGGTTTATAAATCAGACTTTTTTTGGGCGTACGCCATTTTGTGCTGGTCGTTAGAACACTTTTAGTAAGGATCCTACGCCCAGTTTTATAAATGAGCCCCCCGGGCAGTTCACGGCTTGTGTTTGGTGTTTTGGTGTTTTTCCTTTTAGCATTACAAACTTAATTTACTGCATTCTGGTGAATATTTCTACCTTTTTCTAAATCAATTTATGCTGGAAATATCTTTATGTAAAGGGAAACAGGTAACAATTAAGAGCATAATGGAATATTTTGCAGTATGGCTCTGAGGCATTCTGTATTGCTTTCAACTATTTATTATCCTGTAGATCGGCTTTTCTAATTATATCTGAGTTAGCACACATGTAGCCTAGCATCATTTACTCCTCCCTCCTTTTTTGCGTCTTTTGTTGGGAAGTAACCTCCTTAAATGTGCACATGACAATTATTCACCTCAATGATACATTAATTCATTTTAATGAATTAATAAACCCTGGACTGTACTATTTCAGATGTATTTAAGTAAGATTTCTGCTCATGTTCAAAACTTTGTGCACATTCAAAATACATTATATCTGTGTTCTGAGATTTGGAGGAGTGTGATATTTTATGAAAAATAAAGTGATAATAGGATATTACAAGAATACAGTCACTATATTTCAGAAAATAATCTACCTGTCCTGCACCATAGTCTGCTGTGCATTACGTGACTGCTCTGCTGATACGGTAGATCTCAGACCTTCTGACAGACAAAGCCCCGTTTCAGACTCTGGTCTCTGAATGAGAAAGTGTAGGGAAGTAGCTGTAGGCTACGCTACTCTACATCAGAGGTGGAACATCGAAACAGGATACAGCAGAAATACAAGGAGCACAAACACGTCACATCTGCCGCAGCACGTCGACAACAAAGCGTCCATTATAAACCTGAAGCTGCACAGACCACGGAAGGAGCGCTGCTCACCTCTTTTTTTACAGAGAGAGTGGACACTAAAGCGATGCACAGACTGTAAACTTTTCAAAATACATTCGGGACTGAAGCCATTCACGTCATTTGGGCTACAAGAGCGGCATCAACCCTATGGTAGGGTGACCAAACGTCCTCTTTTGCCCGGACATGTCCACTTTTTATGTACTGTCCGGGGCGTCCGGGGGGGTTTTATAAACGTACCGTCCCGGTCGGGACAGTTGGGAGGCAGAGTGCACCGTGTGCAAAGCTGGCACATACAGCAAAATATGGATGGGCAGACAAGGAGGATGAAGAAGACAACTAAAGATTAAAAGTATTATAGTACGATAAATCCTTTTTGTTTGTTAAGTTAGTATCTTTGTGAGACGGTTTTATTATTTATCTTATTACATTGAAAAGGCATTAAGAGAGGTCATATTTAGACCATTATTTCATAGTATTTATTTATTTGGAAAGAGAGCTATTATTTTCTTACAGTTTATAACAGATTTTATTTTATTACAGACGTTATGTTTGTACCATTGAGGCATAATAAAATATGTTCATTAACCTCTGAGAAGCCTGTCTGAATTTGTGTCTCGAGGCCGGGCCAGGTGTCCTCTCTTTTGGAAATCAAAATATGGTCACCCTACCCTATGGCCTAACCAATTTATGCATTGAAGACCACACAACTTTGAGTTTCAATTGAATCGTGTCAGTGGGAACAATGATGCCGTGCTTTTGATGAGCAGAGGTGTCGTCCTTCACCTGCAGCCTTGATCTGTTTGTTTTTCAGGGTCGGTGCAGAAAACCCTCACTCACACAAGTAGGTGGAGGTGAACAAGATTAGGACTTTCATAGCCTTAGTGGCTTGTTCATTAAATTTGTTTGCTTAGTTTCAATGTGACGAGGAAGTTTGCATGGTCTCTATAGCACCTCCTTGCAGACCACACGCTGCAGCAGAGCTGCAGCCTCGGACTCCGACCACGTGAAACCTAACTTTTTAATTATTTACTACTTACTATTTACAACTACGTTGTTTGCTGGGTCCTGTCTCCTCCCTTAATGGTGACTTCTGTTGATTTGGGACAAGGAAACTGTTAGGTTTGCAGCGAGGCTTGGACCCAAATGCAGGGAGAGCAGGTGGAAGTTTTGCTTAAGGATTTATTAAATCACAAAAAACGTGGTACATACCAAAAGAGTCCATAAAACAAAGGCAAACTAATTCCAGTATACAAAAACAGGATCTCAAAAACTGGAACTCAGAGACAGCAGGATGAACTCCACACACAAACGCACTAACAGAACACACAATGCTACAATACAATACAATGTCTGACACAGGACAAGGGAAACACAAAGACTAAATACAGAGGATAACGAGGAAACAAGAGGCAGGTGACACAAGGGCTGGGGAACAGGTGGAGAACAGGTGGAGAACATCAGGTAATCACAAGGGCGGGAAACCACAGAGAGTAAAACTAGACATCACATGACAGAAAACCAGACTTTCACAATAAAACAGGAAACAGCAAAATACAAAAACAGACTACCAAAATAAGACAAAACACCCAAACCATGACAGTACCCCCCCCCCCCCCCCCCCCCCCAAGGGACAGATCCCAGGTCTGTTATCTGTTATCATAGATAACTGACAGCGACCCATTCGGTAATTGTACAAAAGTCCGTCTGTCAGGACTGATTGTGGGTGCATGCCAGGGGGTAGTGCGGACACGCGGACACGCGCCTTACTGCGAGCGGGCGCACGCGCCACACGGAGAGAAAAGTGGGAGAAAGAGAAAGAGACTGTGTGCGTCCAGAGGATAATCAGTTGAGCTCGCGTGTGTGCGTCTTTGAGAACTGTGCGTCCCATAGCTTAGGTTGTCAGTTCATTTGGGCCTGTTGTTGCATTGGTCTGTAGTTCTTCTACATTTAAGTAAGTTAGCTGGTAATTTCGATGTTTGTGTTAATCACCTGTTAGCTACTTTGCATGTGGCTGTTGATTTATAATGCAGATTGTTGGAAGCTCTTGCTCACGTTTGTATTTAGCTACATTATTGTATTATTATTGTATTGTATTATGCTGCAGTAGTTACATTACATTGATATAGTGTAATTAATAGTGGGTTTGTTGTTGTTTGCTAGCCTATATGTAGCCTATAATTCATATGCATTGTGTATGGTAGCCTTCACAATGTTATTTGTTTCTTTGCAGAACCACACACAAATACACAGCCATAGCAGAGCTACCCACGGCCATTTTGTACTGTTGCCTTATGTAATAAAGCGTCAAGAGCGATAATTGTCTCCGTCCGTGTTTTAACTGACATCCCTGGGGCGAAGTTGGAAACCGGAATCAGCTCAACTACAGTCCTAAGCTAGACCTAACCCAATCAAATCCAGGATCACCCTTCCCCACTCCCGGCCCTGAGACACGAGCTGTAAACGTTATAATATGCTGGAAGTTTAGCATCCACGTTAAAATGGACAAAAGACCACGGAACCCCATACGCAAGCGATGTGTACAGAAATTACGGGAGAAAAAGATTAAGTATCTACAGGCGAATGCCCCAAAATGTGCCAACATGTCTGACATGTTTGGGGCTGTAGCTGCTTCAACATCAGCATTAGGCTACCTGAAGTAGAGGAAGGAGGAGAGGTGGCTGGCTCTACAGAGAAGCAGAAACAACATCATGATGACAGGGAAGAGGCCGAGGAGGAGGAGAGCGACCATGACAGGGCCACGGGAGAGAGAGGGAGGAACAGATGGAAGAAAGAGTAGGCCTAGTTGACGACGGTAAGAAGTACGTGAATTAACAGGTTGTGTGTGTGTGTGTGTGCGTGTGTGTGTGTGTGTGTGTGTGTGTGTGTGTGTGTGTGTGTGTGTGTGTGTGCGTGCGTGCGTGCGTGCGTGCGTGCGCGCGCGCGCCTCACGTCATGTATACAGCCTGTTCTACTAGGCTCATGTCTACTATGTATACAGCCTGTTCTACTAGGCTCATGTATACAATGTATACAGCCTGTTCTACTAGGCTCATGTATACTATGTATACAGCCTGTTCTACTAGGCTCATGTATACTATGCATACAGCCTGTTCTACTAGGCTCATGTATACTATGTATACAGCCTGTTCTACTAGGCTCATGTATACTATGTATACAGCCTGTTCTACTAGGCTCATGTATACTATGTAACAACCTGTTCTACTAGGCTCATGTATACTATGTAACAGCCTGTTCTACTAGGCTCATGTATACTATGTATATAGCCTGTTCTACTAGGCTCATGTATACTATGTATACAGCCTGTTCTACTAGGCTCATGTATACTATGTGTACAGCTGTCTCTCTACATTGCCCAGAGATTTAAGCTAAATGAATTATACCTTAACTTAGCTCTGTTTCTCACTCTTTTAAAGGTTACCTTGTTAGAGTAAATCTTTCTTGTTCATTGGTGTGGGCCAAGGCAACATTTTGATTGACTTTACTGACAATACACTTGTATACTTAAATGTTGTTAAATAATTTGAAATTATACTTTAAACTTTATCTTTGGCAATGACTTGGACTTGAGTATGGACATTGTGTAGGCTACCCTATGGCCTCCAGGTCGCCAATCAAAAGTGAGTGAGTACACTGCTTCTCTTTTCCAGGGCATGTACTACTCCCAGCTTTATTGTAGCTTTTGGGAAGGGTTATGGTTATGGTTATTGTAGTTAGCAGACACTTTTGTCCAAAGCGACAAAATATGAATCTTACAATGGTTAAAATTAACAGTAAACAGTTTTTTATATTAAGCAAAATAGTAATAATAACAATATTGTCAATACAATATCAAATATCAATAATAATAATAAAAAATACCATAAATATGCAAATCATAACTCTAAGAATGAATTAATTATTTAAGTGTAAGATCAACAGATAAGTCTTGAGACCTCTTGAAGGATCCAAAACCATCACATGAACACAGAACACTAGGCAACTCATATCATAGAATGGACGCATATTTTAAGAGGACTGTCTGCAGGGAATGTCTCTGACCAATCACGGTGGGTGTGGGCCGCCTGGGCCAAAAATGCCCGGGCCGATTTTTTATCCCAGTCCAGCCCTGGGCGTAATAAGCAACGGCTTTCAGCTGCACGGCTTCCAAGAAGGCTGCCCTCTGTAAAAGGTTTTCTGGTTCTGGTTCAAGTGGTATGAGCCTCTGCTGTACAGCGGCTTGTACAGCACAGTGCTGCGTGGGATGTGTCATGTGCATGCGGGTCAGTTTCACAGTTTTTTTGACAAAAAAAAAAGGTAATGACCGTTTCGCATGTTGAAGCTGCACTGAAACTGGGATACAGTGTGAAGTAGATCAGATGAACAGATCTCGAGATATTTTAAGAACGCACGCACGCACTCACGCACGCACGCACGCACGCACGCACGCACGCACACACACACACACACACACACACACAGAGGGTCTTTGATTTATAGTTAGATATTGACATTGCTTTTAGGAGCAGAGCAGATATCAGGACACTGTTGGTGCAAATGTGAACTAAATCCAAGCAACAGGTGACACATTACATGAGTGGTGTTATTCTGCACAAAGATACCATCAGTGTCAAAGTGAAGCGGGCTAAATGAGATGTATTGCAGTAAAGCTCCGCCTCTCCCTGTATGACAGTACATGTGATGCTCAGAGCAGAGAGCAGACGGACTGAGAGACGCTCCACCTGGACATGGATCACCTGCTGCTGCTGCTGCTGTGGAGCTCAGGTACCTCTCTGCTTTAAACATCGTCTCTTCTTATCATTCATTGATTCTTTATTTCCTCTCAGACACACAAAGTGCCTCGTGGCTTTATAACACACCAACGTTTCATATAGCAGTGTTAAAACATTTCATATTCACATATCCATCTGTAACTCAGAGACGGAGAAAGAAAAGACGAAAAGGGAAAATGGATTTAGTAAAATCGTTAGAATCCTTCAGATTTTCATCAAATCAAACCACGTTTCTGATTCTATTTTTAGTCTGTTGTTATTTCTGTAACATCTAATCCTAATTATTTAACACAACACTGAACTAATGATAACATATCAGAAATTATAACTTTGCTCATCATGAGAACCAAACAGAATCTGCAGATTGTTTAACAGTTTTTAGAGGTTCTCCAGAATGAAAATCTGAAGAATTTAGCCAAATGTTTTTTCTGTTTGGGGTGGAGATGTGTTTACATTCTGAGTTTTGTTTTCATGTTTTTAATTTGTTTAAAATTTAGTCTGTGACAACTTCTGCGTAGAAATTCGGTGTGATCCTGCTGATAATCAATAATCTTCTGTGTGGTTTTTATCAATAAGCAGGAAATTCTGCAGAAAGTTTTGCGGTGACTCCGCCTCATGTTTACAGGAAACGCTGCAGCATGTTATCAGTGTTGAGTGTGAGTTGATCATATTTATAGCTGTGTTTCCTGTTCTCTCTCCTGCTGCCGTATCACAGCTGATTGTTATCTGAAAATTAACGCTAACACAACACTTTCTGCTGATGCTTAAAACAACCTCAACTAGACAAACACATGAGGCTTTTATTGTGAAGCAGTCACAGGAAACAGTCTGGTCTAAACACGTCTTTAGTTTGTTCTGCTGGGGGAGAGAGAGGGGGAGACGGCTGCAGAGAGTCAGTAATACATATTTAGTTTATTACTTATAAGTAGTACTGTCAAACCATTGAAACATGTTATCACAATTAATCGCATTAATTTCATAGTTTTAGTAGTTTAGTTTTTAGTAGTTTAGTTTTTATCTATTCTAAATGTCCCTTGATTTCTTTTTGTCCCATTATTTTTACTCATTTAATTCTCTTATCAACATGGAAAAGTAGATCGACTTGCTTTGTGCAAATGTTTTTTTTTTATTGAAAACAAGACTGTCATATACGTAGTGTTCAATTTCACACTAACATTCACACTTGGAACTAATAATCTGTCACATCATGTAACATTGTTACCTCCATTGCAGATAGTACTGCCTCATGCCTTAGGCAAGCGTGGCTGGTCGTCATAGCGACTATGGTTTCCCCCAACTCATTTCCTGGTTCTCCTTCTCCATAACCAACGTAAAATCAAGGAGAGGGTTAACTTCTCCTGCTCCAGGTTTCCCACCGTGGTCAGAAAGAACAGAGGAGACACTTTGTTTCTCTCACTATGACTCTAGAGTCACTACTCGCTCGCTCCGAAGCTAATCGCCGCCACGAGCTACGTGGCTCGCAAGCCCAAACAAGTGTCTGCGGCCGGCCACGCCAAGACCCGCCCTTCAATCACTACTATTGGCCAGGCGTCCAAGTTAACGTGACCCCATTTGTTCAGGTCCTATCCCCTGACCAATCAGCTATCCTAACCTTAACCACTCGAGGTGAAATGCCTAACCCCAACCAATCGAGCTGCTTCGTAGGGCGGGACATGGCGTGGCCGTAGTGGGATTCGTAAATTTGCCGGCCGTGACTGTTTTGTTTCTGGTCTAGCTAAATCCGAAAAAACGTTAATCTTGCAATAAAAAAATGTCAGCGTTAAAATGGGTTTGCGTTAACGCCGTTGATAACGCGTTAAACTGACAGCAGTGTTTATAAGTAATTCATTTCCATGAAATATGAAGACTTAGTTACATGGTCTTTCAGACATCATGAAGATGAAAATATGTATACAAATCAGAGGTTTATTCTATGTGGAGAGGACATCTGGTCACAGATAAATTAAATGCTTATAATCAGAGCCTAACAAAATCTGCCTGTTTTCTATTTGGAGTGATGTGTTAACATTCAGAGTTTTACTTTGTGTTTAATTTCTTAAAGTCTGGGGGAAATTTACTGAACATTCTGAAGACACCAAATTTGTCCAATGACCAAAAATGATGAGCGTACAGATGGTGGCACTTAATTAAGGGCTAAAAACACAAAAACCTATTGGACCATAAAAGTCTGGCATTTTGTATTTTTCACAAAATGTTTTGTATTTTTTTGTAATACTTTAATGTAATGTTCTTTCACCACCTTCCAGATAATCTTTCAGTTCTGAGTCCATTGCACATTTCTATACTTTTTATACATTTACATTGAAATTAATAGCTAATGAATAATACTGCAAAATGCCAAAAAATAAAATGGAACAAAACCAGGAAAAGGGGGGGGAGGGTAATGGGGTAGGGTAGGAGAATGGCTATTGGGAAGTCTTGTGAAACATTGATGTATTTTATTTGACATATTTTATCTTTAGGGTACTGTAGATCTTATTCCATGTGTGTGTGATTTCTGATTCCAAAGGTCAATTGTTTTGTTGACAGCATGCATTTAATTTAGGTGGATTTGGCTGTTTCCAAGACAAGTGGTAAAACATTTGCAATACATAATTTCCAGTGCCATGCACTCCACTCGGGAAATAAAGTCTGACAAGGGTTTGGGTTAAGGTTTAGAATGGGCTCTATTGATATGGCACATTGCTTTTCAGAGTCCCGCTCATCATGGGCTTTGTAAGGGGATTGTTTTGCTACACGGTCCTGAGATCAGTCCGGCCCCCGGTGGGGAAAGATGGTTGAAAATGTAACTGCACTAATTGTGGAGCTGTACTTCTTTGTGGTAGCAGAGTCGAATAGAATGGAACATGTTGGTAAGCCACGCAGTCTCCCTTGTTAGGGTAAACTGTTGTGTTGGTGGCTCAGAGTTAGCATTGTTAACATTGCTAACTTTTTTAAATGTGGATTCTTTTAAATTTATACAAAAAGATGTTTTTTGTGCATCAACAATACAAATAAGGAAATACGTTTGTACATTTTATTATTGAGACTCATCTATTCCATTAAAGTAGGCTACTCTGCAGCAAGCACAGTAACATGAAGGCTGCAGGCCGACAGTATGGCCTGATTGTTATTTAGTTAACCTGTTGACCATCCGCCCCCGAGCTTGTCGTATGACAAAAAACGGCATCTCTGATTCATAACTTAATAACTTTATAATCATAATTAAAAGAAACATACTGTCTGTTGTACCTAAAAGCTAACAATTGCCCCATTCTGGTGATGTTTTTGTTGTCTTCGTAGCCCTTACACAAGGTTTTGTATCCAGTCTGAAGTCCAGAGTTTTACGGGGTCTTTGTGCAATAAATCCAAACTGTTACATCCAAGATTGATACACTTTCTGTCCATAATTCTCTAGCAAATACTATAATAGGTACGCTTAATTAAAGATACATACAGAATAAGTTCGCTTTGAATTCCTCCCAAACAGCAGACCTTTGTTCTGTGTATTCATGTGTTCATCTTATCTTTAGTAAATTGAATGAGTTCATTGAGGTGTTTCTGAGCTGCTACAATATTGTTAATAGAACCTGAGTTTGTTCTGTCCACGGCTGTGATCCAATCATGCTGCTTTATACTGATGTTGACCTTCTGATTTATCCTCAGGACTCCAGGCTGAAGGAGAACTCACCTCAACAGGTACACAGAGACAGATAAAGACAAATAAAGAATCAGCAGTAACCCTAACCCTAACCCAGTTTCACCTAGTTTCACTAACCCTATCTTTTCTTTATTAAAATGACTTATTTTGCTGGTGACTCTCTGGTTTCTGTTCAGATTCTGTCAGGTTGGTGGGAGGAGACAGTCGCTGTGCAGGAACCCTGGAGGTGAAACATTATGGAGACTGGAGACCAGTGTGCTCTAGCTCTCCCTGGCACCTAAAGGAAACAGCTGCTGCCTGCAGAGAGTTAAAATGTGGCTCTGCTGTTTCTGTAGGAGAGAGAGAAGAGTCTTCACGCAGATCTGTGTGGGAGATTCGCCCTGTCTGTGTTAATTCTGGATCTGCTCTGAGGGAGTGTGCAGAATCTACTTTCTCTGCCTCCATCCTGAATCTTACCTGCTTAGGTAAGCAATCCGTGACATCATCTATGACATCATCTTTGACATAATCTGTGACAGTAATGTGTGCTCCATCCTCTGTCACAGTGACAGTCAGTGGTTTCCATTGGACTGAACTGTAAAGTTATCCAGGATGACATCCTAAATTGAGAAGTGGACTTGTATCTGGAAGCTTCAAAATGTCTGTCTGTGTGTCTGTCTGTCTGATCATGTCCTTATTCAGGTTTTATTTTGTTGAACAGACAATGAATATGAACTTTGAATGCAAGTGTTTTTTTTTTTCACAGTTTTCAGCAATTATCCAGAATGAAAATTTGCATAATGTATCACATACAATGCTAATCCCACTTGCATCAATGCTTCTTTTTTGCATTGTTGTATAAAACATCCACTTCTGCCATGAGCAATTAAAAAAACTCCCGACTGACAGGCCGTGTGCCTCACTTATGGTGGCCTTATCCCATCCTGACTGTGTACATATGTCCTCCATACACTTGATCAGCGCAGTGTGGTTATCCAAACTGCATTGACTGTCCTACTTTTATGGTTCCATTGCACATTGGGTGGCCTTGGGATTCGTCTCTGTTGACTTTCGAAGCACCATGACAACATAAACACAGTCAGGATGCTCATCCCTGCTGAACAAAGTTGCTGCAAGCAAGCTCAGGGGGCTGTTGCACAAAAGTTGAATGAAGAAATCCTGGATAACTGAAAAAGCACAGCTTGACTCAGTGTGATCCTCTCATCGTGGCTTAATCGGTTGCACGTTTGCCGAGCCAGGATGAGAAGGTGAAGCTAAGTCAAGCCAGGTGTAGAGAGCTGGGATAAGTGCACCTCCACAGCTTTCTTAAATAGACCACGGTATCGATCACAGATTTACTGATGCACAAATGGAGAAGATGCGTGCGGCATGTTTCACCTGCTGACCAACAACTTCTATTGGAAAATTACAAGGAGGTGAAACATGATATGCAAAAAGGGAAATACGGCTGACAATAGCAGACCAATGTGTCCCTGAGCAAGACACTTAACCCATAGTTGCTCCAGAGAAGTGTGACCTCTGACATATTTAGCAATTGTAAGTCGCTTTGGATAAAAGCGTCAGCTAAATGGCATGTAATGTAATGCTTAATGTCAAACCCTTATTCATAATGCGAGAATATGTTTTACAACCATATGCACACATCTCTATAAGCTAGGCCTGTGTCTAATTCTAAATATCTTTCTACAATTAATGTTCATACAGAACAAACATGACTGGACAAAAACTAGAAAAATAAGTGACTTCAATACACACTGTAAGCATATCTGTATAACAATGTAGCTGTTAGGCTATGGTAAAACCCAGCTCAAAGAGAAAACAAACACGACTAAGGGAGTGAAAAAACAAAAATTCTTTTAAAGTTCAGTTTGTCTAGTCAAAAACAACAGAAATAGAACAGAGTTGGTTTGTCGGCTCCGGAAGGAATAGAGGCTGAGGCGGGCACTATGGTTAGGGTTAGTATAGTGTATAGTGGCAGTTAGTATAGTAGTATAGTGGTACTTTCTACCATATAAATCACCAATAAAGACCTCTAAATTGATTACATTTGTCGTACTTTTCCCAAAGAAAGCTCCTTTTATATCCGGTCTCTGCAAAATAATGAGGAGCTACAGAAAGCTACAATCATCTGTTCCTCCATTTCTGCTTCAACAACGTCAGGGCATCAGTGGATCTAAACACTGATTGGCTTTCAAGTCACTGCATCAAATTTTTTTGCTTGAGTCCAAATGTCAACTTGCATCATTCACGTATTCCCATTGACTTTGTGTGTAACCTCGCCTATGAAATGCGGGCGGTGTGAACATGCCATAAAGATGCGTTCTGTTGTTAATGATCAAGTTTGCTGACATCTTTTTATTCTGTTCTCTCTCTGTTTTATCTTCTATCATCTCTCCAGACTCTGTCAGGCTGGTGAATGGGACCAGTCTGTGCTCAGGCAGACTGGAGGTGAACACTAACCAGTCTACCCAGCGCTGGTCCTCAGTGTGTGAACATGACTTTGACCAGCAGGATGCAGAGGTGGTCTGTAGGGAGCTTGGCTGTGGGGCTCCTTCAGTCCTCCAGGGGGCGGTCTATGGAGAAGTGGAGCCTCCAATGAGGACCAAAGAGTTCCAGTGTGGAGGCCATGAGTCTGCTCTCCTGGACTGTAGAAGCTCAGGCTCAGATAGAAACACCTGCTCACCTGGAAAAGCTGTTGGACTCACCTGCTCAGGTAGAAGAGGAGCTGCAGCTCTGATTTGGTTCATTTTTGTTCTGATGAAACTCACTTTGTTCTTTTGCTGATGACTCTCTGGTTTCTGTTTAGAGCCTGTCAGGTTGGTGGGAGGAGACAGTCGCTGTGCTGGAACACTGGAGGTGAAACATGACGGAGAATGGAGACGAGTGGATGGCTATGACTCTGACTGGCCCCTGAAGACAGTAGCTGCTGCCTGCAGAGAGTTAGACTGTGGCTCTGCTGTTTCTTTAGGAAAGAGAGAAGAGCCCTTTGCCAGTTCTGTGTGGAGCATCATGTCTGACTGTGTTCAGTCTGGATCTGCTCTGAGGGAGTGTGCAGCATCAGGTTCCTCTCAGTCCATCGTGGATCTTACCTGCTCAGGTAAACCCATCAGTGACATCATCTATGACATCATCTATGACAATAATGTGAGATCCTTACTCTGACACAGTGACAGTCACGCCGTAATATCCCCGAAATATTAATATAAACAATTCAAAAGCATCGTTTTGACAGACACGTGCATAGATCTCAGATGGTTCAGATGAGAGAAAAACTAAATAAATGGTGCGAATCAGGTTATTACATATAATTGCAATAAAGGAATGAACGGTATGCCAAAATAACCCAACCAGGATGACGATTTGTCTGAATTCATACTTTTACATATCTGTCCACAGGACAAAAAGCAAATTACTTTCAAAATGATGGATTTCTGAATGGAGTTTTTGGATTCATCAGGGCTATGCTAACATTGTAGCTGCTCCATCAACACAACAGACACATGACTTCAGAACTTACCGGGTAGTCTTACTTTTTCCAAAGAAAGCTCCTTTTGAGTCCACCGCCTGTCAATTATGAGGAGCTCAAACTAAATGAACTAAAATAATCTGTTCCTCCATTTGTGCTTCAACAACGTGAAGACATCAGAGAATCTAAACACAGATTAGCTTTGAAGACAGTGTCAGGCATACTTCTTGCTCAAGTTCAAATATTTTGACTTACCTCATTCACGTCTTCCCATTGACTTTGTATGTAACCTTGTCCCCGAATACTTACGACTTGCAGGCGATGTGACCACGGTATGAAGACGAAATGGTGTAACGAGCTCCCCACCGATATCAGGATGGCCAAAAGCCTACACACATTCCACCAAAGGCTAAAAACACATCTCTTCAGACTACACCTCGGATAAAAAAAAAAAAAATCTTGAACCTGCACTTTCATATGTCTCTTTGTAGCTTTACTTATTTAAAGCTAATGTACTAGCACTTACTACTGTTGTCTGGAGTTTGTACCTTCACAGTTGAAAGCTTTTAATTGTAAGTCGCTTTGGATAAAAGTGTCAGCTAAATGACATGTAATATAATGTAAAAGCTCTGTTGTTAATGATCAACTTCTGTTGGAACTGTGCTGAGTCCAGTTTGAATCAGTGAATTGTTGTTTGCTGACATCTTTTTATTCTGTGTCTGGTGTCTTTTCTCTCTCTCTGTTTTATCTTCTATCATCTCTCCAGACTCTGTCAGGCTGGTGGATGGGACCAGTCTGTGCTCAGGCAGACTGGAGGTGAACACTAACCAGTCTACCCAGCGCTGGTCCTCAGTGTGTGAACATGACTTTGACCAGCAGGATGCAGAGGTGGTCTGTAGGGAGCTTGGCTGTGGGCCTCCTTCAGTCCTCCAGGGGGCGCTCTATGGAGAAGTGGAGTCTCCAATGAGGACCAAAGAGTTCCAGTGTGGAGGCAATGAGTCTGCTCTCCTGGACTGTAGAAGCTCAGGCTCAGATAAAGACGTCACCTGCTCACCTGGAAAAGCTGTTGGACTCACCTGCTCAGGTAGAAGAGGAGCTGCAGCTCTGATTTGGTTCATTTCTGTTCTGATGAAACTCACTTTGTTCTTTTGCTGATGACTCTCTGGTTTCTGTTTAGAGCCTGTCAGGTTGGTGGGAGGAGACAGTCGCTGTGCAGGAACACTTGAACTGAAGTATCACGGAGACTGGAGACGAGTGAGATTAATTTACTGGACCCTGAAGACAGCAGCTGTTGCCTGCAGAGAGTTAGACTGTGGCTCTGCTGTTTCTTTAGGAGGAAAAGAGTCCTCAGACAGATCTGTGTTGAGGATCTGGTCTGACTGTGTTCAGTCTGGATCTGCTCTGAGGGATTGTGCATCACCAGCTCCCTCTTCCTTCATCGTGGATCTCACCTGCTCAGGTGAGACCATCAGTTACATCATCTAGGACATTATCTATGACAGTTATTTGTGCTCCTTAAGCTTGTTTTATGGTTGTGTGTAGGCTCCACGCAGAGCTTTCGCCGTAGCCTATGACGTGGCCTGTTGTGTGCGTCCAGCCGGCATGTGTGTGTGTGTGTGGGGAGTGTCTTTTAGAGCGGAAATGAGTCGGGGGAAATGCAACGCTACCAAGCCACGGTCGAGAGACGTGCGTCGCTGCGACACGTAGTTAAATTTTTTGAGAGGTCTGTGTCAGGCAACGGCGTAGGGTCCAGCGTAGACCCAGAGGGGTCTGCGTCTACGCCGGACCCTGCGCCGTTGATTCTATGCAAGAGTATAAATTGGGCTTTAGTTTGTCCCGGTGACAGTCAATGGTTCCCATTTGACTGACCTGTAAAGGATAATCCTGAAGTATAGAGAAGTGGACTTGTTTCTGGAAGCTTCAAACTGTCTGTCTGTGTGTCTATCAGTCTGTGACATCACTTCCATATTCAGGTTCCATTTTGTTGAACAAAGGGTGAATGTGATTTTTTTAGTTTTCAGTGGTGATCCAGAATGAGAATCTGCAGAATTTATAAAGTAAAACCAAAGAACAATTTATTAATGCCCTCAGAGTCCACGGAACAGCCCAGGACATCTCTCACAACCCAATTTGCATAAATAACTAACCTGTTGAAATGGTTTCATGTTCCAAATATACTCACCTCGTCTAAACTGAGTTTTTATCAACACACCACTGACATCTAAACTGCCAACAAAGACTCTCTGCCATCTGCAAACTAAATGCACTTTAGGTGCTCCTTGTCACCTACTACTTATACTGTATAAGAACATACGCCGATCCATTCCCTCTACTGTTTCCCCTAGTTTTTCAACATGTTATCTACCACCAACAAATAAACTAATTTGCGTCACTGTTATGACCAGGCTCACAGGCCACAACAAAAAGAGAGATGTACAACAACCTAACAATAATAACGTGACATTTATTTAACAAAGGCAATAACTTCAAACAAGGAAAAACATGATGGTGTGCAGTCAGGAGAATGCACGGGGCTCTGAACTCGGTGCAGGCGGGATAGCCTGGGAGGACCTGCCAGCTGCTCCCACTCAGCTCCTCAGCACAACTTGATACACAGGTTCACCAATAAAATAGTCCCAATGATTTACCCACTCCCCCAGCAGCACATCATTGTCAACAAAATAACACTGAGCACGGTCTGTCAGCTCACCAGCAGGACGACCCAACTCCAGCAGACCGTCAATGGAACCGGCAGCCCGCTGTTCTGCCAACAACTCACTGTAAGACACAAACCAAGGAAGGTCAATGCATGGCAGCCTTTCCCCATGCTGATGTGGAGCGCCATCATGTCCAGCAAGCTTCACATCATCCGACTCGGTACGCACCATTGCCCGCGTTACAGCACACGCGGTAAACACCCCAGGAAACTCTGCTACATTTTCGTCAGGCTTACTGCTAGCCAATGGCATTGGAGCTATAATAACAGGAGGTGCCACATCAGCCCACACCCGGCTTTCCGCTATATCGTTTCCCAAGATCATGGTAACACGATCCATGGGCAATCCCGGCCGAACGACACCTCACCCTGAAATAAATCACAGGACATCATTTTATGCACAGGCACATGCAGAATCTTCAATCCCATCCCAAGCATCGGAATAAAGGAACCCATGTACGTTTCCTTCGAAAATGGCAAGGCTGAAGCGTGAATAAACGAGTCAAGAGCACCTGTGTCACGTAACATTTTCACGTGCACTTTCTCCTCACTCCCCACCAAGGAAACTGAACCATCAGAAATGAAAGGTAAGTGTAAGGTTTAGCCCCATAGTGGAAGGAGGAGTCATGGACTCAGGAGTTCTTCACCGGGTGCTTTGATTTATTTCTCCCCCCTTCACGGGAAAGGGCGGTAGTGCATGGATGAATTATTACAAAAATATATCAAAAATAACAAAAACAACAAAGAAACTAAGTACAAACTAGAACTTATCATACTAACAAATACTAAACAATGAAAAAACCTAAAGCAGACCCTGACTATGGGGCTCTAGCACCTGCACCTGCACCTGCACCCTTTCAGGCCAAAACTGTTCTCGCCCTGTGGAGCTTCTGCCTCCTTCCTTTATACCTGCAGCTCCTCCTACAAGACAAACCAAAGTTAATTGGAAATCAATCAACCTCATCCTGTTACCTCAACATTCCCCAACACTTCTGGCTACATCAATACACAAGATACCAGCTATAAAACCAGCAATTAAATGTTATATGCTGAACAAGCTTCTCAAAACCAGGAAACTTAGGCACTTCAGTACCCCCCCTCTGTACTGGCTTACACTTGGACCGTTCCAGGTCCTCCCCCCTAAAAATTACTCCGGACGCTGTCACTTCTTGTTTGCCGCTTCGACCCATCACCCTGCTTGAAAATGAGAACAGGTGAATGAAACATTTTGATAACCTTGGGTAAATCCATTAACCTAAAATAAATGCCATGAAATGAACTGTGTATGTGTCATATTTATCCAATCATACTTTCTACTCTTTCAACTAATACTTAAATACATTGAAAGGAAATAACATGAATTGAAAAGCCATGTGTCCATTGATGCTAGCCCACCTGCTACTGGTAATGCTAATGCTACCAGTCCTATGCTAACGCTCATACTAGGGTTAGCTTAGCATGCTAGGACCAATGCTAGCACTGGCTTAAATGAAGGCATGGGGTAACCCCATGACAGTAAGTAAGACCGCATCCCTGGGCTACACACATCCAGACTCAACTTACTGGAAAACACAGAGACCAATGCAACCAACATTACTGGTCTGGGACTAAAACTAGCTCCAACCTCTTTGGTTCTAGATGCTGAAGCAGAACAATCCCTCTTCCAATGCCCCCGTTTGTGGCAATAATTACAAATGTCAGATCTACCAGCACCATGCCCCATCCTCTGCTCCAAACCAACTGGTCTACCCAGACAACCAGACCACTCATGCGCAGGCGCGGAATCTTCCACCTGTCCGCTGCCACCACGAACAGTAGAAAACCCACCACCGTGTGTCAAAACAAAGTCATCTGCCAAAGCAGCGGCTTTAGATGCTGCTTTAATGGCTCGCTCCTTAATATAAGTTGCAATGCGCTCAGGTGCAGAAATAACAAATTGTTCCAGAACAACCAATTCCTGCAAAGCCTCGTAAGCGTCAACTTTAGTAGCAGCACACCAACGATCAAAATGAGTGGACAAATTACGAACAAACTCTAAATGAGCCATATCACCTTTCTTCCAACTCCTAAACTGTTGGCGATACGCTTCAGGCACAAGTTCATAAGCGTTGAGCACTACAGCTTTCACCAACTCATAATTCAAACAATCACTGTTGTTAATGGAATACACCTGCTGAGCCCTCCCGGTTAAGACACACTGCAACATCAAAGTGCGAGTGGAATCAGACCATCCCCGAGCCACAGCTAACTGCTCAAAACAGTGAGAAGAATGTATCTGGATCATTCTCGTTAAATTTAGGAACTCAAATCATTCAAATCATCTACCGGCCAAGTGATCACACTCAAAACAGCTGAATTATCAGTGAGCAGGACATCAGCAGGGAGTTTTCCATCCCTAACCAAATCCAGTTTTAGCGTCTGTAACTCAAATTTTGCCTGCGCCGTCTCTTGCCTCAATTTCTCCACTGACACCACTTTTTCCATCTCAATTCCCTGTCGCATTTTCACAACTGAAACATCTTTTTCCATCTCCAACTTAATATGTATTGTAAGTAATTCCTTCTGCTGCTCAAACGCAAGGCCGTTAAACTTGTGGAGGGCGACAGCCACTGTAGCCCCCAAGACATTCATCTCAACCAAACCAGCCTTCAAATTGGCCCTCACCGACTCTTTAACCCTCTTATCACCTACATCAATAACATAATACTCTGCAATCTTGATTAACTGATCCTTAGTACACGGATCCAAAAATGATCAATAATTTTTTTCTGAAAAGGGAACAAAACAACTACACTTGAAAAAATAACTCATTACATGAACTCAATTAAGTTGTGGGCAGGATTTCCATCCAATAAATACAACCCCAAATCAGAAAAAGTTGGGACAGTATGAAATACACAAATAAAAAAAGAAAGTAGTGATTTCTAAATGTACTTTAACTTGTATTTCATTGCAATGTGAACACAAAATATTTTATGTTTTGTCTGGTTAACCTAATTTCATTTGTAAATATACATCCTTCCCTGTCATTCAGACCTGCAACACATTCCAAAAAAGGTTGGGACAGGAGCAATTTAGGGCTAGTAATCAGGTAAATTGGTTAAATAATGATGTGATATGAAAACATGTGTGATTTGAAACAGGTGATGTCAACAGGTGATTGTAATTATGATTTGGTACAAAAGTAGCATCCAAGAAAGGTCTAGTCCTTTAGGAGCAAAGATTCAATTTTCAATTCAATTCAATTCAATTTTATTTATAGTATCAAATCATAACAGGAGTTATCTCAAGACACTTTACAGATAGAGTAGGTCTAGACCACACTATAATTTACAAAAAACCCAACAAGTCCCCCCAAGAGCAAGCACTAGTGCAACAGTGGCAAGGAAAAACTCCCTTTTAGGAAGAAACCTCAGACAGACCCAGGCTCTTGGTAGGAGGTGTCTGCTGGCCGTTGGGGTGCATCACAGTATAGTAAATAAACATTGTTTAGAAAAAGTGGGTGTAGTAGTGCAGGGAGCAGCACGGCATAGCAGGGTATTTCTCAGCAGAACCACGGCAACAGCTGGAACCAAGATTTTGGTGCCATCCTAATCCCAGGATTTCATCCTGGGTGAAAAAGAAACAGAAAGACTCCGGGGAGCAAGCTCCCCAGAGCTAGGTTAGTAACAAGCATTTCTAGGACAGAGAAGCAGGTGGGCCGGGCTTGGCAGATACTACAACTCCTCACTCCCTAACTATAAGCTTTATCAAAGAGGAGAGTTTTAAGTTTACTCTTAAATGTGGTGACAGTATCTGCCTCCCGGACCCAGACTGGGAGCTGGTTCCACAGGAGAGGAGCCTGATAGCTGAAGGCTCTGGCTCCCATTCTACTTTTAGAGACTCTAGGAACCACAAGTAACTCAGCATTCTGGGAGCGCAGTGCTCTAGTGGGACAGTAAGGTACTATGAGCTCTTTGAGATACGATGGTGCTTGACCATTTAGAGCTTTGTAGGTCAGGAGGAGGATTTTAAATTCAATCCTGGATTTTACAGGGAGCCAATGCAGAGAAGCTAATACGGGAGTAATATGATCTCTTTTCTTAGTTCTTGTCAGTACACGAGCTGCAGCATTCTGGATCAGCTGGAGAGTCTTAAGTGACTTGTTTGAGCATCCTGATAGTAAGGAATTACAATAGTCCAGCCTGGAAGTAACGAAGGCATGGACTAGTTTTTCAGCATCATTCTGAGACAGGATGTTCCTTATTTTGGCAATGTTACGAAGATGAAAAAAGGCTGTTCTTGAGGTTTGTTTTAAGTGGGCATTAAAGGATATATCCTGGTCAAAAATAACTCCTAGATTTCTGACAGTAGTGCTGGAGGCCAGGGCAATACCATCCAAGGTAGCTATATCTTTTGATATTGAGGATCGGAGGTGTTTAGTACCCAGCACAATCACCTCAGTTTTGCTTGAGTTTAGCATCAGAAAGTTGTAGGTCATCCATGATTTTATATCTGTAATACATGCTTGAAGTTTAGCTAATTGACTGATTTCATCTGGTTTGATTGATAAGTATAATTGGGTGTCATCTGCATAACAGTGAAAGTTTATTGAGTGTTTCCTAATAATATTACCTAGAGGAAGCATATATAAGGAGAATAGAATTGGTCCAAGCACTGAGCCTTGTGGAACGCCATGGTTAACTTTAGCGTACTTGGAGGATTTGTCATTAACATTAACAAATTGAGATCGATCAGAGAAATAGGACTTAAACCAGCTCAGTGCGATTCCTGTAATACCAACTAAGTGTTCCAGTCTCTGTAACAGGATGGTATGGTCAATAGTGTCAAAGGCAGCACTAAGATCTAGTAAGACAAGTATGGAAACAAGTCCTTTGTCTGAAGCAATTAGAAGGTCGTTAGTAATTTTCACCAGTGCCGTCTCTGTGCTATGATGCTTTCTAAATCCTGACTGAAAGTCCTCAAATACACTATTGCTATGTAGGAAATCACATAACTGATTAGCAACTACCTTCTCAAGGATTTTGGAGAGGAAGGGAAGATTAGATATTGGTCTATAGTTAGCCAAGACCTCAGGATCGAGGGTGGGTTTTTTCAGAATAGGTTTAATCACAGCTACTTTAAATGACTGTGGTACATAACCTGTTAATAAGGACATATTAATCATATCTAATAATGAAATGTTAACCAGTGGTAGCGCTTCTTTAAGTAACCTCGTTGGGATGGGGTCTAAGAGACAGGTAGATGGCTTAGCTGAAGAGACTCTTAGCATTAATTGTTGAAGGTTTATAGGGTAAAAGCAGTCTAAGTATATGTCAGGTCTTGTTGTTCCTTCTAGCAGTCCTGCATTTGAAGGTGAACTGTTAGAAGTTGAGGGCAAGAGGTGATTAATTTTATCTCTAATTGTTATAATTTTATCATCAAAGAAGCTCATGAAGTCGTCACTACTCAGAGCTATAGGAATAGATGGCTCAGTAGAGCTGTGACTGTCTGTCAGCCTGGCTACAGTGCTGAAAAGAAACCTTGGGTTGTTCTTATTTTCTTCTATTATTGATGAGTAATAGTCTGATCTGGCATTTCTGAGGGCCTTCCTATAGGTTTTCAGACTGTCTTGCCAATCTAAACGAGATTCTTCCAGTTTGGTGGAACGCCATTTACTTTCCAGTTTTCGCGATATTTGTTTTAGTTTGCGAGTTTGGGAGTTATACCAAGGTGCTAGTTTCCTTTGCTTCCTCGTCTTCTTTTTGAGGGGAGCAACAGAGTCTAAAGTCGTCCGTAGGCAGGCCGTAGCACTGTCTACAAAATTATCAATTTGGGAAGGACTGAAGTTAACAAAAAGGTCCTCTGTTATATTAAAGCATGACATTGAGTTAAATGCTGTTGGAATATCTTCCTTAAATTTAGCTATAGCACTGTCAGATAGGCATCTAGTGTAGAAGCTTTTATCTAATTTCATATAGTCGGGTAGTAAGAATTCAAAAGTTATTAAAAAATGGTCTGATAATAAACGATTCTGCGGAAATACAATTAAATCTTCAATTTCGATGCCGTATGCCAGCACAAGGTCGAGGGTGTGGTTAAAACAGTGAGTGGCCTTATGCACACTCTGACTGAAACCAATTGAATCTAATAGTGAGTTGAAAGCAATACTAAGGCTGTCGTTGTCAATGTCCATGTGAATATTAAAATCACCTACAATAAGTACTTTGTCTGATTTTAGGACTAAACATGATAAAAACTCTGAGAATTCAGATAAAAATTCTGAATACGGACCTGGAGCTCGGTAAACAACAACAAATATAATTGGCTGTACAGTTTTCCATGTTGGATGTTGAAGATTAAGAACTAGGCTTTCAAACGAGTTATAATTTAGTTTAGGTTTAGGATTAATTAACAGGCTTGAATCAAATATCGCTGCAACTCCCCCTCCTCGGCCTGATCCTCTAGGAATTTGAGTATTATTATGGCTGGGAGGAGTGGCTTCATTTAAACTTACATATTCTTCATTGCACAGCCAGGTTTCGGTAAGACAGAATAGATCAATTTGATTATCTGATATCAATTCATTTATTAATACTGCTTTAGAAGACAAAGATCTAATATTTAATAGTCCACATCTGATTTTCCTATTCTGTTCCATCATTGCAGATGTTGTTTTAATTCCAATTAGGTTGTTAAGTATAGCTCCTCTTTTGTTAACCTTTGATTTAACCGATCTAAGTCGGGGGACAAACACCGTGGTTATTAGGCTATGAGAGGGCGGCTGCTCTAACGGAGGCACAGAGGAGCACGTTGCACTGCACCTCTGATTACTGATGTCTAACTTGGGTTGTCATGGTTTACGACCGCTAATAAACTCGGTCAGATTTTTTGATATGAGAGCGGCTCCATCCCAAGTGGGATGAATGCCATCCCTCTTAATCAGACTAGGCTTTCCCCAGAACGCCTTCCAGTTATCTATGTAGCCCACATCATTAGCTGGGCACCATTCCTTCAACCAGCGGTTGAAGGATGACATGCGGCTGTATTTTTCATCGCTGATCAGGTTTGGCAGGGGTCCAGAGAAAACTACTGAGTCCGACATAGTCTTTGCATATGCACAAAGTGACTCAACATTAATTTTAGTGATCTCCGATTTACATAATCGGGTATCATTGCCACCTACGTGGAGTATGATCTTACTGTATTTACTGTTATTTTTATTTTTATTTTTAGCCAGCAGCTTTAGATTAGATTCTATATCGCCCGCTCTGGCCCCAGGGACGCACACGACCGCGGCCTCTGGAGCCGACATCCTAACGTTTCTCAGTATAGAACTGCCAATAACCAGAATTGGCTTCTCAGCGGTTGTATCACTGAGTGGGGAGAACCTGTTAGAAAGTTGAGGATGCCCCGATTTGGAGTGACCACTGCTATGTGCACCCCCCGGATTACAGTTAGTGCTATGCTTCCTTCGGACAGTCACCCACCCGCCCGACTGCTTGGGGTCTGCCGGCGGACTGCTAGCAGAAGCTACATGTTGCCCCGCACCAGCTACGCTAAGCTGGCTAGCTACGGAAACATACGACTTTGATTCCATAGTGTGGAGCCGTGCTTCAAACTCACTAAGCCTCGCCTCCAGAACAGCGAATAAACTACATTTATTACAAGTGTCATTATCACTGAAGGAGGCAGATGAATAGCTGAACATTTGACACACAGAGCAAGAGAGAGCAGGAGATGGAGAGGAATTGGCCATTGCTAATGGCTAAGCTAAAGTAGCTAACAGCGTTTTAATCGTGAGATCAGCGAGGCAGTCGCTGTAAGGGAAGATAGCTACAGATACGTGCTTGAGTGCAACTGGTGTAGTCCAAATGCAATTTGAGAAAAATAGCCGTTAAATTAAACAGATGCTATGCTTATGCCCCGTTGATGCGGGCTCTAAGCAAGCAAGTGTAGGCCTAGCTAGCCAGTTTAAGTGCAATCCAGGCAAATAACCGCTAAATTAAACAAATTGAGTTTAGCTATGCTTATGCCCCGTTGATGCGGGCTCTAAGCAAGCATGGTTTGTTTTAAATTAATGTAATCCAGGCAAAATAGCCGCTAAATTAGACAATAAAGCAGAGTTGAGTAGCTAAGTTTTGTTTGAGCAGCAAACAAGCGACCATAGCACAACACGGAAACACCGGAAATGAGGCAATACGCTTACCGTCAACGTCAGCACCCACGTCAGCTGATGAAATGTTTAAAAACAATGTTCCTCAAAGAAAGATAGGAAGACATTTGCTTATTTCACCTTCAACAGTGCATAACATAATTAAAAGATTCAAGGAACGTGGAGGAATTTCAGTGCGTAAAGGACAAGGGCGCAAGCCTAAGCTGAACAACTGTGATCTCCGATCCCTCAGGCGGCACTGCATCAAGAATCGTCATTCATCTATAAGCGATATCACCACATGGGCTCAGGACTACTTTGGCAAACCTTTGTCAAGTACCACAATATGTAGTTACATCCACAAATGCCAGTTAAAACTGCACTGTGCCAAAAGGAAGCCCTATGTTAACAGTGTCCAGAAGCGCTGTCGACTTCTCTGGGCTCAGAGGCATCTGGGATGGACCATCACACAGTGGAAACGTGTACTGTGGTCAGATGAATCAGTATTTCAGGTATTATTTGGGAGAAATGGACACTGTGTGCTCTGGACCAAACTAGAAAAGGATCATCCAGACTGTTACCAGCAACAAGTCCAAAAGCCAGGGTCTGTCATGGTATAGGGTTGTGTCAGTGCCCTTGGCAAAGGTAACTTGCACTTCTGTGATGGCACCATTAATGCTGAAAAGTACATAGAGATTTTGGAGCACAATATGCTGCCTTCAAGAAGACATCTTTTCCAGGGACGTCCATGCATATTTCAACAAGATAATGTGAAACCACATTCTGCACACATTACAAAGTCCTGGCTGCGGAGGAAGAGGATACGGGTACTTGACTGGCCTGCCTGCAGTCCCGACCTGTCTCCAATAGAGAATGTGTAGCGCATTTTGAAGCGCAAAAGGCGACAACGAAGACCCCGTACTGTTGCCCACCTTAAGACTTGTTTGCAGCAAGAATGGGACAAAATTACACCTGAAACACTTCATCACTTGGTGTCTTCAGTCCCTAAACGTCTTTTAAGTGTTGTGAAAAGGAATGGCAACATTACAAAGTGGTAAATGCTTTACTGTTCCAACTTTTTTCGAAATGTGTTGCAAGAACCAAAATAGGAATTTAGTTTTTTTGAGAAAAATAAACAATGAAAATCATGAGGAACACATTAAATTAATCACTACTTTCTTTCTTTATTTGTGTTTTCCATACTGTCCCAATTTCTTCGGATTTGGGGTTGTATATGTAGCCCCAACCAAAACTAAGTACATCCATTTAACAGAATGTAAATCAGTGAGCGTAACTCATGTTTATCTAATAAATACAACGGAATGTAAATGAGTGACCATAATTGATTGTTATCAAATAGATGCAATATGTAATTGAGTTAGCCTAATTAATTTTGATCAAATTCAGCTGAAATGAAATAATTAAATTAACTAAATGAAATTGATTTACATTTGTCCAACTCAAACTTACATAATTATTTGAAATGAAATTATCTATTAAATCAATTTTTTTTTTAAATTGTATCCCCCATTAACATACACATGAGACAAACCTGGTTGATGCTTTTTTATTGAAATACATTAAGATTTGAACATCTTTTACTTAAAGCCCCTCAACTCAAAAATATGTTTTTCTTCACCGTGCTAATGCTAATGATGTAAAAATAGAATGAACTTTATTGATCCCCACAGGGAAAATTTACCACAGATCACAAAAAAGCTGCGAATATGTGAACTTCCCCTGTGGGGATCACTGAAGTGCCATCTATTCTACATTGTTGTACACAATGAATCTCAAACATGTATGTCCAGAGTTTGAGACATAAAAGGCTGCTTTCACACTCATCTGCTTAAAGTGGGAATTTTCTCTGAACTCAGTAAAAATCCAGTTTTAAGGGACATGCCTACTGGCATGATTTGTGATATCACAACTAATTTTGAATTCAAGTCTGATCCAATATTCAATTAACATTAATGTGATGTAGAAACTTGAAGTTGTAAAGTGCACATACACTGAACATGGGCATGCAGTAGCAGATATCTTGTGTCCAGCAGGAAAACTTCAGAAATGTGCATATTCAATAGATTCTTGAAATTCTAATGAGGTTGGAGTAAATTACCCTTTTAAGGATTTACATGTGAAAAGTATATTAATACATAAAAAACCATAAGACAGAAAGTATTGTTACAAGCAGATTTGTATGAGTTTTAATACATGTCTGGAGGGCATCTTTAAATAAAAATATCAAGATATTAACTTTTGAAGTACTTGAATTAACAGTATACAGGTAAGAAATGAATGCCTAGCTATCCCAAATCTCAACAACAAAGTATATATGTATGTATATATATATATATATATATATATATATATATATATATATATATATATATATATATATATATATATATATATATATATATATATAGCTGGATAGAATGCACCGCAAAAACTCTGTATTTGGACGAGTGTATTGTAGTTGCTTGCCTTGAACTACCATTAGATAAAGGGAAAGAAACAATTCTGCAATTGGCATCTACAACCAATAGGCTATGGCAAAAACAAAATTCCTCACTACTGTTCATTTACAGTGAAAAGAGCCTTGGTATTTGGTGTTATCCTAGATGGTAACAGAAACAAGTTTTGTGGACCACTGTTCAGACTAGCAAAAGAAAAAGAAAAATCACAAAACATTATGTGATTATAACCAACAAGGAAGTCATTTAAATATAACTCAATGTAAATGTCACTTGTAACATAAAAACAAAAATAGTTCTGGCCACTCACAATCAAAGAAAAACACAGCATGTTGAGTTGTTTTTCAATAAATGTCAATCCATTTCAAGAGTCATGATGAAATCAAATAAGTAGAGATGAATGGCACCGAGGAGGTAGAGTCAAGAAATTATTATGGAGAGGTGAAATGGGCAAACTTTCTGGTTGTAAACACACCAAGTAATCTCAGTCTTAAACCCTCCATCAAGGTAGATTGTCACATGTGTTGTCCTCTTATGCAAACAACTTAATTTCAGCTGTTGTATCTTTGCATTCAGCTTGTGCTCATCCAAATTCATTATGCTCTTCTGGAAAAACTCAAAAGGTGTATTTGAGGTTTTCTGGAAAACTCAGATCAAGGGCATAAATGAGCCCAAAAAGCATGACAAAGCCCATGATGACACTGCCTAAGTTGCTCAGGACTTTGATGCCTTCAATCACAACTCCAACGTCGTTAGGTTCCTGATCCCCATCTCTTCGGATCACGTAAATCCCCATGACTGTGGTTGCTAGGTCCATTTCTGCATCCTCAGTTGCCAGTGCCTGAACACCACAAACACAGAAAACACTGCAAGTGTTTAATAAAGACGTACAGACGTACATTATCAAGAGCAACAACTTCATCCCCCAGGCCATCACAACTCTGAACAACCTCCCCACTCCAAAGCACCACCCACACCGACTTGTCTACACCAGTACATAAGCACACCTCTGTATGTTAGAAATATATTGGGGAAGTGACAATAATTTAGAAATTAAACTTGAAGTGGACTTAACGCAGTTCAACAAAAATATTGATTGTATATCAAATTTCGGTGCATTTCCCATTGACTAAGATATTGTGAGTGGGAAAGGTGTACCATAGGGCTTTGTCATTATAAATAAAGTGTGCCATGGGAGAAGTAAGAAGGAGTAACTGTTCAATACTACATCACAAACATATTGTGATGAATTTACCAGATATTCTTTGAAGAAGGTGTCTGGATCTTCATTGAGGTAGATGACGAGGCCTCTCAGGATACACTCCCTCCTGGTGTTGATGTTGTCAAACTGAAGCAGGGGTGAAAAAAATGAGGGGAAGGAGCAGGTTGTCTAAAGATCAGAGGGTCATTTCAGTCTAAACAGGACACCTAACCCCTAAATGCCCCCAACAAGCAAGTTTGTAGTTGTCTTGCATGTTTTACATAGCCATTGTAAGTGTGTGAACCAAATGAGAAAACATAGTATTTGGATAAAAACACTATACAAATAGGCCATTTATAAAATGTGTTTAAATAAGCAGCAATGGACAAGAAAACTGTACAATACAAACAACTTGACAGTGCATTTCAACTAACCAAATCTGATAGACAGGACTTCCTTATTCCTCTATCCCTTCACTCCACCTTTGCTCTTGAAGATCTGCATCAGCTTTTCTGAGAAGTAGTCCAGCTGGGACATGAACTTTGACTGCAGTGGCTTGGTGGTGATCCGCATAAATTCAGCATTTACCTGAAAAATAAACATAAATAAATACAGCCATTAAAAAAAAGTATAATTACTACCATTTTGGCTTTATGGGGGAGCTTAATGTCTGATTTTACATAGTACAGTTGCATGTGTATGTGTGTGGTAGAAAAGAAAAATGAAGACTGCAGCTCTGCAGCTTACACACACGATTTGACGATCAGTCGAGTATAGGCCAGATTTGACAATTCTGATTCGACTATGTAAATCTTTAGGCCTAATAATGTCAAAATACAATTGTGCAGAAAGTTATAATGGACAATACAAAATGTCAACTCATACACACATGTACACATTTACTTCACTCTCCTGGAATAAGGCAGGCCATCTGTTAACAAAATCTTCTATTGGGGGCCTCTGCTCACCACTTCACTGTCACGCTTTTTCAGTTCTGACAGTAAAGCAATTCTCTCGTTCTCCAAGCTTTCTGTGGTCTCGCCTTTTGGGTGCAGAGGAATATAGTTAACTTCAGCCTTTCTAGGCTTCTTGATGTTGGCTGCAGCTTTACCTTGGCCTTCTCGTTTGTGTTTCAAAGAGTTCACACGGATTTCAGGATGTCCAAGTCGGCCAAATTTCGTACGATAGTTCTGCATTTTATACTTAAGCGACTGTTTCCATCCCCCAAATCCTGTCTTGGATTCAAGCTGCCCCAGACAAGGATGGGCCCTTGTCAAAGCTGCTGCTACCTCTTCACACTGATATTCTTTTGGATACTTTGCGTATTTCATCATTTCTTGCACAAGGCCATCAAGGATGACCCCCTTCAGCTTTGGGCCAGGGTTGAAGTATGTTCCATTGGTCTCAAACTCTGTTTTTCTGTTGTAGTTCAAATTCAACCTCATAGGTGAATTTAGGAACTACAAAAACCTTTGGTCAGGAGGCCAATCGTGAGGGCTGAGTTTCTGGGGATGAATGCGGTGTTGATGTGTACAGCGTATCATCACTGCAGGATGAGGCTATTGACGAAACAGCGGTTACAGGCTCTGAGCAAGTGGAGGTCTCACCAAAAGAGTCTACTGTGTACAAAGTGATACAGGGCTCCACAGGTGACATGACAGGAATACAGATTATTTTCAGTGTGCTTTTGTTTTGAATGTCAAACACTGAAGTTAGGTTCATGAACTCATTAAAATCAGAATCCATGTATTGCATCCGGAAGTCATCTTTCAATTGAAAGAATGTCTTTATTTGCGCCTGTAGTTCTTCTACTGATGCTGGAATGTCAGAAGGAAGGTGCAGTTTTCTAGAGTCAGACCAAAAATGATCCGCAGGACAGCCGGACTTGCCATTTTGGAACACCTTTAATCTAGAGCAGGAAAAAGGGAAGAGGCCAAGAAACAATACATTTGTTATATGTTATAAGTCTGGCATCAACAGGTCATAATATTTGGGTTTAACAATGACGAATATTTTCAACATTACCATACGCAAACCCCGAACCATGTATTCCACAAGGGGATAAGGGTCCACCAAGTCATCAAGTTCAATTAGGGCAACCTCTCTAGTGGGACAGCACAAAACCTCCATAATGCTCCCTATACCAAGCACATACATCTTTCACTAGAAAACACAACTTCTCCTTCAGAATGCACAATCTACAGATCCGTGTACAATAAACATCCCCTCACTGTAATGTATACCACTGCAAGACACACTTTTTGCTATGTGAACTTCAGTCACATCTGGGTATCTGGTTCAGAGCAGACACTACTGCTTCACTAAGGACATCAACAGGCATGATTGAGACATCTGTGACATCTAAGGGTGACTTTTTGAGACTGGAGGAATGTGTGTGGTAAGCAAGCATGAACTGGTGTTTAATAGCTAGTGAACGAGTTATATTCTTAAAGCAATTCGTATGACGTGCGACCTGCTTGAAGAAGCTATGCTTAGCCTCAAACTTCATAGTCCACAAAGCAATTAGAGGTCCAAAGCAACAAATAATTTGTGGATAGTGCTCTAAATAGTGATGTTTTGATAAGAGCTTGATGTGTTGAAAGAGTTCAATATAGCGGTGTCTGTGATCATAGATTCTGGCCTCAAGATATGCAACAGTCTCTTCTGTATGAACAGGAGCCACAACCAACTCAACTATGTCCGATCTATAATTACCTGCCATGCTGGTTCACCTTCTGGCAAAATGTGTCCAATCAGTAAGGGAAGAACTCTGAGCAAGGCCCAATTTTCATGTGCATTGCCACCTATTGTTGCTAGTTTTGAAAAAGCGTGATATTGGATGGGGGCGATTGGTTTTGTCCCCCCATTTGTACGGAAATGTCTGGATCAATATGTTAAGGTCCTCAAGAGTGAAGTATTTTTTGGAAATCAAACTGATACAGCATGCTGGTTCGACTGGAACAGCACCCTCAAAGAGGTTGTGTACAATATCAGGAGGATAGCCAGTGCTTACATAAAAATGAGAAAGGTGGTCTGTTAAAACACACTGTTTTTTGACACCACAGCAAATAGTTCCATTTTCCTGAGCAGACTGGACATGAACATCATGGAGGTCTCTGGTTCTGAGTTGGAAAGCACCTGATTTTACATCTTTACTCTGAAAATCTGATTCGTCTCCAGTACAAAACCTGCATATGAACCCACCAGAAAAACTCAACAAATGCACCTATACCATGGGCTCCAAGATTGTCAGCGCTTACACATTGAACAGTACCTTTAACAAACTGACCAAGCTGAGAAATAAAGACACCATGCTGTTCGAATGTACCCAAATCTTGCAAGAGAGGCTCTAAAACGTTTTCATAGCCATAGGCCTTAACATCATCTGATTGGCATAGAACAGCCAAATAGATTGAGGTCAGTGTTGAATGGGAACCTGGTGGCAAATTACCCAAAACCCAGTAGACACCACAGAGTTTGTGTTTCTTTCGAGATGTCCCAAGAGGGTTACAAATCTCAAAATCATCCACATAAAGATTGACTACTATTCTCAAACCTTCAGACAGAAAATGATTTAGTTTATAGTACTCACCATCTCTTATGGTTCTGTACTCTTGGTGAACAGATAATAGCTGGTTTTGGTGAGTTGTAAAATGCTCAAGGACAACTTTGTGAGAGAGCAAATGTTGCAAAGATTGTAATATAGGGATGTATTGAAATGTCCTATTCCTCTGGGCATCTAATATGTATTCAATTGGCTCTACAACACTAAAATGAGAGGTATAGTACTGTGCACGTTTATATGCAGTTGCAAGAGGGCCATCCTTTGAAATAGCTATGCCCAGTGGATTGGATTTGCATAGAACAGTGGAAACCTCATCCACTACTGACTCTTCAACTTGTAATGTATGACTCTGGAATACATCAGAAACAAGAGATTTTATGACAGGCAAAGATGCTGTACTTAAAATGTAGTGAAGTTCAGAAAGGACCTCATCAATAACTGCTTTTGGAATGTGAACAATATTTTCCAACTTCAATAAAATGCAACCAATTTTCTCGTCAATAACATTTTGCTGGTACAATTCTGCAGCATCACCACGACTTAATGTTTCATTTTCATTATCTGCAGCCACAGACTCTGTAGGCCCATCTGCACAATTGATTGATTGATGCAACTGACTTGTACTGATGACATTGGCTTTAAAATCTTTCAATAAATGTTAGTTATGCTTCCTATTTTTGTGTGTTTTCAATGTACTATAAACATTAGTTTTAAATGTGCATCCTACAAACATACAAGGAACCGTTTCATCGTGCCTGAGATGTCCATTTATGTGTTTGAAAAAAGCTCTTTCAGTTGCTAGTTCTCTGCATGAGCACACATGGCACTGGAATGTAGACCCATCTACTGGATTTGGAACTTGATGTTTTCCATGACTTTTGTATGTGTGATTAATAGCTTACTCCATGTATTAAAGGTACAGGAGCAATCTGTGTATGGACATGGAGAGCGATAACTGCCCCTAAAGTGCCCATGAGCCTGCCTAAAATGTTGAGAACTTGATAATAAAAAGAATCAACTGTTAACACAGATTAACAATTTCACATCTAAATGTTGCTTCTGCTCCAACTGTCTGCCCATCATCACAAAGGCAAAGCGCAGAGCAGGTAACTAGCATTGCGCCTTTAAAAGAAGGGCCAACTTGAAATGATTTACACTTTAAGTGCAGCGCTTGGCGGCAGTTCTAAGGGGTGCGCAACACAAAGGGTAGCGGTCCCTAAAGATATCTCCACTGCTCCCCATAAGAAACTTAAGACAAAGACACCGTACAGCAGGTTTACCGCGGGTCAACTACCTGCCAAGCCACCAGTAGCGTTTTTTGGCACGGGCGAAACGGGCAGCCGCATTTTTCATGACACACGGGAGGCGGCACGAGAACTTTAAAAAAATCCTCTGCACCGCAAAGCGGTCGGTGGCTGCTAAATACTTGTCATACACACACACACACACACACACACACACACACCTTTACTTTTGTCTACAGGCCAATATTGCGGCGACAAAGAGCAACACATAAGTTAACCAAAGCAGTCAATGTGGCGTCTAATGCTAAATGTCAATAAACAGTAACATTAAAAGTCTAAAATTAGCACTAGCTAGCCAACAAAAGTTACAGTTGGCCAGTCAACTCTCTTCCACTTTGAAGAGTGAAATTCGGCTCGCTCAAGTGTTGCACACATTTCGGTCAGTATTACGGAATTAACGTTATTTGACAGTTAGATACTTTCTAATCTACTACAAAAAAACAAACACTTACCAAGTAGTGGATTTTCCCCTTTTATTTTGCAGTGTTCTCCAAATTCGTGATGATGCACTTGCAGCCAGAGACGGGCGGAAAGAGCGCGCTGACCCACACATGCGCAAAGGGGCTCTGTCTCGCACATGTGCAAAGGGCAGTCCCGTATGACACTTTTTTTTGGTGATCTAACTTAAATCAATCTCATAGAAGCAGCTATTAATACATTTTTAGTTAAACCACTTAAATATATATACATATGATGAATAGACATATTTAAATACAGTAAATTATATTTAAATGTGTCACCTCTAAGAAGGGCTTGAATCATTTTTTTGAGTTTCAGTGTTTGAGACTATGAGGTCGCCCCACGTACAGAGATAAAAGATTTGCAACAAAAGATGTATCTAACAATGTTTAGGCGCCCCCACAAACGCCTTCACAATATCCTCCATAACCGACTACAAATCGCACAACAAAGAGACTGCAATGTGTCAAACCCACCAGAACCTCCAAACAGAGTTACCCCGCTAGCTAACTACCTAACCAAAAAACTGACTAGATAACGCCCCCCCTAGTCTTCATGAGGCGTAGCGGTGGGTTTTTAAACCGCGCCTACCAGGGGAACCACTCCTACAGATAAAGCACACAGGTGGATTAACACTTACCTCCTAATGCCGTAGCGAATAATCAGTCCAAAGAACATGAAGGAAAAGAAAAACCCACCATGTCACCACCAACCACACAACCAAGATAAACAAAACTGTTGAAAATGTGCCTAAACTCAACACTTCCAAGTACACCTCCCAGAGTGCAGAAACAGACCATATGAGGCTATGTACATCACAGACGTGGGGAATCCCCGGAATTACCTTCCCCGGACAGCGCACACACACAGCCGCTCCAAACAAAACGCCACGTGCCGCCAAACAAACAAAGCACTCAACAAAAAACAAGAACAAAACCACAATCAATGTCCTGGTGTTCTACTCACGGCAAACAAGTCCCCAACTTGTTATGACCAGGCTCACAGGCCACAACAAAAAGAGAGATGTACGACAACTTAACAATAATAACGTGACATTTATTTAACAAAGGCAATAATTTCATACAAAGAAAAACATGATGATGTGCAGTCAGGAGAATGCGCGGGGCTCTGAACTCGGTGCAGGCGGGATTAAATAGCCTGGGGGGACCTGCCAGGTGCTCCCACTCAGCTCATCAGCTTCCCTGCTCCACCTGTAAGATGACAAGACAAACCACACACATGTCCGACAGGCCCAGGGCCGTCACAGTCACCAAGATTGATAAAAAAAAAAATTGGCCTGAAGACAGGTCCGATACAATATGTTTTGTGCCTTATGCCATGGCATCCCTAAATTAACCTCCCCAGCTATATGATTGTTATGTGTGTGTTATTTATATGCTGTATATAATGCCCTCAAGGGGTGCTAGTGGAATAGGTTTGAACTGTGCATCGTAGGGTGTTTGGGTGAAGGTGCCTCTGTTTATTGTATGTGTATGTATATTTGTGAGGCCCTGTACAGATTCTGAAGACAAATTTTCCCAGTAGAAAAAAACAACCTATCTAGCTAGTAGTTTCACAGTTCAACCAAACCACATTTGGCCAGCAGTGAACAGTCCCAAACTCACACTCAGGGAGTGTTTTAACAAGGAAATCAGATTGCAGTCCTATGTTTTATATAAAATACACAATAAACGCTAAGCTATATGGTCTGTCTCTCATCGTTTGCTTGACTCTGCTCATAAGTTACACCATTGTGATTTTTCTCTCGTTCTCACTCTTCTTCCTTCTGTGATTACACAGAGGTCAAAGGAAATCACTCTCACAGGTTATTAATCATCCTGTAAAGGAAATAAGAATTATTAAGCCTTTTCATTTACTGAACAAGCTTTCAAAAACATCATGGCAATATATATATATATATATATATATATATATATATATATATATATATATATATATATATATATATATATATTAGGGCTGTCAATCGATAAAAACATGTAATCGAATTAATTACAAACTCTGTGATTAATTAATCGAAATTAATCGCATACATCATTTTTGCTGTGAAAGTATTTTAAATATTTCAATTCAAATGAATAATCATCATTAGTGACATTAAAAAAAAAAACTATTTTTATTATTATTTTCACTGTTCAAATTTATATATATATAAAACAATCAACAATATGACCTAATATGCTGAGGAAATAATTCAAAAGGGTATTTTACAACAACTATGAATGCACCGCAAGGCTGTAGATTACCAGCTTCATTGAACGCACCGTCTCTCGTCTTTGTTCCGGCAGAAACAGTCAAACTTTAGCGTTAGCTGTCATCTTTTTAACCGTGTTTAATCCAGCTACTAGCTAGCAGAAGGCTAACGTTACCTGCTGTTGAGTTGTTAAGCTGTTAACTAGCCAGCAGTGTTTCTGTTCTGCGCACTCTGTTCTCTTAATAGGCTACATCCATATATATATATATATATATATATATATATATATATATATATATATATATATATATATGGCTACATCCATGGTCTCAGGACAGCTCTGGGTGACAGGTCAATATGGAATGGATTAATTGCGATACATTTTTATAGTGCACTAATTTTTCTCAGATTAATTAATCGAAATTAACACGTTACTTACACAGCCCTAATATATATAATTAACTGTAAATAGTTGTATGAACAGAGTAGTTGAACAATAAATCTTGTTAAAGATGCAAAGATCCTTCCAAAAGATCCAATCCACATTGACATACCAAATCATAGTTATGCATCTTATTAATAACCCACAAATTTAAGATGAGAAAAAAACTAAATAACTGGTGTGAATCAGGTTACTATGTGTAATTGCAATAAAGTAATAAAAAGTATGCCAAAATAACAGCACCATAATGAAGATTTGTAAAGATTTCTGGATAAAGTTTGGATCGATCATTGTAGCTGCTGCATCAACAAAACAACAGACACATTACTTCAGAACTTACCAGGTAGTCTTATTTTCCCCAAAGAAAGCTCCATTTGCATCTGCTCTCAGTTAATATGAGGAGCTACAGACAGCTACAATCATTTGTTCCTGCATTTCTGCTTCAACAATGTAATGACATCACAGGATCTAAATACTAATTGGCCTTCAAGTCATAGCGTCACACAATTTCTTGCTTGAGTTAAAATATTTCAACTTACATCATTCACTTCTTCCAACTGACTTTGCTATTGACATTCCTTATTGGGAATAACCTGTTCATCTGAACCATATCAGTTTCAAAGGCATCCTCAAAAACACACAAGTACAATAAAACATTTTATTCTGTTCTCTCTCTCTGTTTTATCTTTTATCATCTCTCCAGACTCTGTCAGGCTGGTGAATGGGACCAGTCTGTGCTCAGGCAGACTGGAGGTGAACACTAACCAGTCTACCCAGCGCTGGTCCTCAGTGTGTGAACATGACTTTGACCAGCAGGATGCAGAGGTGGTCTGTAGGGAGCTTGGCTGTGGGGCTCCTTCAGTCCTCCAGGGGGCGCTCTATGGAGAAGTGGAGTCTCCAATGAGGACCAAAGAGTTCCAGTGTGGAGGCAATGAGTCTGCTCTCCTGGACTGTAGAAGCTCAGGCTCAGATAGAAACACCTGCTCACCTGGAAAAGCTGTTGGACTCACCTGCTCAGGTAGAGGAGGAGCTGTAGCTCTGATTTGGTTCATTTCTGTTCTGATGAAACTCACTTTGTTCTTTTGCTGATGACTCTCTGGTTTCTGTTTAGAGCCTGATGCTGTCAGGTTGGTGGGAGGAGACAGTCGCTGTGCAGGAAGACTGGAGGTGAAACAAGGAGAATGGAGACCAGTGATTGGCTATGACTCTGACTGGCCCCTGAAGACAGCAGCTGCTTTCTGCAGAGAGTTAGACTGTGGCTCTGCTGTTTCTGTAGGACAGAGAGAAGAGTTCAGACGCAGATCAGTGTGGGGGATCAGCTCTGTCTGTGTTCAGTCTGGATCTCCTCTGAGGGAGTGTGCAGAATCAGCATCCTTTAAGTCCATCCTGAATCTCACCTGCTCCAGTAAGCCCATCAGTAAAATCATCTATGACATCATCTATGACAGTAATGTGTGCTCCTTCCTCTGTCAGTGACAGTCAGTGGTTTCCACTGGACTGAACTGTAAAGTTATCCAGGAGTGTAGAGAAGTGGGCTTGTTTCTAGAAGCTTCAAGCTACCTGTCTGTCTGTCTCTCTACCTGTCTGTCTGTCTGTCTGTCTGTCTGTAACATCAGTTTCTTATTCAGGGTCCGTTTTGTTGAACTGAGGGTGAATGCAACTTGTAAATGTGGAGATGTTTTTTCTTTTTTCAGTGGTGATTCAGAAAAATAATATGGAAAAATTAACAAAGTGCTTTCCTGTTTAGGTTGGAGATGTGTTAACATTCAGAGTGACATTTTGATTTTTAATTTGTTATTTTAAATGTGCAAAATGTTCTGCAGAATATCTACTGACGTAGAGGCCTTTCGGCAAATAAGTAAATGCATCTAAATGGGAATAATTTGCAATGTAAATATCTCTGCAGCATTAAATGCTATCATCACAAACCCTGGATGTATTTTGTTCGGCATGCCACTCTGCGGCTTCCCACCAAATTTGGTGAAAATCGGCCGTTAGGGGGCGCTATAATTGACGTAGAGACCTTTTTGCAAATAAGTCAATGCATTTAACTAGTTTTGATCCACCACTTACACTAATGTGAGCAACTTAAAATGTACAGTGTTGATGTACAATGGTTTATGGAGCCGAACTACCAAATATTACATACATGGACCACTAGGTGGCGCTACAATGACGTAAAACGTGTTTTTGCCTATGACTCCCACACTTTACATTGCAGATGTGAAATTTTTACATTCTCATGTTCCTTGGATCCAGGTGAATCTGACGATATAGGCCCTGTCCATTTATACAAAAAAAAAATATCGCAAAATTGCACAATACGAAAAAAATCGTTTTCGAACTCGTCCTAGGTTGTGTGACCGATATGCACGAAACTTGGTAGATGCCATCTGTATATGGAGCTTACCAAAAGTTATCAAAAGAATTTTGCTACGTTACACCTTTCACACTTTACAAGCAAACTAATTTGTCGTAGCTAGCCACAAAACACGAACTTTGGCATATATCGGCCAAATTAATAGTTATCAAAACGAAACTTTGACATGCCATTCCAAGCCTCCGTACCAAATTTGGTGAGGATCGGCCGTCAGGGGGCGCTATAATTAACGTAGAGGCCTTTTGGCAAATGAGTCAATGCATTTAAATGGGAATAAGTTGCAATGGATATGTCTCTGCAGCAGTAAATGCTATCATCACAAAACTTGAGATTATTGTTCGCCATGCCACTCTGCGGCTCTTCACCAGATGTGGTGACGATCGCCCTTTAGGGGGCGCGACAATCGAGGTAGAAGTGTTTGGGCCTTTTACGCAACGAAGAGGAAATTTGCAATTGCGTTTCACTACGGACTTTGGAGCTCGCACTCTATCAAATTTCCTGACTTTTGCCTCGCCGCGGCAGTGCTTCGGGTTCTCCTTTCGCGGGCTCCGTTTTCACGGGCTCTCGGCGTCGCCGGGGGGGACTGGCGACGGCTTGGACACCGTTCATAACTGCTTGCAGTTCTAGTTATTATTATTATTATTATTATTATTATTATTATTATTATTATTATTATTAACACAACAACAGAAACATGACTTCAGAACTTACCAGATAGTTTCACGTTTCCTAAAGAAAGCTCATTTTGCATCTGCTCACTGTAAATAATGAGGAGCTACAGACATTTGTTCCTCCATTTCCATTGTGAGGACATCAGGAGGATTTAAACACTGATTGGCTTTCAAGACACAGCGTGACTGAATTTCTTGCTCAAGTCCAAATATTTCAACCTGTGTCATTCACATCTTTGTATGCATGAAATCAGTGAATTGTAGTTTGCTGACATCTTTTTATTCTGTGTCTGGTGTCTTTTCTCTCTCTCTGTTTTATCTTCTATCATCTCTCCAGACTCTGTCAGGCTGGTGGATGGGATCGGTCAGTGCTCAGGCAGACTGGAGGTGAACACTAACCAGTCTACCCAGCGCTGGTCCTCAGTGTGTGAACATGACTTTGACCAGCAGGATGCAGAGGTGGTCTGTAGGGAGCTTGGCTGTGGGCCTCCTTCAGTCCTCCAGGGGGCGCTCTATGGAGAAGTGGAGCCTCCAATGAGGACCAAAGAGTTCCAGTGTGGAGGCAATGAGTCTGCTCTCCTGGACTGTAGAAGCTCAGGCTCAGATAGAAATGTCACCTGCTCACCTGGAAAAGCTGTTGGACTCACCTGCTCAGGTAGAGGAGGAGCTGTAGCTCTGATTTGGTTCATTTCTGTTCTAATGAAACTCACTTTGTTCTTTTGCTGATGACTCTCTGGTTTCTGTTTAGAGCCTGTCAGGTTGGTGGGAGGAGACAGTCGCTGTGCAGGAAGACTGGAGGTGAAACATGACAGAGAATGGAGACCAGTGATTGGTTCTGGCTCTGCACTGAAGATAACAGCTGCTGCCTGCAGAGAGTTGGGCTGTGGTTCTGCTGTTTTTGTAGTAGACATAGAAGAGTACTCCGCCATATCTGTGTGGAAGATCAGGTCTGACTGCGTTCAGTCTGGATCTGCTCTGAGGGAGTGTGCTGCATCATCTTTATCTTCCTTAGTCCTAAATCTCACCTGCTCAGGTAAATCAACATCATCTGTGACATCACCTATGACAGTAATGTGTGCTCCTTCCTTTGTCAGTGACAGTCAGTGGTTTCCACTGGACTGAACTGTAAATGACATCCAGGATTGAAGAGAAGTGGACTTTTTTCTGGAAGTTTCAAACTGTCTGTCTGTCTGTCAATGTGTTTACAGAACTGCTGCTTCAGCCCAAAATCTCGGTGTCCTCCTCCATGGTTGGGGTCTACGAGGAGGACCAGCAGGAGGGGTTCCAGGTCAACTGGAACTCCGACTTCACCATCAGCTGCTCCATCCAGCCACAGTACCCAGGAGGCTCCTTCCAACTCTCCTTCAACTCCTCCAACTCGGCACACAACGGCATCCAGCCAGCTGTCAATCATTCTGCCCACTTCCTGTTTCCTGCTGAAGAGCCCGCCCACCAAGGAAGCTACAGCTGTGTTTATCAGCTCTATGTTTTCTCTCATAACTTCTCCTCTGAGAGCCGCGTGCTCTCTCTCAGCGTCATGGGTAAGCTGACTGTTTACAGGATTGGAGAAGATGATTGGTCCAAACCGAGTGAAAATGATCAGCTGACAACATGTTTCTGGACTGACTGTGACGACTCTGACCGTGTTACACGTGTCAGATAGTACCCAAACCCATACAAAGTGTAAAAATGGTAACAGCTAATAATACATTATGGGACAGAGCATGTTTAGTTACGAGGATAACTCTGGTTCTCTGAGAACTGAGCCAGGTGTTTCAATATAAAAATAACCTTCTGACGTGACCAGTCTCAAAGCTCCAGTGCTCCCACACCTATCAGAACACCCCTCAGCCACTGACTGTAGAATGTTTAGACCTTCAGTTCATTGCCCAAAGAAACATGTGGACAGCAGGATAGAACCACAGACTCTGAGTTAAGTAGCTCTACATCCTGGCAACTTGATAATCACGCCATACAGAATATGTTGAATTTTAAACAAATTTAAAACATTTAAAGTGCTCAAATTATGCGTTTTGGCTTTTCCCCTTTCCTTTATTGTGTTATATTTTTTGTGCATGTTATAGGTTTACAAAGTGAAAAAGCCCAAAGTCCCCCCCAACGGGAGTTACCATCTCCAACAGAAAACACTGTTAACAAACTGCTCCAAACAGCTGTATTGTAGTCCATCATTTACGTCAGAGACAAACGTGGTCACTTTGGAACACACGTTATAATTCCCCGACTAGCTGCTAACATGGCACGCCCTCATACTCTGCTTCTGACTGGCTAGTAGTCCTTACCTAGGTATGTGTTATGTCATGCCCTCATACTTTGCTTCTGACCGGCTAGTTGTCCTGACCTAGGTACTGTCAGGGCACGGCCTCATACTCTGCTTCTGACTGGCTAGTAGTCCTTACCTAGGTACTGTCAGGGCCTGCCCTCATACTCTGCTTCTGACTGACTAGTAGTCCTGACCTAGGTGCTGTCAGGACACACCCTCATACTCTGCTTCTGACTGGCTAGTAGTCCTTACCTAGGTACTGTTAGGGCATGACATCATACTTTGCTTCTGACTGGCTAGTAGTCCTTACCTAGCTACTGTCAGGGCACACCCTCATACTTTGCTTCTGACTGGCTACTAGTCCTTACCTAGCTACTGTCAGGACACGCCCTCATACTCTACTTCTGACTGGCTAGTAGTCCTTACCTAGGTGCTGTCAGGACATGCCCTCATAATCTGCTTCTGACTGGCTAGTAGTCCTTACCTAGGTACTGTCAGGACACGCCCTCATACTCTGCTTCTGACTGGCTAGTAGTCCTTACATAGCTACTGTCAGGGCACGCCCTCATACTCTGCTCCTGACTGGCTAGTAGTCCTTACCTAGGTGCTGTCAGGGCACACCCTCATACTCTGCTTCTGACTGGCTAGTAGTCCTTACCTAGGTGCTGTCAGGGCACACCCTCATACTCTGCTTCTGACTGGCTAGTAGTCCTGACCTAGGTGCTGTCAGGGCACGCCCTCATACTCTGCTTCTGACTGGCTAGTAGTCCATGCCTAGGTACTGTTAGGGCATGCCCTTATACTTGGCTTCTGACTGGGTAGTAGTCCTTACTTAGGTACTGCCAAGGCACGCCTTCATACTTCTGACTGGCTAGTAGTCCTTATCGGGGTACTGTCAGTGCACGCCCTCATACTCTGCTTCTGACTGGCTAGTAGTCCTTACCTAGCTACTGTCAGGGCACACCCTCATGCTTTGCTTCTGACTGGCTAGTAGTCCTTACCTAGATACTGTCAGGACACGCCCTCATACTTTGCTTCTGACTGGCTAGTAGTCCTTACCTAGGTACTGTCAGGGCATGCCCTCATACTCTGCTTCTGACTGGCTAGTAGTCCTTACTTATGTACTGTCAGGGCACACCCTCATACTCTGCTCCTGACTGGCTAGTAGTCCTTACCTAGGTACTGTCAGGGCACACGCTCATACTCTGCTTCTGACTGGCTTGTAGTCCTTACTTAGGTAGTGTCAGGACACGCCCTCATACTCTGCTTCTGACTGGCTAGTAGTCCTTACCTAGGTACTGTTAGGGCATGACATCATACTTTGCTTCTGACTGGCTAGTAGTCCTTACCTAGCTACTGTCAGGGCACACCCTCATACTTTGCTTCTGACTGGCTAGTAGTCCTTACCTAGCTACTGTCAGGACACGCCCTCATACTCTGCTTCTGACTGGCTAGTAGTCCTTACCGAGGTACTGTCAGGACATGCCCTCATACTCTGCTTCTGACTGGCTAGTACTCCTTACCTAGGTACTGTCAGGGCACGCCCTCATACTCTGCTTCTGACTGGCTAGTAGTCTTTACCTAGGTACTGTTATGGCATGACCTCATACTTTGCTTCTGACTGGCTAGTAGTCCTTACCTAGCTACTGTCAGGGCACACCCTCATACTTTGCTTCTGACTGGCTAGTAGTTCTTACCTAGCTACTGTCAGGGCATGCCCTCATCCTCTGCTTATGACTGACTAGTAGTAGTTACATAGGTACTGTCAGGGCACACCCTCATACTCTGCTTCTGACTGGCTAGTAGTCCTTACCTAGCTACTGTCAGGGCACGCCCTCATACTCTGCTCCTGACTGGCTAGTAGTCCTTACCTAGGTGCTGTCAGGGCACACCCTCATACTCTGCTTCTGACTGGCTAGTAGTCCTTACCTAGGTGCTGTCAGGGCACACCCTCATACTCTGCTTCTGACTGGCTAGTAGTCCTGACCTAGGTGCTGTCAGGGCACGCCCTCATACTCTGCTTCTGACTGGCTAGTAGTCCTGACCTAGGTACTGTCAGATCACGCCCTCATACTCTGTTTCTGACTGGCTAGTAGTCCTTACCTAGGTACTGTCAGGACACACCCTCATACTCTGCTTCTGACTGGCTAGTAGTCCTTACCCATGTACTGTCAGGACACACCCTCATACTCTGCTTCTGACTTCTAGTAGTCCTTACCTAGGTACTGTCAGGACACGCCCTCATACTCTGCTTCTGACTGGCTAGTAGTCTTTACCTAGGTACTATTAGGGCACGCCGTCATACTCTGCTTCTGACTGGCTAGTAGTCCATACCTAGGTACTGTTAGGGCATGCCCTTATACTTGGCTTCTGACTGGGTAGTAGTCCTTACTTAGGTACTGCCAAGGCACGCCTTCATACTTCTGACTGGCTAGTAGTCCTTATCGGGGTACTGTCAGTGCACGCCCTAATACTCTGCTACAGACTAGCTAGTAGTACTTATCGGGGTACTGTCAGTGCGCGCCCTAATACTCTGCTACAGACTAGCTAGTAGTGCTTACCTAGGTACTGTCAGGACATGCCCTCATATTCTGCTTCTGACTGGCTAGTAGTCCTTACCTAGCTACTGTCAGGGCACACCCTCATACTCTGCTTCTGACTGGCTAGTAGTCCTTACCTATGTACTGTCAGGGCACACCCTCATACTCTGCTCCTGACTGGCTAGTAGTCCTTACCTAGGTACTGTCAGGGCACACGCTCATACTCTGCTTCTGACTGGCTTGTAGTCCTTACTTAGGTAGTGTCAGGACACGCCCTCATACCCTGCTTCTGACTGGCTAGTAGTTCTTACCTAGGTACTGTCAGGGCACACGCTCATACTCTGCTTCTGACTGGCTAGTAGTCCTTACCTAGGTACTGTCAGGGCATGCCCTCATACTCTGCTTCTGACTGGCTAGTAGTCCTTACTTATGTACTGTCAGGGCACACCCTCATACTCTGCTCCTGACTGGCTAGTAGTCGTTACCTAGGTACTGTTAGGGCATGACATCATACTTTGCTTCTGACTGACTAGTAGTCCTTACCTAGCTACTGTCAGGGCATACCCTCATACTTTGCTTCTGACTGGCTAGTAGTCTTTACCTAGGTACTATTAGGGCACGCCGTCATACTCTGCTTCTGACTGGCTAGTAGTCCATACCTAGGTACTGTTAGGGCATGCCCTTATACTTGGCTTCTGACTGGGTAGTAGTCCTTACTTAGGTACTGCCAAGGCACGCCTTCATACTTCTGACTGGCTAGTAGTCCTTATCGGGGTACTGTCAGTGCACGCCCTAATACTCTGCTACAGACTAGCTAGTAGTGCTTATCGGGGTACTGTCAGTGCGCGCCCTAATACTCTGCTACAGACTAGCTAGTAGTGCTTACCTAGGTACTGTCAGGACATGCCCTCATATTCTGCTTCTGACTGGCTAGTAGTCCTTACCTAGCTACTGTCAGGGCACACCCTCATTCTTTGCTTCTGACTGGCTAGTAGTCCTTACCTAGATACTGTCAGGACACGCCCTTATACTCTGCTTCTGACTGGCTAGTAGTCCTTACCTAGGTACTGTCAGGGTATGCCCTCATACTCTGCTTCTGACTGGCTAGTAGTCCTTACCTATGTACTGTCAGGGCACACCCTCATACTCTGCTCCTGACTGGCTAGTAGTCCTTACCTAGGTACTGTCAGGGCACACGCTCATACCCTGCTTCTGACTGGCTAGTAGTTCTTACCTAGGTACTGTCAGGGCACACGCTCATACTCTGCTTCTGACTGGCTAGTAGTCCTTACCTAGGTACTGTCAGGGCATGCCCTCATACTCTGCTTCTGACTGGCTAGTAGTCCTTACTTATGTACTGTCAGGGCACACCCTCATACTCTGCTCCTGACTGGCTAGTAGTCGTTACCTAGGTACTGTTAGGGCATGACATCATACTTTGCTTCTGACTGACTAGTAGTCCTTACCTAGCTACTGTCAGGGCATACCCTCATACTTTGCTTCTGACTGGCTAGTAGTCCTTACCTAGCTACTGTCAGGACATGCCCTCATACTCTGCTTCTGACTGACTAGTAGTAGTTACATAGGTACTGTCAGGGCACACCCTCATACTCTGCTTCTGACTGGCTAGTAGTCCTTACCTAGCTACTGTCAGGGCACGCCCTCATACTCTGCTCCTTACTGGCTAGTAGTCCTTACCTAGGTGCTGTCAGGGCACACCCTCATACTCTGCTTCTGACTGGCTAGTAGTCCTTACCTAGGTGCTGTCAGGGCACACCCTCATACTCTGCTTCTGACTGGCTAGTAGTCCTGACCTAGGTGCTGTCAGGGCACGCCCTCATACTCTGCTTCTGACTGGCTAGTAGTCCTGACCTAGGTACTGTCAGATCACGCCCTCATACTCTGCTTCTGACTGGCTAGTAGTCTTTACCTAGGTACTATTAGGGCACGCCGTCATACTCTGCTTCTGACTGGCTAGTAGTCCATACCTAGGTACTGTTAGGGCATGCCCTTATACTTGGCTTCTGACTGGGTAGTAGTCCTTACTTAGGTACTGCCAAGGCACGCCTTCATACTTCTGACTGGCTAGTAGTCCTTATAGGGGTACTGTCAGTGCACGCCCTAATACTCTGCTACAGACTAGCTAGTAGTGCTTACCTAGGTACTGTCAGGACATGCCCTCATATTCTGCTTCTGACTGGCTAGTAGTCATTACCTAGCTACTGTCAGGGCACACCCTCATACTCTGCTTCTGACTGGCTAGTAGTCCTTACCTATGTACTGTCAGGGCACACCCTCATACTCTGCTCCTGACTGGCTAGTAGTCCTTACCTTGGTACTGTCAGGGCACACGCTCATACTCTGCTTCTGACTGGCTTGTAGTCCTTACTTAGGTAGTGTCAGGACACGCCCTCATACCCTGCTTCTGACTGGCTAGTAGTTCTTACCTAGGTACTGTCAGGGCACACGCTCATACTCTGCTTCTGACTGGCTAGTAGTCCTTACCTAGGTACTGTCAGGACACGCCCTCATACCCTGCTTCTGACTGGCTAGTAGTCCTTACCTAGGTACTGTCAGGACACGCCCTCATACTCTGCTTCTGACTGGCTAGTAGTCCTTACCGAGGTACTGTCAGGACATGCCCTCATACTCTGCTTCTGACTGGCTAGTAGTCCTTCCCTAGGTACTGTCAGGGCACGCCCTCATACTCTGCGTCTGACTGGCTAGTAGTCTTTACCTAGGTACTGTTATGGCATGACCTCATACTTTGCTTCTGACTGGCTAGTAGTCCTTACCTAGCTACTGTCAGGGCACACCCTCATACTTTGCTTCTGACTGGCTAGTAGTCCTTACCTAGCTACTGTCAGGGCATGCCCTCATACTCTGCTTCTGACTGACTAGTAGTAGTTACATAGGTACTGTCAGGGCACACCCTCATACTCTGCTTCTGACTGGCTAGTAGTCCTTACCTAGCTACTGTCAGGGCACGCCCTCATACTCTGCTCCTGACTGGCTAGTAGTCCTTACCTAGGTGCTGTCAGGGCACACCCTCATAGTCTGCTTCTGACTGGCTAGTAGTCCTTACCTAGGTGCTGTCAGGGCACACCCTCATACTCTGCTTCTGACTGGCTAGTAGTCCTGACCTAGGTGCTGTCAGGGCACGCCCTCATACTCTGCTTCTGACTGGCTAGTAGTCCTGACCTAGGTACTGTCAGATCACGCCCTCATACTCTGTTTCTGACTGGCTAGTAGTCCTTACCTAGGTACTGTCAGGACACACCCTCATACTCTGCTTCTGACTGGCTAGTAGTCCTTACCCATGTACTGTCAGGACACACCCTCATACTCTGCTTCTGACTTCTAGTAGTCCTTACCTAGGTACTGTCAGGACACGCCCTCATACTCTGCTTCTGACTGGCTAGTAGTCTTTACCTAGGTACTATTAGGGCACGCCGTCATACTCTGCTTCTGACTGGCTAGTAGTCCATACCTAGGTACTGTTAGGGCATGCCCTTATACTTGGCTTCTGACTGGGTAGTAGTCCTTACTTAGGTACTGCCAAGGCAAGCCTTCATACTTCTGACTGGCTAGTAGTCCTTATCGGGGTACTGTCAGTGCACGCCCTAATACTCTGCTACAGACTAGCTAGTAGTGCTTACATAGGTACTGTCAGGACATGCCCTCATATTCTGCTTCTGACTGGCTAGTAGTCCTTACCTAGCTACTGTCAGGGCACACCCTCATTCTTTGCTTCTGACTGGCTAGTAGTCCTTACCTAGATACTGTCAGGACACACCCTCATACTCTGCTTCTGACTGGCTAGTAGTCCTTACCTAGGTACTGTCAGGGCATGCCCTCATACTCTGCTTCTGACTGGCTAGTAGTCCTTACCTATGTACTGTCAGGGCACACCCTCATACTCTGCTCCTGACTGGCTAGTAGTCCTTACCTAGGTACTGTCAGGGCACACGCTCATACTCTGCTTCTGACTGGCTAGTAGTCCTTACCTAGGTACTGTCAGGACACGCCCTCATACTCTGCTTCTGACTGGCAAGTAGTCCTTACCTAGGTACTGCACATGTGCGACTCCCAACAAAGTTGGGGAGTGAGATGCCTCACTCTGTAGCTAAGACAGAGAGCTGCAGCAATGAGCAGTATGACTAAAATATGTTTAATATAATTAAACCATGTAAACCTATTCTGGTACAACCTCTGAATACAATTATGAACCTGAAAGTAAGCATGATATGAGCACTTTAACTTAGACTGTTAACAAATCTCCAGCCCATGCAAAAAAACAGTCTGCCTAGTCACGCAGATTTTAATGATTGCCATGCTACTCTGAGGAATTGGACTAAATCTGAAAAAGATTGGCGCTACAGATATACACAACTTCATGTATTATGAAAGGCTCATCCGATTTATATGAAATTTGGAGTATGGTTTGTAGGAGTGGTTGAGACTATGGTATAATATGAAGTAAATATGATGTGCGCCAAATGTGAGAGTTAAGGCAATGCATGGCAAGGCAATTTTATTTGTATAGCACTTTTTCAGCAGCAATGCTATTCAAAGTGCTTCACATATAATATTAAAACACAGTTAAAAGTTAATACAAATTAAAAACAAATTAAAAGCAGTTAATACAGAAATTAAACTAATAAACAATTAATAACAATTAGTCTAAAGCAGGTTAAAAACAAAAGTTAACAAAAGGCAGTATTTAAAAGAAAGGTATTTAGCCTTGATTTAAAAATACTAAGGGTTGGAGCTGACCTACAGCTTAATGGTAGTTTGTTCCAGACAAAGAAACTGAACGCAACTTCTCCCTTTTTTGTTCTGACCCTGGGGATGGCAAGCAGACCCATCTCTGATGATCTAAGATTTCTCTCCGGTTCATAGTTTACCAGAAGATCTGAAAGCTAAACCATGTAGTGATTTATAGACCAGTAGAAGTATTTTGAAGTCTATTCTTTGGTGTACAGGAAGCCAGTGTAAGGACATTGGAACAGGAGAGGTGTGATCCATTTTCTTGGTTCTGGTAAGGACTCGAGCAGCAGCATTTTGAATCAGCTGCAACTGTCTAATAGATGTTTTAGGGAGTCCAGTAAAGGCCCCATTACAGTAGTCAAGTCTACTGAAGACAAAGGCGTGGACAAGTTTTTCTAGATCTTGTTGACACAGTAGTCCTCTAACCCTTGATATGTTCTTGAGGTGGTAAAAAGCTGACTTTGTTTCTGTCTTAATGTGGCTGCTAAAATTCAGTTCGGAGTCCATTATTACGCCGAGATTTCTGGCTTTGTTTGTTGTTTTTAACATTGTTGTTTCGAGTTGAGCGCTGACTTTTAAATGTTCTTTTTTTGGTCCAAAAATAATCACCTCATTTTTTTCCTCGTTTAACTTCAGGAAATTCTGGCTCATCCAGTCATTGGTTTGTTCAATGCACCTAGCCAGTTGTTGTATAGGACTGTAGTGTCCGGGCGACAAGGTTATATACATCTGTATGTCGTCCGCATAACTGTGATGGCTTATGTTATTGTTTTCCATGATTTTAGCTAGGGGCAGCATGTAGATATTGAATAATAGAGGCCCCAGGATGGAGCCTTGGAGAATTCCACATGTCATACTTGCATACTCAGATGCATAGTTACCTATTGAGACATAGTAGTGTCTTTTCCTCAAGTAGGATTCAAACCACTGCAGCACTGTGCCAGACAGGCCTACCCAGTTTTCCAGTCTGTTTAGAAGTATGTCATGATCTACCGTATCAGACGCAGCACTGAGGTCTAGTAATACTAATACTGTAGTTTTGCCACTATCGGTGTTTAAGTGGATATCATAAAAGATTTTTAAGAGCCGTCTCAGTGCTGTGGTGCGGTCAGAAACCCAATTGGAAGACATCGAAAATATTATTTAGGGACAAAAAATTGTTTAGTTGTAGAAAAAACGCTTTTTCAATAATTTGACTTAGGAATGGGAGTTTTGAAATCCATATCTTAATTAAGTGTCCATATTTAATTTATTTTACATTTTAGCTCAGTTAGTGTTTAATGGGAGCTGTTGGACTAATGATGTTGTGTGATGTGTTTACTGTAAATGTGTTCCATCAGATCCGAGGCCTTTTATCATCAGAGCGATCGTCCTGCTGTTGATTCTCCTGGTGGTGAACACTTCCCTTTACTTCTACTGCAGGGTACGGACACTCTCTCTGTTGTTTCCACCACTGACTGTGTTTGTTAGACTTCAGAGAGGAGCAGGGCATGAAAGTAACACCCGCCCACCCGCGTGAATTTTGCAATTGGCGGGTAACACTGTCAATCTACCTGCCACATTGGCAGGTAGCCAATGAGAATTGAGTGATTCAGAGGCGCAACTATTGGTAAGCAGGGTACGCGGTTGCTTACGGGCCCAGACCAATCAGGGGCCCGCATCACTGGAAGACAGTAGGCTCGTTCAAGATGAACTGCGCCTCGCCTGTAAAGTGGACGAGAGCAGGCGGCAGCAGCGGGGGCGGTGACAAAAGTCCGCTGTGAAGTCGGACAGTTTCCAGCCACATCCAGCAGCCTGCAGGCTGAACAGGAAGTCACAGAAACACTGTGGTCCGATTCTGATTTAATAAAATGTTATCAGACCCATATATCAGCTTGTACACAGTCTCCAGTTGTTTTTATTATGATAGAGTAGCTGTCAAAATGCTCTACATGTGATCTGTTGCTGATTTTAATAACAGACTGTAGATGATCTGTAATCTGAACAGATTTAGTCTCTCTGACTTCCAAACATAACTATCAGCCACACAGCATGTGATTTGTACAGAATAAGCCTTTAAATTAGACACACAGCAGTTAAAATCCCTCTGATTCAAAATCAATAAAAAGTTTATATAAAACGTCATCATGTTGTCGATTCTGAACCAATCAGCTGTTAGATTAGCTGAGAGGCCGGCGTTTCCCAGCATGCCTTGTGTCCGCCTGGGTCTTGCAGTCGGTGAAAAGCAACTGCGCTACCTGCGTCTCAAACCTGCGGCCGCCTTGCTCTCGTGAGATTATCGTTGCTACGTATGCATGACGTCAGAGCAAGTCGGGATCAAGTCGGACACAAATCTAACCGGCATGCAACGGGCGGCGATCGCCGGTGATCGATTCTGCGCAGATCTGGCTCATCTCGAACGAGCCTATTGATTGACAGCCGGGGCCCCCTATCGCATTTGCATTACTCGCGACAATCCCAGCAGTCCCACGTGCAGCCACTGACCAAGCGGTAGTGAGAACGGGTCAAATTCATTTCCTTGTTTCTGATAATGAAGACGTGTGTGACTCGAACATTTCACATTTACCAACAAAACGTACAGCGACAGACCGTGCAGAACATTTCAGACCGTCCTGCCAACCGGTAGAAATTTTAACATCAATTTACGCTGTAGCGATGTTTCACTCTGAAAGCTGCTGCTGTTCAATCCTGTCCTGGGCTGTTGCTCCATTTCCCCCGCGACGCGCGCACACACACACATGGACACACGGACACAATCACACGGTGAATGCAGGAAAAAACGGAGATGAGACGTACATAATAACCTAACTTGAGGACAGCTACGCTCATTATTGTAAGTGCAATGATAAGTTAAAGTCCAATAAGTAGCTACTCAAACCTTATGAATGTGTGTCCCAGACCAGGATAGAAAATTAACTAACAATGTAAAGATCAACAAGCCACTGACACATGGCCTAGCTGTATGTTCAAATTTGATTAATTCAATAAATTATTATGTTTTGTCTTAATACACAGGCTACGAAGGATAGGATCAGAGAGACACAGTAATTCCTGTTTTTCACCTTTATGAGGAAAAAAAAAAATCTGGCTGGTAAAAAGTCATTGTGGCGGGTGGATTTTTAAATCCACCCGCCACAATGGCTGGGGGTCAAAAAAGTTAACTTCATGCCCTGGAGAGGAGTGATGCAGGAAGTAACATCTGTGTGCTGTCATGTCTCTCCAGGCCAACAGGAGACAGCTGCCGTGCAGACAGAAGAACATTGAGCCGGATTATTATAACCTGGGTGTTCCTGCAGCTGAAGGGGGGCCGACTGAAGAGGAAGGAGATCAGGGAGCAGAGTAGCACCTCCAAGAGTAGCACATTCAAGGAGAAATTCCTATTCATTTACCCTAACAAAATTTTTTTATTCATTTGAATGGGACATGCCCCCCATTTTCTACAGTGCTAGAATACGATGCATAACTATCTCTTTCATTCTTTTTCTCCCTCTCTCTCATGGGCTAAAATATGAATTTAATAAGTCATATTAACTTCCACTGCTCGCTTTTAATGCAAAAGTGTACAACTGTTTGTTTTTGCAAATGACAAGTAACTCAATGAATGGTTTCAGTTAAGAGCAGTAGTTGGTAAATGTATATTTTTAGACTATCATTCAGTCGGTCAGCTGTTATCTGCTTTTTCTCACGTTTTTTTTGTAGAGGCCGAGTTTCCTTCTTTACATATTATATGTTTTTCTCCCTCATATATATGGAGATAGAAAAGAAAGACACTGCAGAAATTGGAGTCTAAAATCTAGAAACTATAAAGATAATTAAGTGATAAATATAATGCACACTGTAAACATGAATGTAACAGAGTATATTCATCAGTTATTTCCCCCCAAGCAAAATATAAGGCAAAAAACATTGGGGTGTCCTCTCCCTGTTGTTGTTTGACATCGACAACTGCCACCTACAGTACTGTAGTAGGCTACTGCAGGTGGCAGTTATCGCGAGGCTAGTGACAGAGCTCAGATTGGGAATGTTTTTTTTTTTTACTCCGCCCGGTCCCGTGGTATTATTATTTTTTAATAATGCAGGTTAAAATACGGGAGATTTACGGGAAAATACTAATACGGGAGGCCGGCGGGAAAGAAGGGTAAAATACGGGACTTTCCCGGTCCTTACTTAGGTACTGCCAAGGCAAGCCTTCATACTTCTGACTGGCTAGTAGTCCTTATCGGGGTACTGTCAGTGCACGCCCTAATACTCTGCTACAGACTAGCTAGTAGTGCTTACATAGGTACTGTCAGGACATGCCCTCATATTCTGCTTCTGACTGGCTAGTAGTCCTTACCTAGCTACTGTCAGGGCACACCCTCATTCTTTGCTTCTGACTGGCTAGTAGTCCTTACCTAGATACTGTCAGGACACACCCTCATACTCTGCTTCTGACTGGCTAGTAGTCCTTACCTAGGTACTGTCAGGGCATGCCCTCATACTCTGCTTCTGACTGGCTAGTAGTCCTTACCTATGTACTGTCAGGGCACACCCTCATACTCTGCTCCTGACTGGCTAGTAGTCCTTACCTAGGTACTGTCAGGGCACACGCTCATACTCTGCTTCTGACTGGCTAGTAGTCCTTACCTAGGTACTGTCAGGACACGCCCTCATACTCTGCTTCTGACTGGCAAGTAGTCCTTACCTAGGTACTGCACATGTGCGACTCCCAACAAAGTTGGGGAGTGAGATGCCTCACTCTGTAGCTAAGACAGAGAGCTGCAGCAATGAGCAGTATGACTAAAATATGTTTAATATAATTAAACCATGTAAACCTATTCTGGTACAACCTCTGAATACAATTATGAACCTGAAAGTAAGCATGATATGAGCACTTTAACTTAGACTGTTAACAAATCTCCAGCCCATGCAAAAAAACAGTCTGCCTAGTCACGCAGATTTTAATGATTGCCATGCTACTCTGAGGAATTGGACTAAATCTGAAAAAGATTGGCGCTACAGATATACACAACTTCATGTATTATGAAAGGCTCATCCGATTTATATGAAATTTGGAGTATGGTTTGTAGGAGTGGTTGAGACTATGGTATAATATGAAGTAAATATGATGTGCGCCAAATGTGAGAGTTAAGGCAATGCATGGCAAGGCAATTTTATTTGTATAGCACTTTTTCAGCAGCAATGCTATTCAAAGTGCTTCACATATAATATTAAAACACAGTTAAAAGTTAATACAAATTAAAAACAAATTAAAAGCAGTTAATACAGAAATTAAACTAATAAACAATTAATAACAATTAGTCTAAAGCAGGTTAAAAACAAAAGTTAACAAAAGGCAGTATTTAAAAGAAAGGTATTTAGCCTTGATTTAAAAATACTAAGGGTTGGAGCTGACCTACAGCTTAATGGTAGTTTGTTCCAGACAAAGAAACTGAACGCAACTTCTCCCTTTTTTGTTCTGACCCTGGGGATGGCAAGCAGACCCATCTCTGATGATCTAAGATTTCTCTCCGGTTCATAGTTTACCAGAAGATCTGAAAGCTAAACCATGTAGTGATTTATAGACCAGTAGAAGTATTTTGAAGTCTATTCTTTGGTGTACAGGAAGCCAGTGTAAGGACATTGGAACAGGAGAGGTGTGATCCATTTTCTTGGTTCTGGTAAGGACTCGAGCAGCAGCATTTTGAATCAGCTGCAACTGTCTAATAGATGTTTTAGGGAGTCCAGTAAAGGCCCCATTACAGTAGTCAAGTCTACTGAAGACAAAGGCGTGGACAAGTTTTTCTAGATCTTGTTGACACAGTAGTCCTCTAACCCTTGATATGTTCTTGAGGTGGTAAAAAGCTGACTTTGTTTCTGTCTTAATGTGGCTGCTAAAATTCAGTTCGGAGTCCATTATTACGCCGAGATTTCTGGCTTTGTTTGTTGTTTTTAACATTGTTGTTTCGAGTTGAGCGCTGACTTTTAAATGTTCTTTTTTTGGTCCAAAAATAATCACCTCATTTTTTTCCTCGTTTAACTTCAGGAAATTCTGGCTCATCCAGTCATTGGTTTGTTCAATGCACCTAGCCAGTTGTTGTATAGGACTGTAGTGTCCGGGCGACAAGGTTATATACATCTGTATGTCGTCCGCATAACTGTGATGGCTTATGTTATTGTTTTCCATGATTTTAGCTAGGGGCAGCATGTAGATATTGAATAATAGAGGCCCCAGGATGGAGCCTTGGAGAATTCCACATGTCATACTTGCATACTCAGATGCATAGTTACCTATTGAGACATAGTAGTGTCTTTTCCTCAAGTAGGATTCAAACCACTGCAGCACTGTGCCAGACAGGCCTACCCAGTTTTCCAGTCTGTTTAGAAGTATGTCATGATCTACCGTATCAGACGCAGCACTGAGGTCTAGTAATACTAATACTGTAGTTTTGCCACTATCGGTGTTTAAGTGGATATCATAAAAGATTTTTAAGAGCCGTCTCAGTGCTGTGGTGCGGTCAGAAACCCAATTGGAAGACATCGAAAATATTATTTAGGGACAAAAAATTGTTTAGTTGTAGAAAAAACGCTTTTTCAATAATTTGACTTAGGAATGGGAGTTTTGAAATCCATATCTTAATTAAGTGTCCATATTTAATTTATTTTACATTTTAGCTCAGTTAGTGTTTAATGGGAGCTGTTGGACTAATGATGTTGTGTGATGTGTTTACTGTAAATGTGTTCCATCAGATCCGAGGCCTTTTATCATCAGAGCGATCGTCCTGCTGTTGATTCTCCTGGTGGTGAACACTTCCCTTTACTTCTACTGCAGGGTACGGACACTCTCTCTGTTGTTTCCACCACTGACTGTGTTTGTTAGACTTCAGAGAGGAGCAGGGCATGAAAGTAACACCCGCCCACCCGCGTGAATTTTGCAATTGGCGGGTAACACTGTCAATCTACCTGCCACATTGGCAGGTAGCCAATGAGAATTGAGTGATTCAGAGGCGCAACTATTGGTAAGCAGGGTACGCGGTTGCTTACGGGCCCAGACCAATCAGGGGCCCGCATCACTGGAAGACAGTAGGCTCGTTCAAGATGAACTGCGCCTCGCCTGTAAAGTGGACGAGAGCAGGCGGCAGCAGCGGGGGCGGTGACAAAAGTCCGCTGTGAAGTCGGACAGTTTCCAGCCACATCCAGCAGCCTGCAGGCTGAACAGGAAGTCACAGAAACACTGTGGTCCGATTCTGATTTAATAAAATGTTATCAGACCCATATATCAGCTTGTACACAGTCTCCAGTTGTTTTTATTATGATAGAGTAGCTGTCAAAATGCTCTACATGTGATCTGTTGCTGATTTTAATAACAGACTGTAGATGATCTGTAATCTGAACAGATTTAGTCTCTCTGACTTCCAAACATAACTATCAGCCACACAGCATGTGATTTGTACAGAATAAGCCTTTAAATTAGACACACAGCAGTTAAAATCCCTCTGATTCAAAATCAATAAAAAGTTTATATAAAACGTCATCATGTTGTCGATTCTGAACCAATCAGCTGTTAGATTAGCTGAGAGGCCGGCGTTTCCCAGCATGCCTTGTGTCCGCCTGGGTCTTGCAGTCGGTGAAAAGCAACTGCGCTACCTGCGTCTCAAACCTGCGGCCGCCTTGCTCTCGTGAGATTATCGTTGCTACGTATGCATGACGTCAGAGCAAGTCGGGATCAAGTCGGACACAAATCTAACCGGCATGCAACGGGCGGCGATCGCCGGTGATCGATTCTGCGCAGATCTGGCTCATCTCGAACGAGCCTATTGATTGACAGCCGGGGCCCCCTATCGCATTTGCATTACTCGCGACAATCCCAGCAGTCCCACGTGCAGCCACTGACCAAGCGGTAGTGAGAACGGGTCAAATTCATTTCCTTGTTTCTGATAATGAAGACGTGTGTGACTCGAACATTTCACATTTACCAACAAAACGTACAGCGACAGACCGTGCAGAACATTTCAGACCGTCCTGCCAACCGGTAGAAATTTTAACATCAATTTACGCTGTAGCGATGTTTCACTCTGAAAGCTGCTGCTGTTCAATCCTGTCCTGGGCTGTTGCTCCATTTCCCCCGCGACGCGCGCACACACACACATGGACACACGGACACAATCACACGGTGAATGCAGGAAAAAACGGAGATGAGACGTACATAATAACCTAACTTGAGGACAGCTACGCTCATTATTGTAAGTGCAATGATAAGTTAAAGTCCAATAAGTAGCTACTCAAACCTTATGAATGTGTGTCCCAGACCAGGATAGAAAATTAACTAACAATGTAAAGATCAACAAGCCACTGACACATGGCCTAGCTGTATGTTCAAATTTGATTAATTCAATAAATTATTATGTTTTGTCTTAATACACAGGCTACGAAGGATAGGATCAGAGAGACACAGTAATTCCTGTTTTTCACCTTTATGAGGAAAAAAAAAAATCTGGCTGGTAAAAAGTCATTGTGGCGGGTGGATTTTTAAATCCACCCGCCACAATGGCTGGGGGTCAAAAAAGTTAACTTCATGCCCTGGAGAGGAGTGATGCAGGAAGTAACATCTGTGTGCTGTCATGTCTCTCCAGGCCAACAGGAGACAGCTGCCGTGCAGACAGAAGAACATTGAGCCGGATTATTATAACCTGGGTGTTCCTGCAGCTGAAGGGGGGCCGACTGAAGAGGAAGGAGATCAGGGAGCAGAGTAGCACCTCCAAGAGTAGCACATTCAAGGAGAAATTCCTATTCATTTACCCTAACAAAATTTTTTTATTCATTTGAATGGGACATGCCCCCCATTTTCTACAGTGCTAGAATACGATGCATAACTATCTCTTTCATTCTTTTTCTCCCTCTCTCTCATGGGCTAAAATATGAATTTAATAAGTCATATTAACTTCCACTGCTCGCTTTTAATGCAAAAGTGTACAACTGTTTGTTTTTGCAAATGACAAGTAACTCAATGAATGGTTTCAGTTAAGAGCAGTAGTTGGTAAATGTATATTTTTAGACTATCATTCAGTCGGTCAGCTGTTATCTGCTTTTTCTCACGTTTTTTTTGTAGAGGCCGAGTTTCCTTCTTTACATATTATATGTTTTTCTCCCTCATATATATGGAGATAGAAAAGAAAGACACTGCAGAAATTGGAGTCTAAAATCTAGAAACTATAAAGATAATTAAGTGATAAATATAATGCACACTGTAAACATGAATGTAACAGAGTATATTCATCAGTTATTTCCCCCCAAGCAAAATATAAGGCAAAAAACATTGGGGTGTCCTCTCCCTGTTGTTGTTTGACATCGACAACTGCCACCTACAGTACTGTAGTAGGCTACTGCAGGTGGCAGTTATCGCGAGGCTAGTGACAGAGCTCAGATTGGGAATGTTTTTTTTTTTTACTCCGCCCGGTCCCGTGGTATTATTATTTTTTAATAATGCAGGTTAAAATACGGGAGATTTACGGGAAAATACTAATACGGGAGGCCGGCGGGAAAGAAGGGTAAAATACGGGACTTTCCCGGCCAAACGGGATACTCGACAGGTATGGTTCTCTATATAGCTGCACAGGTCCTACCATGCCAGTGACGTCATCGAAATTGTCAGCTTTCTAATACTAACAAATGCAATTTTTGTGTTGCTTAAAAAAACGCTATATAGATTTTTTTAATTACATTTTTTAGTGTCATTTATTTTTAATTGTCGTAACCTTTTAAACACATTATCAACTTTGATTATTTCAGTTCAGTTCATCTTTAAGGCTGTGGGACGTTTTGGTAAGATTTGTAATGCTGCATTTTGTCCTCCCAAGTGTCCTGCCCAAACGTGTTCCTAAAAGTTTCCCAAAAGTTCCTGAATGTCTTAAAGTATGCCCTTTTGTCCTAGGGACAGATGAGAACAATGTTGACATCCTGGCTACACTTGTATTCCTATTTGTCCCTCTGCAAGTGGAATTGAGGACAATTGGAAACAGTTGTCAAAAACCTTAGAATAATCACAGCGCTGCACCCTTCTGCCGGGGCAGAGGCCAGACAGATTTTGCCCAAATATTTAATGTTCAAATTACATTAGGTGATATTTCAAGGAAAGAATGATACCAGAAAACTCAGAGCCCCCTGCTGTTTGTAGATCCAGGTTTGTGAACCACATCTGGTGCCATGTTGACGATCTGTTGGTGTTTGGGATTAAAGAAATACAATGAAGGAATCAAAGTCATGTAGCTCGTACACGCAGTACGATATTGAAAGTCTAAAGACAAATGTCATGTTATTTCATAAGAATTGTTTGTTTTTTATACTTAAGGAATTTACTAATATTGTAGTGACTTGTTTTTCGTAATGAATTTCTTATGAAGTCCAGTTTAGACAAAAGCTTTACAATGACATGAAACAGTTTTAGTACGTTGCTATGGAGATGATACACCGTCTCTTCTCATTAGTGGAAACTGGCAGCTTTAAGAACCCTGCAGACTGGAGACTTGCAGGGAGACTAACATTTACACTGTTCTTGTTACAAAACTTTGGTCTAAACTGGACCTGAACATTTTTTAAATACAATTGATAAATGGAATTCAGGAATTTTGCTTATCTTTGTATTCAAGCATTTTGATAGTTTTGTGCATAAACCAACATTGCGTAACATTGGTATTTTTTTTGTGATATGGCTCCAACACTTTCAAAGTGTAATTCCCTTCTACACTGCTATTGTACACATGGGCAGCTGTAACGTTAGCATTCCCCCGCCCGGGGCCTGAAAACCTTCTCCCAGTGGTCCAAGTGGTGGTGCCGTAAAGCGCTACGCACTTCTGCCAGGAGATCGTACCCATTTGCTCTAGTTACACGGTGTTAGAACAGGTGATGGCAGAGGCAACTTTCTCTGTTACAAGTCAAAATAGAAGCAACATTATTTAGAAGCTGATATTTTAATTTAAAATAGTTACACAATGTTGCTTTATGTAATTTACTTTTGTGTTTAAATTGTTTGATTCATTTTGTACGTATAGAGAGATTTCGCTGATGTTAATCCAGCTCTGTTTCATGGCAGTGTGTGCAGATAAACGCTGTTTGACTTTGTTAACTTCTCTGGTTTAGATATGAGGACCGAAAATGCTGTGTAAATAAAGGAAGAAAAAATACATTACAACTTGTATAATTTTGCTTTTTGTAAATTAATGACTTTTGTGTTAGTTTTTTTAACTTTTTATTTAATTCATTTTGTACTAAAAGCAGTGCCTGAAGTGGGCCAGAACTCAGCAGTACCTAGTTCCGGCACTGATTTTTGTCCACATGAGTAGTGTTACTTCTAAAAGTTATTAACAGTATTATCAAAAGGCTGATATTTATACCAAAATAAATTGTAAATCATACATAAAACCAAGCAATTATATGTGAAATTAGATATTCAGCCCACAATAATCCTTTGTTTCATAACCAACATTTCAAATACTAAGATTGGCGGTCAAATCAGCCTCTTTAGAATCATTGAATATTATTTGGGGTCACCCCCACAAGATATACGTGTGAATATAAATATACCCAAGACAAGATCATGTCATAAAACTGCTAAATTAAGTTACTGGCAACGTTTTGGTCCAATTCAGGCGCTGCTTTAAGAGATATTTGAACGTTTTTAGTCCAGCTCTGTGTCATGGCAGTGTGTGCGTATGAACACTGTTTGGCAGAAATCCCTGTGAAGCAGAGCTGCAACAGGTCAGCCGAGATTGGGTCATTTCTCGTCATCCGGCGGACCTCCGATGCTAAAGCCAAACAAATATACTCTCTTAACGGTACAAACAATGTGAATAAAATATGAAGTCATGAATTGTGTCAGGAGCATTCAGCTTCATGAAGAAAAAAAAACATGAAAAAAATCAGAGATTTGTGAGACATTGTTGCACAATTAGGCTTAATTTGGTATATTTGTGAAATTCAAATAAAAAGAAGATTGGGGTTATTCTATGTGAAGAGGACATCAGCTTATAACCAGTTAAAGACAATATAAGAAAAATGTTATAACAAAATGAAAAACTAAACATATATTTTTGAAATGATATCAACTGGAACATTTTGGTTGCCTATAAACATTCTGTTCAGCGGTCTGCCAACCGAGCAGGCTCATTAGCTCCTCATTAGCTGGTAACTTGAGGGAAAGTCTGCAGATTTTCTGTTCTGCCATAAATGCAGATGAATGTCTCCAGTACCAGGAGGTCTGCTGGATGACTCGATGTCTCCAGTACCAGGAGGTCTGCTGGATGACTCAGTGTCTCCAGTACCAGGTCCGCTGGATGACTCGATGTCTCCAGTACCAGGAGGTCTGCTGGATGACTCAGGGCCAGATGTACTAACGCTTTTGCGCCCACTTCAGGCGTATTTGTGTCGCAACGTGCGCGTAAAATCATGGCGAGGTATGTACAAACAGGCCGCAATGATGTAAAAGCGCAAACTGCATGTCGTGGGAGCTGAAAAGGGCAAATTGCGTTTTTCGTGTCATGCATATTTATTCATGGGAGGGTCGCGGGGAAAGTGGGAGTTTACCGTAAAGAGATGGGAGGGGAAGCGTAAAGAGCGCTTAATTACGTATTCCGCGGTATGTACAAAAAACGCCAGTAATAGCGCGCCTCTATTTTGCAGTGAAAATTCTCCGCCTCTTAAAAGCAGGTGTAAACCTGGAAGCGGGTTTCCTCACATATGCCTCCTGGTGAAATGACAGCAGTAATCCGAGCAAGATGAAGACATCGGCCAAGGAGACGAGCTGAAAGGAGTTTTGCCACAAGGATCACAGATTAAGCAGCCATGCAAGATTACAGTTACTGGAAGAAATCAAAGATGACATCGAATCTCTGACTCAGAGTTCACATTCCAGCAGTTGTTAAACTCCTCGCTACATTACAAATATTGGCATCAGGATAATTTCAAACAGTCATAGCATCAGCAGTGGGAATATCGCAGTCTGCACTCAGCCGTATCATAGCACAAGTACTTACAGTTTACGCTATAGTGGGCGGAGAAAGGCGCTAATTACGGATGACCTGCAGGTTTGGTAAATATGGCGTAAACTATGGTATCATTGCGTTCGCTATTTGCGGGTGAGCCATGGCGCTGATAACGCTACGTTCGCAAATGTACGTACATCTGGCCCTCAGTGTCTCCAGTACCAGGTCTGCTGGATGACTCGATGTCTCCAGTACCAGGTTCACTGGATGACTCGATGTCTCCAGTACCAGGAGGTCTGCTGGATGACTCGATGTCTCCAGTACCAGGAGGTCTGCTGGATGACTCGATGTCTCCAGTACCAGGAGGTCTGCTGGATGACTCAATGTCTCCAGTACCAGGAGGTCTGCTGGATGACTCGATGTCTCCAGTACCAGGAGGTCCGCTGGATGACTCGCTTCAGAAGGGATGAAAATCAGCACATGTAACCATAAACAACACTGCCTCTAGCCACGTCATCCTTCCCATCTGCTCTCGTCAAAAATCATCACGTCCAGTTTCAAAAAACAAGGTGCTGATGGCCGTATTCTCAAATTCAAGGCATCAAAACGGCAATCTGAAAACCAATGTGTGAAGTCACAGATCCATTAGTTTTATGGAAACCAAACCAAAACAGATTCTGCAAGTTTGTTTTGTTACGGTTTTCAGCGGTGATCCAGAATGAAGATCTGCAGACTTTGAACTGCTCGGGCTGGAGATGTGTTAAAGGGATACTTCACCGCTGGAAAGCCTAATATATCTTTAAATTGGGTCACCTATGTAGCAGAAATGTGAAAAAAAAAATTTAATTGGTGCCTTCTAGGCCGAGAAAAGCCAGAAAATGTGTTTTTGGCTCATATGGATGAAAGACACCAAATCCCAGAATGCACTTCGCTTCGCTGCTTTGAGTCCACTCCCAAGCCACGCCTACCGCTTGACAGACAGACAGTGAGGCATTCGACTCAACTCAATGTGTTTTATTGTTATTTCAACCATATACACAAAACAACGTTTCATCGTGGCTCGAGTCCATTTAAAATATATAAATACACATTTAAAATATATAAAAACTACATTATATAATAACGACATACGAAACAGGCTACATTTACCGTGCACACACACATTATAGGCTCCGTAAAGTTCAGCTAAGCATACCAGCATTAGGCTTGGTGGGCTGTAAACACCGAGTATAAACACAGCCGTGAATTAGCGTGGGATGTCGAATGGTCGCCATGTAACAGTCACAAACTCCAGCGGTTAGCAGTTAGTTGGATACAAATCACCCCATTTCTGCACCAGTCCGTGTTAACACAGCTCACCTTCATACAGAGCATCTCTAGCTCGGATTGTCGGAAGGCTAGCAGGCCTGGTAGCTGGACAGTCCGGTTCACTGTTGTTCGGCTGGACAGTCCGGTTCACTGTTGCTTTCCCACGAAAGCACAAAACACAGCAGTTTCTGAACTCGCGTTGGGAGCATCGTTGAAGTTGGATGTAGTCCAGTTTGTTGTTTAATGAACGGACACGTGCAAGCAGGATTGATGGGACAGGTGGCCGGCTAGCGTTAGCTCGCTCTGGATGTGCCTTTCCCCCGGCTTGGTGGGCTGTAAACACCGAGTATAAACACAGCCGTGAATTAGCGTGGGATGTCGAATGGTCGCCATGTAACAGTCACAAACTCCAGCGGTTAGCAGTTAGTTGGATACAAATCACCCCATTTCTGCACCAGTCCGTGTTAACACAGCTCACCTTCATACAGAGCATCTCTAGCTCGGATTGTCGGAAGGCTAGCAGGCCTGGTAGCTGGACAGTCCGGTTCACTGTTGTTCAGCCGGAAAGCAGTTAGTTGGATACAAATCACCCCATTTCTGCACCAGTCCGTGTTAACACAGCTCACCTTCATACAGAGCATCTCTAGCTCGGATTGTCGGAAGGCTAGCAGGCCTGGTAGCTGGACAGTCCGGTTCACTGTTGTTTGGCTGGACAGTCCGGTTCACTGTTGCTTTCCCACGAAAGCACAAAACACAGCAGTTTCTGAACTCGCGTTGGGAGCATCGTTGAAGTTGGATGTAGTCCAGTTTGTTGTTAAATGAACGGACACTTGCAAGCAGGATTGATGGGACAGGTGGCCGGCTAGCGTTAGCTCGCTCTGGATGTGCCTTTCCCCCGGCTAGCTTTAGCTTCCCACCTATCCGACGTGAATGCCCCCTACCCCGGCTCGGGGTAGGAGCGAGCCCGCGGTCTCCGTGCTGTTCTCCGTGGCAGGCGAAGCTCTTGTAGTGGGCCGATTATTCCGTCTGTAATAACGTTTCCTGCATATTCTCTGCTGTGTAGCGATGTATCCCGGTGGTACACGTGCGGTAGTTTGAATGCACATAATTGTTGTAAAAGTTTGCTGCTGAGAAGATAGAGCAGAGCCCTGTTTAGCGAGGATTCAAGATGGCTGACATTTCGTTTTTTTCCGGCCGAGATCGGCTCGCTTCGGGCGATGGGCGGGTTTAAAACATGCGGAAGTAGGTCCTACTACTGGTTGTAGTCTTTTGCTCTGGCCAAAAAATCTTCCGATGACGCAAAAATCGTCATTTTGCGTCATCGGAAGATTTTTTCCGGACCCCCCAATGCAGATATCTCCTGTCTCAGGGGGATATGAGGGAGGGACGCACGGTCATTCAGAAATACTACCGGGTTTCTACTGATACAAAGCTGAATGCTAAATCGGTGAAGTATCCCTTTAATGTTCAGAGTTGTTTTCATTGTTTTTATTTGTTTAAAGTCTGCATCAACTGAATGGATCTCAACACTACAGGAATGTGTGTGTGTGTGTGTGTGTGTGTGTGTGTGTGTGTGTGTGTGTGTGTGTGTGTGTGTGTGTGTGTGTGTGTGTGTGTGTGTGTGTGTGTGTGTGTGTGTGTGTGAGAGAGAGAGAGAGAGAGAGAGAGAGGACAGAGGGAGGCAGGATTTGGTCTCCTTTCTTTGGTTGCCCTGGCAATCATGATGTAAGCCCAGAGGGGGAGTTTGTCCCTTTCTCTTTCATTGTGTCAGTGTCAGAGAGAGAGAGAGAGAGTGTGTGTGTGTGTGTGTGTGTGTGTGTGTGTGTGTGTGTGTGTGTGTGTGTGTGTGTGTGTGTGTGTGTGTGTGTGTGTGTGTGTGTGTGTTTTATTGGTGTGTTAGTGTTTTAGAGCAGCCGATGAGAGAGTACAGTCGGTGGAGAAACGAGACGAGAGAAGATCTGAAACGAGGAGAAAGAAAACTTTGTGATGTTGAGGTGAAGTCACTAAAACTTTATTTAAACTGCAGTTTATAGACATTTTCTGTCTGTTAGCTGTTTATTGCCTCAAATACACTTTTAGTTTTGAGTTTAAACTAAAGCTTGAAATAACTTTGTTATAAATAATTGTTTTAGTGTTAAATGTGTGTGTGTGTGTGTGTGTGTGTGTGTGTGTGTGTGTGTGTGTGTGTGTGTGTGTGTGTGTGTGTGTGTGTGTGTGTGTGTGTGTGTGTGTGTCTGTGCCTTTGTGTTGTAAATGTCTGTTTAGACTCTCTGTGACCTACTTCTGCTGCAGCTGAATGAAAGCAGACCAGAGCCAGGCCAACCTGGACTAACTGAAACTAGTTTGTGACTCAACCGAGTTTTTGTTATTGAAGTAGTTTTAGAAGCAAAGACAAAAGTTTTAAAGTTGATGTTTTTATGTTAGCCTGGTGCTAGTGTGGATCCACAGAAGAACATATCTGGGATAAAGCCAGGCATGTTTTTAAAATCTTTTTACTTCATAAAAACAACAACCGAGCTACACGCTGAAAATGTCAAGTTCAGAAGAAGATGTGGACAGTTCAACAAGGCAGGCCTGCTTGGTTCTTTCTGGGAATGATTGTAAAGTTTTATAAAGAATATGTTTAGTGTGGCAGAGTTGGTTCAGTGGTAGAGCAGGTGCACATATACTGAGAGGTTTATGCCTTGACGCAGCGGTCCAGCGTTTGAATCCGACCTCTGATCATTTCCTACATGTCTTCTCCTTTCTCACCTAGCTGCCCTGTCAATTAAAGGCAGAAAACCCCAAAAGAATAATCTTTAAAAAAAACAACAATATTTTGAGGTAATTTCCTCTCTAACTGGGACGTTTTATAAAGAATATGTCGAGGTCATTTCCTCTCTAACTGGGACGTTTTATAAAGAATATGTTGAGGTCATTTCCTCTCTAACTGGGACGTTTTATAAAGAATATGATGAGGTCATTTCCTCTCTAACTGGGACGTTTTATAAAGAATATGTCGAGGTCATTTCCTCTCTAACTGGGACGTTTTATAAAGAATATGTCGAGGTCATTTCCTCTCTAACTGGGACGTTTTATAAAGAATATGTCGAGGTCATTTCCTCTCTAACTGGGATGTTTTATAAAGAATATGTCGAGGTCATTTCCTCTCTAACTGGGACGTTTTATAAAGAATATGTTGAGGTCATTTCCTCTCTAACTGGGACGTTTTATAAAGAATATGTTGAGGTCATTTCCACTCTAACAGGGACGTTTTGGGACTGATTGGTGGGATTTCTGTGGACGAAGAACACACGGAGATACACTGGTAAGAGCCAATGAGGTTTAACCATGTATCAGCTAATTTAAATAGCTCACGTTACTGGATAGTGTCAACAGTTAATGTAATATTGTATGAGGAGTTTTCTTTAGCGGGGTCCAAATGTTCCACCAAAACAAGTTCCTTCCTGAGACTATTTAGCAGAGCCACCGTCACTGCATCTGGACCTTAGCGCGTCAGGAGGTTAGCGCTGCCCAAGACCGTTGGGATTGGTTTAAAGAAATGCAAACAACCCAGAGCGTTTTTCTCCTCTCCCAGAATGCATCTGTGGTGAAGCCAAAACTTCCTCCACAGCACTGTGGAGATATGTCTGATCTGTAACTCAGGTTGCATCTCATGGCCCTTATTCTCCAAAGTCCTTACCCGAACTGGAAGTTGTTCTGGACCGAGGAGGGATCATCGAGGAGCTGTAGGCGAGGATACAAGAGGGAAGCTGTGCAAATGAAGGAGTTGGTAACTCCCCACAAAAAGCTGACGAATTCATGTGACTCTTCAGAGGAAAGGACGTGTCACTTGTCTAAACACATTTGCTCCTTGCCTCTCTCCTTGTGGAGGACTCAAGGAGGCAATTAAAGGGTTATGAGATGCAGTGTCGGTCTTAAGCTGGATCTGTGTCTAACGTCCTGCTCTACTCTCTTCCTGACCAGATTTAGCCCCTCCCTCTGATGACAACAGTGTTTGTCGCGCCGCCCACACCTCCACAGCTCCAACATGGCTGACCCTAACCTTTCAGGTGTCCCTCCTCCCTCCCTGTCTCCATCCTCTCATCAGAACGGGAGGATTGGGCGAACGCAACCCAAATGCTCTCCACCCCCCAATCATAATGGCCGTCTGGAGGCTGGAGCGGGACACCTCAGTCCCAGCGACACCGGTGCTGTTCCCCAGCTTCCCTATGCACCCAGAACCAGAACCTCAGCCTGCAGCTCCCCCCTCAGGACCCTCAGGACCCTCGGGACCCTCGGAGGTCCAGGTTCAGGTTCTAGTCCTGAAGGCTCCCCGAGGCCCCGGGGTCAGAGCCTCGGCTCGGCTCTCAGCTCCAGGACCAGAACTATGATTTCCAGGAGCACGGTAACTCAAAATATGGTGGTTTGGGTTTGCTTTGTCAATGTTTTAGGTGCTGTTTCGACTTTTGGTAAACCAAAGAAGGTAATGTACATTGTGAAACGGTCCCAGTTTGGTTAGGTTTAGGCACCAAAATCTAATTAAAGGAGAACTCCGGCCAATTCTTACGTTCATTTTGCTAAATATAACTATGCAAGACCTGTCTATAGCAAAAACAATTAGCGCAATAGCAGCTACATAGACGGATTGAACATATGGAAGAGGCTTTTGAGTTTGATGGTCGTCCTTATTTATTCGAACCCGAGTATACAGACGAAGAACTGGCCTCACAAGAGTTGGAAAGAACCAGACAGACAGAGGGGCAACAGGCAGATGAAGCAGCTGCTCCAAGATCACGCATTTCGGGCAACTGGTGGTGTTCGTGTGGGTGTTGTGCCGCGAAGGCATCACCGGTCCTCCGGAGGACATCCTCCAGACCAGCGGGCGCTCTCGTGATTGTTGTCGGCAGAGAATACTACTCTCCAACGCCAGATGGATCGCACACAAAATGGATATATATCATATATATGCTACAAATACACACGGGACTGCTGCATGATGATTATTACTGAAGCCTGACTGAACACTCTCTCGTCCCAGACGACAGCTAGCTAGCTAGCAGCTAACAGGGTAGGTGAATGTTGAAAATGCATCTTGTTGTCATGTAAGGGCCATGTTCATGTTACACAGACATTTTAATTGCATTTTGTGTCTCTTAAGACATACAAAGGCACTATTTCATTTATGCCCCCATAACCGCCGTTTAGCTAAGTGGAGCGGTGGGCATTAGCTGCAGCAGCTTTGTCTATGTAGCTGCTATTGCGCTAATTATATTTGCTATAGACAGGTCGCGCATAGTTATATTTAGCAAGATTATCGTAAAAATTGGCCGGAGTTCTCCTTTGAGTTGATAAAATGATGCTTGTTACTTCACTTACTGAAGGTTACCACATGACGCAGAATGTGACGTAGCGCTGTTTGTTCCGTAAAGTTTCCTGGTGATCCCCTGGATGTTATCATGGAGCACTTCACGTTTTCTGCTAACGTTACTACCTGATCGCTACTGATTTGCTACGGAGTGGCCGAGGCCCAAATCCCCGACCATACTTCTCCAAAAAATATTATGTAATAATATGATAATATTAGTCCTGTGTGAATCAACATCTCTGTGATCCTCTGTTTCTATTGATTGCTTTGGTGATTATAAATGAAAGTTTTGGCATCATCCGTGGGGGATAATGTCAGTAAATTTCAGTAAAACAAAGACTTCACTTATCTCGTGTGAATGCAACACACAAAACACCGACATCACACGAGGTCCACTGGAAATACTAATCCTGTGTGGATAGGGTTTATACCCCTATTCACATAGGATTTGTATCATCTGGGGGCGCGTGTGATTTAGAAATCACCCCCCCACATCTTACTTTTGTGTGGCTCATTCACGCGAGATAGGTGAGGCTTGCTTTTACTTGAATTTATTGACTTATGTGTACCTCAAAAGTTGGCTCCCCAGAGGCGCGCGGAGGACGGCCACATAGGATGGCGAGGGCGAGGCCGCCGCAGTGCACTCTGGTTTGGGTTCGGTATCATTTTAGGCCAAGCTCGGTAAAGGTTACCAGGGGCACATCCTAGAGGTTACCAGGGTTGCATCCTAGAGGTTACCAGGGGCGCATACTAGATGTTACCAGGGGTGCTTCCCTGCCGCGGCAGCACACAGCATCACTGTCATCCCTCGGACAAAGCTGCGTGGGGCGCATTGACTCTGGGACGGAGGTCTGCTGTTTGCCAGTGGTCCAGACTAGGTTGGCTATGAAAGGTGGCGTCCACAGCCCCCACCATTCAATATCCGTCTTCGCCAGAGGGATAAAAAAAAACGCATAGGAAACAAAAACCTTGAAAAAATTACATACGGCCCACCCAATCACAGACATGTAATATTATTACAGGACCTCGTGTTCAGCGAAATATGGTCGGTCACTTGGAATGTGGAAGTTTTACTTTACAAATTACAGACATGGCCTAAACGCACAGACAGCCTCTGTAATTATTACACATGACTAGAGTTCACCAGGTAATACTAGTCCTGTCTGAATAGGGCTTAAGACAACTTGAATCACATTAAATAACTCACAGCCCGTCCCTGTTGTTATTTCAGCGTGGGAGCAGCCAGCAGGAGGAGCCAGAGGCCTTGTTGGACCTGATCCTGGAGGGTCAGGGTCAGAGACTGGAGGACCAGAGAGCCAGCCTCAGTCTGCTGCCTGACCCAGGACCAGCTGCTCTTTGTGGGGCCTGCAGCCTCGACCAGCCCGCCCCCCCAAGTCTGGACTTCTACTACATGCTCATTCACTACCAGGTACCAGCAGGACTCATGGAAGGATTCAGTATGAGCACTGTAGTTTTATTGTTCACATGTAAATATAATATACTAGGGCTGTAACGGCTATAGGCCTGTTAGAAGGAGACAGACTGTGTGCTGACATTGTTCAGCTGCAGTCGGGTCTGTCTGTGGAAACACTTCAAACATTTCATTTACAGCATCCCCCGAATGTGTCGATTAGATCGAAACTAAAACTACATCAAAAACATACCGAACTGTGAGTTTTGTGTATATACCGTTTTGCCCCTACAATATACTGATGTTCGTATTCACTGTATAAGTCAAAACATTCAGAGTTTGAAGTGAGGTTAAATATTGTTTTTGTTGGTCTTGTTTCCAGCTGTAGGGAGCTCATCTACTTTCTAAATACTGTTTTTCATACAGACTGTCAGTTAGTAGATGGAGGAGTTTAACAAAGTAACAGCTTCTGGTCTGAGGCACAAACGTTTGCCAAAAACCTGAAACAAGATGTGAACAGGAACCAAATAAAGACACTTAGACAGCAAATTGAAAGGGACTGTACTTGAATCAATGTTTGATAAACACAGCGTTTAGTTGGCAACATGAAGACATGGGTACCCTGGAACCACCAGGAAACAGGGTATGGGGTGAAGGAATGAATAGAAAACATCACATCATACAGCCAGAACAGGGTACAGTAGGAGTAGGGTACAGTAGCAGCAGGGTACAGTAGCATCAGCGTACAGTAGCAGCAGGGTACAGTTACATCAGTGTACAGTAGCAGCAGGGTACAGTAGGAGTAGGGTACAGTAGCAGCAGGGAACCTGTCTGTCTGTCTGTCTGTTTGTCTGTCTGTCTCTCTAACCAGTCTGTCTGTCTAACCTGTATGTCTGTCTCTCTAACCTGTCTGTCTGCAGTCGGACCGGATGGAGGACCAGAGGTGTTCCCTTCCTGATCTGGACGATGTGATTGGTCCAGATCCTGATCAGGAGGATTTCTTCTCTCTGGTTCAGAGAGTTCAGTCCCGGAGGATGAACGAGCAGAGATCCTTGCTGCTGCAGACAGGAGTTCAGTCCCAGAGGATGAACGAGCAGAGATCCTTGCTGCTGCAGACAGGAGTTCAGTCCCGGAGGATGAATGAGCAGAGATCATCGCTGCTGCAGACGGGAGTTCAGTCCCAGAGGATGAATGAGCAGAGATCCTTGCTGCTGCAGACGCACACCGAGGAGGAACACGAAGCTCATCTCCATCTTCAGTCTGGACGTTAAATAATGGACCGGGGAACAGAGTCTGCATCTTAAGGCCGTGACAGACTAACCCGACGGCCGACCTTCAGCAGACTGACTGCCTCCCCTAGTTGGCCAAAAAAAGGGCCTTTTTAGTCACGCTAATCCCCCTTGTAATTTCCGGGTTAACACTCCACTAATCAAATTGGTCGTTTGAGTCCGACTGCCCGCCTTCCGACCGAGCGTGTCAGGTTGACCAAAATGAAGGTGGATGACGGCACGCAACACACCGAACAGACTCGAGTCACCGACCTCGCCAGACTGTCTGATGGCCGATTATCGGGTTAGTGTGTCATGGCCATAAAATACGCTCTGTCTCTATTAGAGGTTTCCTGTAGAGTCTGTTACAACTAGGAGAACTTTGCATGAAGGACGTTTGCATGTTGAAGAAGATTTGAAACCATAAAGTAATGAACATTGTTCTTCTGTCCTGGAGTGTAAATGTTTTTAAAACTCTAACAACATCTGAAATCTGATCCCTCTTGTTGTCTGACCAGGTTTCAAAGTTTTCTATATCAGAAATTTGGATTTCTTTCAACCAAAGTGCCCAAAAATAACAATGATGGTTCCATGCAACACTCTTTGTAAGACAAATTTAAATGTTTAAAAAAGCAACAAAAACATTGAAAGCCTCGGAAACAGTAGAATAGAGAATAAAACAACAATAAAATGTGTTGAAAAGTGACAATATTGTCAAAAAAACATCAAAAATGTTGAAGAAAGCATAAAAAAATGTGTCAAAAACGTGGAAAGGTGTTAAATCTCAGACAACAGGAGGGTTTAAAAAGTAATACAGTTTAGTAACATGTTACTGATATTTAAATGTATTTATCTAACAAACATCAGAGTCTGTTTTTATTTCAGCAGCTTTAAAGGGGAACTATGCAGTTTTTCTTGGCTTAATGTACGTTAACTGAACAGCTTCCGAGTCATTGGAATGGTTATATGACTTTCATTGGGTTGAATGGTGGTCGTCTCCCCCCTAGCGCCTGGGAGGTGAAAAACCACCCTTGCAACTTTGGGCCGGCGAGCCGGCGGCCTCAGCGTCAGGAAGTATGGCGTGATATCAGGTCTCGCCATGTAACGAATCGCTTCACGTCACTGCACACATACGGCCGTTCAGGAACCGGCTAACAAGGTAGAGATGGAGTTTTTCACACAAAAAAGAAACAGAAAGCTAGGAAAGCATTGTTTTTATAAAAATAGGCTAACGGTTGGGTCATAACCACGCGACTGAAGGTTAGTTAGTTAGTTACATTTTTCGAGAGGTGCACGTTAGGCTACGGCGTAGGGTCCGGCGTAGATGCAGAAGGGTTTGCTATTACGCCGGACCCTACGCCGTCGATTCTACGCACGAGTATAAATTAGGCTTTACTGTCTCATAGTAGAGGAATTACCGTATAGTACAGGAGAAGCTTGCAGGCAGTTTGGACTTACATTAGCTGTTTAGTTTAATTACTAATGTTAACTAGCATTTTAGTTATCAATAATTAGCCTGTGCCTATGTTATGTCCTTACATATACCTACGCTCTCCGTCTCTGATAGATTGGGAATGATTGAGATTTCTCTTGGCACAGCTACCAGAAGACTTACAACGTTCAGACATGTTGCTCACGTCACATCTACGTCATCAAGCTCAGTTTGAGGCTGCGCAGTAACGCTCAGCCATCACCGGGAAAGTGCTTCTAATAATTCAATTTCAATTCAATTCAATTCAATTTTATTTATAGTATCAAATCATAACAGGAGTTATCTCAAGACACTTTACAGATAGAGTAGGTCTAGACCACACTCTATAATTTACAAAAAACCCAACAAATCCCCCAAGAGCAAGCACTCAGTGCAACAGTGGCGAGGAAAATCTCCCTTTTAGGAAGAAACCTCGGACAGACCCAGGCTCTTGGTAGGTGGTGTCTGACGTGCCGTTGGGGTGCATCACAGTATAGTTAATGAAACAATGACTAGAAATAGTGGTTGTAGTAGCGCAGGGAGCAGCACGGCATAGCAGGGAATTTCAGCAGAACCACGGCAACAGCTGGAACCATGATTTTGGTGCCATCCTAATCCCGGGATTTCATCCTGGGTGAAAAGAAACAGAAAGACTCCGGGGGGCAAGCTCCCAGGGCTAGGTTAGTAACAAGCATTTCTGGGACAGAGAAGCAGGTGGGCCGGGCTAGGCAGATGCTGCAACTCCTCACTCCCTAACTATAAGCTTTATCAAAGAGGAGAGTCTTAAGTTTACTCTTAAATGTGGTGACAGTATCTGCCTCCCAGACCCAGACTGGGAGCTGGTTCCACAGGAGAGGAGCCTGATAGCTAAAGGCTCTGGCTCCCATTCTACTTTTAGAGACTCTAGGAACCACAAGTAACTCGGCATTCTGGGAGCGCAGTGCTCTAGTGGGACAATAAGGTACTATGAGCTCTTCAAGATATGATGGTGCTTGACCGTTTAGAGCTTTGTAGGTCAGGAGGAGGATTTTAAATTCAATCCTGGATTTTACAGGGAGCCAATGCAGAGAAGCTAATACAGGAGTGATATGATTTCTTTTCTTAGTTCTTGTCAGAACACGAGCGGCAGCGTTCTGTATCAGCTGGAGAGTCTTAAGTGACTTGTTTGAGCTTCCTGATAGTAAGGAATTACAATAGTCCAGCCTGGAAGAAACGAATGCATGGACTAGTTTTTCAGCATCGTTCTGAGACAGGATGTTCCTTATTTTGGCAATGTTACGAAGATGAAAATAGGCTGTTCTTGAGGTTTGTTTTAAGTGGGCATTAAAGGATATATCCTAGTCAAAAATAACTCCTAGATTTCTGACAGTAGTGCTAGAGGCCAGGGCAATAACATCCAAGGTAGCTATATCTTTAGATAGTAAGTTTTGAAGTTGTTTAGATCCCAGCACAATCACCTCAGTTTTGCTTGAGTTTAGCATCAGAAAGTTGTAGGTCATCCATGCTTTTATATCTTTAATACATGCTTGAAGTTTAGCTAACTGACTGATTTCATCTGGTTTGATTGATAAGTATAATTGGGTGTCATCTGCATAACAGTGAAAGTTAATTAAGTGTTTCCTAATAATATTGCCTAGAGGAAGCGTATATAACAGTCCCTCCAGAAAAACGCGATTATGCAATCGCAGAATTCAATGCATAATCAGCCAATGTCCGCATATTCATGCGGGGGGTGCATTTTTTCAAATACGCCGCACTTTCGCCGCATAAATTGCCGATTTCCGCGCAAAATATGCGGGGCTTGCATGATTTCACAATCCCCGCATTTTCGTTGCAAAAAAGTCACATATATCTAGGGTTGGGTACCGAAACTCGGTGCCAATGGCCCCCGGATCCGACGTAAACGGTAGTAACGAGACCGAATAAGAACGAAGATTTCGGTGCCTTGTTTCGGTGCCTGACTTTACACTACAATCGACAGCAGGTAACGTTAGCCTACCTTTAGCTAGCAGTTGGATTAAACACGGTTAAAATGCTGACAGGTAACATTAAACAGTGTAAAGTGTGACTGTGTATCAACAGTCTGCTCTGCAGCGCAGCAGCTGCCGACGTCGGAGAAACACAGACGGTGCATTTACTGACACTGGTAACATACAGCCTCGCGGTGCATTCGTAGTTATTGTAAAATACCCTTTTCCCATCTGGTTGCTGTTTTTGTCGTCCAACAGCAATTTAGGCCTACTGGTGAAATAAGTTATTGTTTATTATAAGTTATAGTTATTACATTACTATTAAATTATTTAATTTTGACCATATGGCCTTAGTAATAAACAATGTGTTAATCTTAAATGTCACCGACTGTTGTTTAGTCGGCCTATCCTTCTTGTTTCTTCTTGTTTTTAAAAACTTTCTTAAAAAGTATCGGTTCAGGCACCGTTTAGGCACCGGCACCGTTTCAAAAATACCGATTTAGCACCAGTATTAGAAAAAAAACAAATACCCAACGCTACATATATCTCAGCAGAAAGTAAAAAAAAATGTTGCGTTTACTTCACACAAGAGCAGCCATTTCCCCCTGTTGCCATGAGAACGTTATGAAGTGACGTAATTTCACCTACTGAGAACACGGTGTTGGGGGAATCACTTCTTTTCTCTTTTTCATCAAACCGCAGTTTTTGCAAGTTCCCGCAAGTTCCCGCAATTTTTGCAAGTTCCCACAATTTCATCGCATAAAATGACATAAATATCCCGCATATTCCATCGCATTTTTTAAGAAAACGTGCCGCATAATCAAGGATTTTTGCCCGCAACAATCACAAAAAAACTCAGCGTTTTTCTGGAGGGACTGATATAAGGAGAATAGAATTGGTCCAAGCACTGAGCCTTGTGGAACGCCATGGTTAACTTTAGCGTACTTGGAGGATTTGTCATTAACATTAACAAATTGAGATCGATCAGAGAAATAGGACTTAAACCAGCTTAGTGCAATTCCTTTAATACCAACTAAGTGTTCCAGTCTATGTAACAGGATGTGGTCAATAGTGTCAAAGGCAGCACTAAGATCTAGTAAGACAAGTATGGAGACAAGTCCTTTGTCTGAAGCAGTTAGAAGGTCGTTAGTAATTTTCACCAGTGCCGTCTCTGTGCTATGATGCATTCTAAATCCTGACTGAAAGTCCTCAAATAAACTATTGCTATGTAGGAAATCACATAACTGATTAGCAACTACCTTCTCAAGGATTTTGGAGAGGAAGGGAAGATTAGATATAGGTCTATAGTTGGCTAAGACCTCAGGATCGAGGGTGGGTTTTTTCAGAATAGGTTTAATCACAGCTACTTTAAATGACTGTGGTACATAACCTGTTAATGAGGACATATTAATCATATCTAATAATGAAATGTTAACCAGTGGTAGCGCTTCTTTAAGTAACCTCGTTGGGATGGGGTCTAAGAGACAGGTAGATGGCTTAGCTGAAGAGACCTTTAACATTAATTGTTGAAGGTTTATAGGGTAAAAGCAGTCTAAGTATGTCAGGTCTTGTTGTTCCTTCTAGCAGTCCTGCGTTTGAAGGTAAACTGTTAGAAGTTGAGGGCAAGAGGTGATTCATTTTATCTCTAATTGTTATAATTTTATCATCAAAGAAGCTCATGAAGTTGTCACTACTCAGAGCTATAGGAATAGATGGCTCAGTAGCAGAGGTGTAGTGGTAAAAAAAGAGGTGGGTAAACTATAAATTCTGGTGGACCACGACGTGGTCACCTTTTAAGGTGGGCCACTGCCTACCGGTGTATGTGTATCCTGATGACATCGCTATAGGCTATCATTTGATGGTACTACCAAGGGTATCACTGGTTGTTTCCTCATCATAGGTCACACAATCACTATTCAATTCATACATTAATCTAAGCTCTTGTTAAAGAGACTCAAGAAGGAATAATAGGGTTGAAATCTATAAAGTTTACTAAATGACAAAACAGAGAGAACAAAAATATTTAAGAGATAGAGAGGGAGGCTTATATCCAGGGCTTCCAATGCAATGCACTTGTACATAATGATTAGGGATTTGGGATTATTTTCATAGTCGATTATTCTGTTGAATATTTTCTCGATTAATCGATTAGTTGTTTGGTCTACAATATGTCAGAAAAATGTGGATCAGTGTTTCCCAAAAGCCCAGGATGACATCCTCAAATGTCTCATTTTGTTTCTGCTCCTGTAGAAGCTAGAGGTCTGTATGAAATCAACCTTGTTACTAGAAAAACATGTTTTTAGCCGCAATCTTATGGAGAAAAACTACACTACCCACAGTCCTAAGCTTAACAGCGACGCCTCTGATTGGTTCAACTCGCCGTTTCCATAGAAACGTTTACAGTACCCGCAAAACCGCAAACGGCTATGCGATAACATTAACTAGCTAGGTGACTAGCAAAGAGAGCTTGTTGTCACAAACTTCCAGTGGTTTAAATGTCAGAGAATGCATAATTACATCCAGTTATTTATCTGATAATGTATCCTGAATTTTACTTGTAACATGGGCTAATGGGAAAAGGTAGAGGTGACTTGTTGAGTCAGTGGCATGAATCTACTGTGAACCAAATTAACCTAAAAAACATGAAGTTTAGTACTGTTTTTCGAGCTCACTCACTTTGGGCTTGTAGCCGAGGCCGTTTGCTGGCATCAGGAGGAGGGCTGCTGTCTTGACGCCGCTTAAAAAATAGCCGGACATCTATTTTTACAATTTATTACATGAGACATGTAGGCTAGTTTGGGCTAGTGACCATGGATGTATTAAGAGAACTGATGAGTCTTGATGCAGTCTGCTGCTTCCTGCTGGCTACGCAAGAGATGCTCGATGGTGTTTTAAGCCCCCAACGTTGACTTCAAGGCAGCGCTGCGACCATTGACTTAATTCAAGGCACCTAACTGTTGCCTAATCCTAGTGCCTTCCAGGCATCGCTGCCTGGAAGGCGACGTTGTGGGCTTTAACAAACAAACACCGCAAGAGATTGGTCAACACTGACAGTAAGCAGCGCAATATGAAAGACTTCGTCTTAGGTTTAACAATCTATGAAACTAATAATGAAAAATATGAAACTAAAACGACATAAGCTTAATTTAAAATGGCTTAGGAACTATAGGCTATTTAGAGGTGGATAAACACAATTTAGAGGTGGATAAACGCACTTTGGAGGTGGGTAAATGCTATTTCCGAATTTTGGGAGGTGCGTAAACGGCGTTTACGTGCGTTTAGCCTCCACTACATCCCTGCTCAGTAGAGCTGTGACTGTCTGTCAGCCTGGCTACAGTGCTGAAAAGAAACCTTGGGTTGTTCCTATTTTCTTCTATTAGTGATGAGTAATAGTCTGATCTGGCATTTCTGAGGGCCTTCCTATAGGTTTTCAGACTGTCTTGCCAATCTAAACGAGATTCTTCCAATTTGGTGGAACACCATTTACTTTCAAGTTTTCGCGAGATTTGTTTTAGTTTGTGAGTTTGTGAGTTATACCAAGGTGCTAGTTTCCTTTGCTTCCTCGTCTTCTTTTTGAGAGGAGCAACAGAGTCTAAAGTCGTCCGTAGGCAGGCCGTAGCACTGTCTACAAAATTATCAATTTGGGAGGGACTGAAGTTAACAAAAAGGTCCTCTGTTATATTAAAGCACGACATTGAGTTAAATGCTGTTGGAATATCTTCCTTAAATTTAGCTATAGCACTGTCAGATAGGCATCTAGTGTAGAAGCTTTTATCTGATTTCATATAGTCGGGTAGTAAGAATTCGAAAGTTATTAAAAAATGGTCTGATAATAAACGATTCTGCGGAAATACTATTAAATCTTCAATTTCGATGCCGTATGCTAGCACAAGGTCGAGGGTGTGGTTAAAACAGTGAGTGGCCTTATGCACACTCTGACTGAAACCAATTGAATCTAATAGTGAGTTGAAAGCAATACTAAGGCTGTCGTTGTCAACGTCCATGTGAATATTAAAGTCACCTACAATAAGTACTTTGTCTGATTTTAGGACTAAACATGATAAAACTCTGAGAATTCAGATAAAATTCTGAATACGGACCTGGAGCTCGGTAAACAACAACAAATATAATTGGCTGTACTGTTTTCCATGTTGGATGTTGAAGATTAAGAACTAGGCTTTCAAACGAGTTATAATTTAGTTTAGGTTTAGGATTAATTAAAAGGCTTGAATCAAATATGGCTGCAACTCCCCCTCCTCGGCCTGATCCTCTAGGAATTTGAGTATTATTGTGACTGGGAGGAGGGGCTTCATTTAAACTAACATATTCTTCATTGCACAGCCAGGTTTTGGTAAGACAGAATAGATCAATTTGATTATCTGATATCAATTCATTTATTAATACTGCTTTAGAAGACAAAGATCTAATATTTAATAGTCCACATCTGATTTTCCTATTCTGTTCCATCATTGCAGATGTTGTTTTAATTCCAATTAGGTTGTTGAGTGTAGCTCCTCTTTTGTTAACCTTTGATTTAACCGATCTGAGTCGGGGGACAGACACCGTGGTTATTAGACTATGAGTGGGCGGCTGCTCTAACGGAGGCACAGAGGAACGTGTTGCACTGCACCTCTGATTACTAATATCTACCTTGGGTTGTCATGGTTTATGGCCGATAATAAACTCGGTCAGATTTTTAGAAATGAGCGGGATGCCCAAGTGGGATGAATGCCGTCCCTCTTAATCAGACTAGGCTTTCCCCAGAACGTCTTCCAGTTATCTATGTAGCCCACATCATTAGCTGGGCACCATTCCTTCAACCAGCGGTTGAAGGATGACATGCGGCTGTATTTTTCATCGCTGATCAGGTTTGGCAGGGGTCCAGAGAAAACTACTGAGTCCGACATAGTCTTTGCATATGCACAAAGTGACTCAACATTAATTTTAGTGATCTCCGATTTACATAATCGGGTATCATTGCCACCTACGTGGAGTATGATCTTACTGTATTTACTGTTATTTTTATTTTTAGCCAGCAGCTTTAGATAAGATTCTATATCGCCCGCTCTGGCCCCTGGGACGCACACGACCGCGGCCTCTGGAGCCGACATCCTAACGTTTCACAGTATAGAACTCCCAATAACCAGAATTGGCTTCTCAGCGGTTGTATCAATGAGTGGGGAGAACCTGTTAGAAAGTTGAGGATGCCCCGATTTAGAGTGACCACCGCTATGTGCACCCCCCGGATTACAGTTAGTGCTATGCTTCCTTCGAACAGTCACCCACCCGCCCGACTGCTTGGGGTCTGCCGGGGGACTGCTAGCAGAAGCTACATGTTGGCCCGCACCAGCTACGCTAAGCTGGCTAGCTACAGAAGCATACGACTTTGATTCCATAGTGTGGAGCCGTGCTTCAAACTCACTAAGGCTCGCCTCCAGAACAGCGAATAAACTACATTTATTACAAGTGTCATTATCACTAAAGGAGACAGAGGAATAGCTGAACATTTGACACACAGAGCAAGAAAGAGCAGGATATGGAGAGGAATTAGCCATTGCTAATGGCTAAGCTAAAGTAGCTAACAGCGTTTTAATAATCGTGAGATCAGTGAGGCAGTCGTTGTAAGGGAAGATAGCTACAGCTACGTGCTTGAGTATAACTGGTGTAGTTTAAATGCAATTTCAGGCAAATAGCCGCTAAATTAAACAAATGCTTATGCCCCGTTGATGCAGGCTCTAAGCAAGCATGGTTTGTTTTAAGTTAACGTAATCCAGGCAAATAGCCGCTAAATTAGACAATAAAGCAGAGTTGAGTAGCTAAGTTTTGTTGGAGCAACAAACAAGCGACCGTAACACAACACGGAAACACCGGAAGTGAGGCAATGCGCTTACCGTAAACGTCAGCACGTCGTCGTGAATAGACTTCACTGGTCTCCGTCCAGAGCAACGGGATCTCTTAGTCCATTTTCTTTAACTGTCTATGGACTTATTTAACTGTCTCTGACTAAACTACATAGAGCTCCTTTAAAAACTCCTTCATAATGTTGAACTATTCAACAGATTCCTTCAGTTTCAAATATTATGTTAATATTAGGATCATTAATGTGTCAAACAGTCAGAATATTAAGCAGATTTTTATTGAAACATGTGGAAATAGAACTTAAACTTAACTAAATCAAAGAACAAGTACCTTAAACATCGTGAGTAAAAGTACATCGTTACATTTCAGCTCTGCAGAGAAAACAGAGTGAGACATCTTTTCCGCCAGATCTTTGAGGCGCCCTACGCATGCGCAGTTAGAGAGCAGGAAGTAAACAAGCAGCGTGCCGCTATACAGCCCGCGTGCAGCCGTAGAGGATAGTCCGAGACGGTAAGATATTAAAATATAGAAAGATAGATTAAAACATGTAATAGCGGTTACGACCAGTGGTGTAGTCTACCGTTACGCAACGATGATCGGATGGTTGTGAGAGAACTTTAATTCAGCCCGTCGCATAGGAACAACAACTCTGCGCAAATATGAAATGAACTAATGTGGATCACTAAAGTAGATATATGATATATGAAACGAAAGCTAATTTCAAGTCCACTCTCCTCGTGTTTTGGTAAGCCTGACCCTGACCCTATACTGCTGCTTCTACGACGCTGAAGCAGACCCCGTGTAATGTATTGGATTGGCTATACTGTACTGTATTTGGGCCAAAATCTGCCTTTTGGGGAGGGGGGGTCATATCATAGTGGGGAGTCTGGGTGTCCTCCCCCACGGAAGATTTGAGCATCAACGACTTCATTTCCTGTATTCTGATACTTTTTTGCACCAAGTTACAGTGGTAATACCATTAATTTATGACCTATGTGAAGAAGAAAAACGCATATGACAATCCAAAATATATCAGACATCTAATGTAAAGTATGTTGTTTGTGTCATGGGCATTTCTAACTGGGTATATGGAAATCCTGGAGCTTTCTTAGTGGGTATACTGGGTATACCTGCGGATCAGTTGCATTGATTTTATAACCAGGGCAGCAGTTTTGAGATTACATTATGTGATTACATAATTACAAAAGGCTTCTCCAATGTTTTCTCAGTTAGTCTTTTTAAAATGATATCAGATTAGTAAACAGGATGTGCCTTTGGATCATTGGATAAAATGGTTGCTGATAATGGGCAATGTAGATATTATATTAAAGATCAGCCACTTCCTTCTACAACAGTCGAGAACCCTTTTGCAATTATGTAAACACATAATGTAATCTGAAAACTGCTGCTCTGATTAAAAAAACAATGAACTGATCTCAGCTGGTATTATGTTAACGGAGTGGAATGTAAATTTCTAAGTGACCCCAAACTTTTGGGGGGATAATCTGTGATATAACTTATAAATAAACAGATATTAAAGTGTTCTCAGTTCAAAAATACAACAAACTGCTTGTAGAGTTTAAAGGAACACGCCGACTTATTCACCGTGTCCCCCAGAGGGTTAGTGTTATAGTCGCAGCGTGTATAAATAACAAGGTCACATGAGACACAGCCATCTTCTAATCGTATACATACTGGGAACTATATTCTCAGAAGGCGAAGCACTGATACTTCTGCTACTTGGGCGTAGGCCTGCACGATTCGAGGAAAAATATGAATCCCGATTTTTTAGCTTAGAATTGATATCACGATTCTCTGCCATGATTTCTTTCTCACGAAGTGTAATGTTTGTTGCACACATGAACCATGACACAACAAAACAAATTGACAATACCAAACATAGATTTCTTTTGGCACCTATAGCACATTGGTCATCACCCAAACATAGAGGCTTCAATGAATACAGAAAATAAAGTACATACTGGCCATTCATACAGTAGGCTATAGAGCTGGGTGATTTTTTTTCATAAAAACTCGATTTTCGATTCGATTTAAAACAAAATAACTGCGAACTGTAAATATATTTTAAAAATATATTTTTATTGTATTTAATTAAAGTGCATCAACATAAACAAAATTGCAAAGGCAAACCCTTTCTCTAACTGAAAGTGTGCAACAAAGATTGTTAAACATCCAAATTAAATACTGGATTGAAGTAATAAAACCTAAAAAAAATCAATTTTTTGAAAATATGAATTGATTTGACCTACCAACTCGATTTTTAAACGTACAATATGTAACTTTCTGCCGCTAGGGCTCTCAACCAAAACAATGGATTGTAAACACGGACTTTTGATGACGTTGGTAAGTTGCGTGGAATTATGGGTAGGGATGGGGCCGATCCGATCCAGTATCGGTATCGGGGCCGATACCAGCGAAATTCATCGGATTTTCCCGATCCAACCTGCGGAGATTTCCGATACCAAGAACCATGTCTGCACTTTAACGTTGTCTGCTGAAATGGCTCCAAAAGTGATTCCTGCCAGCTGGTATGCTGGTTGGCTGTGTTGCAAACTGTGGAGTACATTTCCTGAACGGAGTCACGGCTCAATGAGACACAGAGTTATGAGACACGCCCCCGCTCAGGAAGTCCATTCCGCAGTTTGCAGCCAGCTAGCAGGATAGTAGCATGAGCAGCATTGTGGCTAGCTCGATGCTATCCTGTGTGTCCGCTGTTTGGAAATACTTCACAGTGGAAACACCGCAGAGCAAGACAGCAAAATGCAAAACCAAAACAGGACTTTCACAACCGTCTGTCTGCCGGTGTTGTCGCCGGCTTTTGGCGTTTCAATTCCCCGTTGTTGCGTCCACCAGAGACCTCGGATCGTACGTGTCCCGGCGGCCGCTGTTTCAGAGCAGCCGCTGCGCAGCCGTGAAAACAGAGGTGTGTGTGTGTGTGTGTGTGTGTGTGTGTGTGTGTGTGTGTGTGTGTGTGTGTGTGTGTGTGTGTGTGTAACTAAGTGTGTGTGTAAGATGTTTACAGTTGTTGCACTTTTCTTATATTTCAGATATTTGACATTTTAAAACGTTGATTTGTTGATGCTACAAGAGCCAGTGTGCTTGATTTGCGCTGTTCACACACTGTTTTATTGATAGTGTGTGTGTGTGTGTGTGTGTGTGTGTGTGTGTGTGTGTGTGTGTGTGTGTGTGAGAGAGAGATTTTTACACTTGCACTTTTCTTGTATTTCAAGACTCAAGTATTTGACATTTTGGGAATGTAATAAATATTGACATGACAATCAATTTGAAACCCTTACAGTTGCATATCTGTTTTCAGAATGGGATTTTTCCTGTTTTTCTGACTTCCTTTTCTGACCTTATACTTACCTCAAGTTGCCTTTTGGGACATACATGCATACGTACGTCCATATCATACTTGCCCGTTGAGAGGAGTTTATTTCAGCATCATATAAAATCAACAATAATGATAATAATAATATTAAAGCAAACACAGCTCTGGTATCGGAATAGTATCGGTATCGGCCGATATCCAAATTCAGGTATCGGGATCGGATCGGAAGTGAAAAAATGTGGATCGGTGCATCCCTAATTATGGGAGTTGTAAACAACTTCGCTGATTAGAATGCATCTGTTCACGGACACGTTTAGCCACCCATTCAAATGTATTCACTTCATTACACTTTATTCATGTCATTCTAATAACGTAGCGGTATTTTCCCAACATAATTACGTTTTTCTTGATTCTATCTGTATTAGAAGCTGACCAGTTAGCTAGCTAGCTAGTGAGCCAGGAAGCTAACGTTAGCCAGCAGCTAAAATCACAGTGACTATCACAATATATTTCACATCACTGTCACCTTTTGGATAGTTTCACGGGGTTTGTTGTAACGCTAGCTAGCAACTCAACGAGGCTGAGAGACGGTGTGGGTGGGGATTGCCGGGGGAATCTCCCGGGACGGCGAGCCGAGGATGGCCGATGTGCAGCAGCAGGACATCTCCAAGCTGCCCGAACGATCTCCCCCTTCACTTTTCTTTAATCTTAACTATTCGTTTTGGTGCTTGTCGGGTTAATTTAGCTAACTGTAAAGACAGCTAAACGCGAAGGGGTGAGAAATTTGGCAGGGAGGAGATTTTCGGCACGAACACCGGTAGCTTGCGCTAACGGAGACGCAGCTAACACTAGCTATGGATGGCTGCTGTTGCAACTCGGATCTGGGTCTGATGTGGTCTGTTTCCCGACGCTTCATTAAACTGCCGTTAGTGTCGTAAGCACCCGGCACCGGAGTTAAGTGCTGTATAGTACTTATACTGGATGGATTGCTGTAATGGTGGCTGTCTGTTGGCTGGCTGTAGGCTAAGCTACATATCCCGGCTGGATGTCATCCACCAAGCATTAGCTAGCTAGCATTAAGTTAGCTACTTGTCAACCAACACATTGTAGTAACTGGATCGATATTGATATGTATCAATAAATAAGATCTTTGCTGTATTACTGTGTTGCAAAGTGGCATGTTATCAATCACAAAATGATGCTGTGTGGCAGAAAAAGCAGTAGGCTACTATGGTTAGGAGTATTTTTTTCTGTGACGTATGATTTACAACTACGCTCAAACGTATCATCTGGGAGCCGTGTTTTGAAGGAAGTTACGAGGAACTAGAGGGTGAAAGGTTATATGACGCCACTGACAGGCGACTAGGAAGGAAAGGAAACGTGCCGTGTCTGAAAATAAAATAACAGATTTCTCTGGGTTTGAAGTTTGGTGGAAACATTTGGGAGAGTGTTTACAAATCTCAAAAAAATATATAACATAGGTATGGTCGTTTTTAGACATTTTAATGCAGAAATGTTACATATTGTACCTTTAAATCAAATCCATTTTTTTCCCAGCCCTAGTAGGCTACCAAAAATAGTGACATCTAACCAGTGTTTGGCAAGTTACTTCCAACATGTAATACATTATAGATTACTGTCATTTGAGAGTAATTAGTTATATTACAGTATTACTGTCTCTGAATTGTAATGCGTTACACTACTTTTTTATTACTTTCAGGGCTCGAGAGTGCGACCAATTTGGTCGCACATGCGGCCAAATTTTGTAAGGGTGTGATTAACATTTTTCCTAGGTCGCACCGGTGCACCGAACGTCCTCTCCGCTGCCTTACATGACCCATCCGCAGAGCCCCGCCCCCATTCACACACACGGCCACCGTGCAACATGAAGAGACACGGCATTGGTCCACACTGCGACATTTGTCTACAGTTTTAATTGTTATTAACACAGCTGTATATTGATAAGCATGAGAGGGAAACCTGTATTTGTAGCAGTGTTTCTGCTGGTAACTCTGTTACTGCGGCCGCCGCACGGCGAAAAACACAGACGAAGTTATTGAATGCAACTAACTTGAGACGGAGCCTGCTGGACCTGGACGGGAGATGTGGCCAGAATATCTTAATTCATAAAAATGCAGCGCAGTGACGATACAGACGTTTCATACACAAGACGTGTGTAACGCCGGAGCAGTAGGCTAGCTGGAGCCAGTTACCTCCAGGATCTGTGCTAGGCTAAGCTAATGGTGGAGCCGTCAGTCAGAGTTATGACAGGCACGTAGATGAGAAGGGTATGTATGGACTTGCCTAACTGTCGGGGTTACGGTGAATAAGCTAATGTCCCAATAAGTCGGCGTGTTCCTTTAATCAGTCTGTTGTTGTTGATAACAAGTGAAGGAGCTTTCTCAGAGATATATATATTTTAAATGTATCCTAGGCTATTTATTTCAGATAATCTTCATTTACATGTGTTGCAGCTGTATATTTTCAAACTGAGAAGTAAACCCTGTCTTTGCATTTTATTTTAATCACAACCTGTTTTCATAAAAGAGCTTGTGAAAAGTGGCTTTGACTTAAAACGGAACATTTAGCCCACTGTGTGGCGTGCCGGTTTAGCCAAGGCTAAAGAGGAAGAAGGCCAAATTACAGGTGTTGGCCATCTGACGGGCAGAGGACAGCAGGGGGGGGGGGCTATAAGACTTTGAGCCATGAAATCTCAGTTCAGGGAAGCACTTTGAAACAGCAGCACTTTCTATTTTGAAATGTTTTACTTAAAATGTTTTAGTTTGGCAGCTCAGTGAAGCACTTCAAACTTTTTTTGTTAATATTTTTATTTTCATATGCAGTATGATTGTGCTTCAACTAAAAAGTATTTACCTACACCTTATTCTTGTTTACAATCATTTACATAATATAAATTAATGTATATGGAGTGTGATAAAAAGGTGACCTTGAAATTGTGGTGTTAACGGCGCCACGAGGAAAAATTTGGGTGCACCTAAATTTTGTGCTGGTGCACCTAAAGCACCAGTGCAACCATGGCATAAAGTTAGTGTGGAGCCCTGACTTTTGAGTTACTTTCACCAAAATAACAGCGGAAGTTTGACTTGGCAGCTATAGCATGTGAATTTTACCACCGGATTAATAAAGTCTCCTCTTTATCCACTTTAATACATCATAGATTATTCATAATGTTTTGTATAATTAATATGAATATGCAAAGTAACTAAAGCTATAAAAATAGATAAGTAAAACGTACAATAGGCAAGTAGGAGAAAATGAAAATTCTCAATTAAAAGTACCTTACAGTTGTATTGAAGTACGGCATTGTTGTAAAATGTTTGTTTAAAGCACTTGAATAAGAAATTAATGTTGTTTAGTTTAAAAACAGTCTAAAGGAAATTGTCAATTATAGTGTCTCGGACACACTGCTGTCCACGCTGACGTACCGTCACCTGTTGGGACACAGATGTTGTCCATACCGTTTCTGGTTCTGGCTCTGACCACGGGAACAGTGACGGGACAGCTCGCTTCAACGCGGCGTAATAACTCCTGAAAATAATTTCCATCTCGCAGATCTATTTGTCTCTGCAGTCACCTCGACCATCGAATACAGCAACAGGAAATCATACTCACGGCTTTTTTTCCTGAGAAAAAATGTTTCCCGGTGTTGCTGAATTCTTAAAAAAAAACACCACTAAATGTTTGTAACTCGCGTTACTGAGATTGTAACGGGTAGGCTATAATATTACCGGAATTTAATTAGTATTGCGTTATATTTCTGCGTTACAGCAAAAAGGAATACATTACTGTAATTGTGTTGGTGTTACTCCCAACACTGTATAACACATTGAACATATTTAGTCATTTAAAAATTAAATCGGGACCAGGGTGAATCGAGATCGCGATTTTATAACAGTTAATCGTGCAGGGCTACTTGGGCGGAGTGATTTTCACCAGTCACGTTTGCTACTAGCTAGGTAGTCACATTGGTTTTGTTGACGGAAGTAACGGTGCTTTTCAGGTAGGGCTGCTCGATTATAGAAAAAAATATAATCATGATTATTTTCGGTCAATATTAAAATCACGATAATTTAACGCGATTAGTTGTTGAGTTCTGGAAAGATGTTGCAATTATTGATCTCACAAATTGTGGGAAAAGTTAAATAAATCAACTGTAAGAAAAACAACTGTGAAGTTTGCCTTCATACTTTGCCTATTTAAACTTTATTTTTCATTCAGAACATGAGAGGAAATAAGAGTTTACTTGCAAAACGTAATGAGCTAAATAAGTGTTCTTCTCGATTATTCTGTGTTTGTGATCATTGGGAGCCGGAATCATAATCACGGTAACATTTCGATTAATTGCACAGCCCTATTTTCATTTTTTATGGACTTCTCTAACTCTGGGGGATACAGGGAATAAGACAAAGTCCCAATAAGTTGCTGTGTTCCTTTAAAACAAATGGACAATCTCTTTGGTGTTTGTTGATGAATCTGAAAATTAAGATTGTCTGACATGCTGGAGTTCGACAAGTTATTTTATTTATTCTCTTGAAAATAGGAGGCAGTCTAACAGAGTGCAAGCCGTCTGAGAGAATGTGTCAGTGAGACAAAGTTTTTATAGCTGAGCATACAGAGGGAGGGACTGTATTTCTTGTCGACTCAGTACTTATTTTTCTGCTGATTCTGCTTCTTTTACTGCTGAGTCTGTACTATTTCAGAAAAGACTGCTTCAGGCTATTGGAGTTGGCTCTCTGCCAGGTGCTACTGAGTGTGGAGGCTACACCAGATGGAGGGAGCTGCGTAGCCTCAGTGCTACGGATGCAGATGAATCTATGGTTTCCTTTTAAGATATTAGAGCACTTATATAACTTCTATATCATAATATAATATAGAAAACAGAGTAAATATTGTGTAACATGAAAATATAAAAACATGCAGCAATTAATATATGAAAGAAAAATCACACATCAGTATGACAGATAAACACTACAGGATCAGTACTAAATGTTCTGTACCGGTGCCGTGACCGTGATACCGGTTCCTAAACGCTACTTCTTAAGATACTAATAAAATAAAACAAAAATAAATTACATCATCACACACACTACAGAACTAGAGTTTCTCCTGTCTGTCTGTCTCTCTGCCTCTCTGTCCATTTGGCGGTCTGTCTGCCTCTGTCTCTCTTTCTCTAACCTGTCTGTCTGTCTGTCTGTCTCTCTCTCTAACCTGTCTGTTTCTCTAACCTGTCTGTCTCTCTGTCTGTCTCACTAACCTTTAACTATTTCTTGTATTTCAGCAACACCAACCCTCCGTCGTCATGACGATGGCAGACTCCCCTGAGAAGAGAAGGGAGATGGAGCGCTGTCCCTCACCGTTGGACATCCCAACACCTGACAGAGAGGAGAGGAGGAGGAAGAGGAGGAGGGGGGAGGAAGAGCAGGTCATCATGGAGACCAGTGAGACAGAGAAGAAGAAGAAGAAGAAGAAGAAGAAGAAGAAGAAGAGGGAGGAAGAGGACAAGAGTCTTCCTGTTGATGAAGATGAAAGCAGCCAGAAGAAGAGGGAGGAAGAGAAGGAGAGTCTTCCTGTTGATGAAGATGAAAGCAGCCAGAAGAAGAAGAAGAAGAAGAAGAAGAGGGAGATGCAGGTCGTCGTAGAAACCAGTGAGACAGAAAAGAAGAAGAAGAGGGAGGAAGAGGAGGAGAGTCTTCCTGTTGATGAAGATGAAAGCAACCAGAAGAAGAAGAAGAAGAGGGAGACGCAGGTTGTCGTAGAAACCAGTCAGACAGAAAAGAAGAAGAAGAAGAAAGATAAGACTGCACTGAGTGTGCAGATCGTCGCCACAGCAACAACACCCCAGAACCACAGAGAAGCAGATGTCCAGGAATCAAAGAAGAAGAAGAAGACAGCTGGGAAAGTGGAGAAAGTGATGTCACAGGAAGACGAGAGTGTGGGAGAGAAAAAAAAAAGAAAGGAGGAGAGGAGAGAGACGAAGAAGATGAAGACGGGAGGAAGAGGAGGTAGAGAGGAGAGGAGAGAAGCTGCAGTAGAGCAGTGAGTTTAATATTATTATTATTATTATTATTATTATTATTATTAAAGTGGGGGTAACAGGGTTCATTCTTTCTTTTGTATATAATTATCTGTATTAGAACTACAAATGAGACAAACATGCAACTTACCACCGGGAAGCTAACGTCAGTTTAGCTAACAGCTTAGGTTATTTTCAGGTTTTATTTTAAGGGCTTATTTACGGAATTCTCGTATACAAGCGGAATCTTACGGAGGAGTTGGCTACATTTGTTACATTTATTACATTTGTTACATTTGTTACATTTGTTACATTTATTACATTTGTTACATTTGTTACATTTGGAACATGTGTATAACGTGTGTTTGCGGGTCCAGTCAACAGTATATTGACAAAACGTACACAACAGCAACAGACTCATAGTCGTTGGGGTATTGGTTTGCTACATTTGCTATATTTGTTACATTTGTAACATTTGCTACATTTGTAACATTTGCTACATTTGTAACATTTGTTACATTTGCTACATTTGCTACATTTGTAACATTTGCTACATTTGCTACATTTGTAACATTTGTTACATTTGCTACATTTGCTACATTGGCAACATTTGTTACATTTGCTACATTTGTTACATTTGCTACATTTGCTACATTTGCTACATTTGTTACATTTGTTACATTTGCTACATTTGCTACATTTGTTACATTTATTACATTTGTAACATTTGCTACATTTGTTACATTTGCTACATTTGCTACATTTGTAACATTTGTTACATTTGCTACATTTGCTACATTTGTAACATTTGTTACATTTGCTACATTTATTACATTTGCTACATTTGCTACATTTGCTACATTTGTAACATTTGTTACATTTGCTACATTTTTTACATTTATTACATTTGCTACATTTGCTACATTGGCAACATTTGTTACATTTGCTACATTTGTTACATTTGCTACATTTGCTACATTTGTTACATTTATTACATTTGTAACATTTGCTACATTTGTTACATTTGCTACATTTGCTACATTTGCTACATTTGCTACATTTGAAACATTTGTTACATTTGCTACATTTATTACATTTGCTACATTTGCTACATTTGTAACATTTGTTACATTTGCTACATTTTTTACATTTATTACATTTGCTACATTTGCTACATTGGCAACATTTGTTACATTTGCTACATTTGTTACATTTGCTACATTTGCTACATTTGTTACATTTATTACATTTGTAACATTTGCTACATTTGCTACATTTGTTAAATTTGGAACATGTGTATAACGTGTGTTTGCGGGTCCAGTCAACAGTATATTGACAAAACGTACACAACAGCAACAGACTCATAGTCGTTGGGGTATTGTTTTGCTACATTTGCTACATTTGTTACATTTGCTACATTTGTTACATTTGTAACATTTGCTACATTGCTACATTTGCTACATTTGTAACATTTGCTACATTTGTTACATTTGTTACATTTGTAACATTTGCTACATTTGCTACATTTGTTACATTTATTACATTTGTAACATTTGCTACATTTGTTACATTTGTTAAATTTGGAACATGTGTATAACGTGTGTTTGCGGGTCCAGTCAACAGTATATTGACAAAACGTACACAACAGCAACAGACTCATAGTCGTTGGGGTATTGTTTTGCTACATTTGCTACATTTGTTACATTTGCTACATTTGTTACATTTGTAACATTTGCTACATTGCTACATTTGCTACATTTGTAACATTTGCTACATTTGTTACATTTGTAACATTTGCTACATTGCTACATTTGTAACATTTGCTACATTTGTTACATTTGCTACATTTGTAACATTTGTTACATTTGTAACATTTCCTACATTTGTTACATTTGTAACATTTGTAACACGTGTGTTTGCAGGTCCAGTCAACAGTATATTGACAAAACGTACACAACAGCAACAGACTCATAGTCGTTGGGGTATTGTTTTGCTACATTTGCTACATTTGTTACATTTGCTACATTTGTTACATTTGTAACATTTGCTACATTGCTACATTTGCTACATTTGTAACATTTGCTACATTTGTTACATTTGTAACATTTGCTACATTGCTACATTTGTAACATTTGCTACATTTGTTACATTTGCTACATTTGTAACATTTGTTACATTTGTAACATTTCCTACATTTGTTACATTTGTAACATTTGTAACACGTGTGTTTGCAGGTCCAGTCAACAGTATATTGACAAAACGTACACAACAGCAACAGACTCATAGTCGTTGGGGTATTGTTCAGCCCGATATTTAGCAGTCAATTGAGAGCGTCTTCATTTTTTTGTCACCGTTGGCTTATCAGGAGCCACTCGCTTTGACATTTTTTTCTATGCAACAAACGTGTGGACGTATGCTTACTAGGCAACATGTTTAACAACACAGTTTAGGTAGAGCTCTTTCTACACTTGTTGTTTTAAACTGAAAAATGAGAAGGAAGTAAAAAAATATTGTTTATTTAATATGTCAACAAATTTGCAAATTCCGTGCAATTCCACGTGTATAAGAGAATTCCATTTTCATGTGTAGATTCCGTGATTCCGTAGGGCTTTGCAGGGCATAGTAGGACGTATCAGGGCGTAGCAGGGCACTGCAGGGCGCATTAGGGCACTGTAAGGCATAGCAGGGCACTGCAGGGCGTAGCAGGGCACTGTAGGGCGTAGCAGGGCACTGCAGGGCGTAGCAGGACGTATCAGGGCGTAGCAGGGCACTGCAGGACGTAGCAGGGCACTGCAGGGCGTAGCACGGCACTGCAGGGCGTAGTAGGGCACTGCAGGGCATAGCAGGACGTATCAGGGCATAGCAGGGCACTGCAGGACGTAGCATAGCGTAGCACGGCACTGCAGGGCGTAGTAGGATGTAGCAGGGTGTAGCACGGCTCTGCAGTACGTAGCAGGGTGTAGCAGGGCGTGGAGCAGGACCACGGTGACAGCTGCAACCATGATTTTGTTGCCACCCTACTGTAATCCAAGCAAAACTGCGAGCTCCCCAGAGCTAGGTTAGTAACAAGCATTTCTGGGACATGGATGCACACAGATGGAGACAGAGAGGAGAGAGAAGCTCAGTGTCCCCATCCCGCAGTCTAAAACTATAACAGCATAACTAAGAGCTGGTTCAAGACAAACCCGAGCCAGCTCTATAAGGGTTGGTAGATGAATCTGACGACTATGAAGAGAAGCAGAGGAGGCCGTTAACCCTGTACTTCCTGTGTGTTAACCCTGTACTTCCTGTGTGTTAACCCTGTACTTCCTGTATGTTAACCCTATACTTCCTGTGTTCTTCCTGTGTCCAGTATGGACGCGTCCCTGTTGGACGAGCTGCAGGAGTTTATTCCAGACGTGAAGAAGAAATCAGTCGGTCAGGTCAAGAGGCTGCTGAGATACGACCTGCAGCGCTTCAGAAACTTCAAACAACAAGGTACATAAGAACTTTAAAGTGCCCACATTATGAAAAAAATCACTTTTTCAGGGATTTGGGGTGTTATTTTGTGTCTGGTGCTTCCACACGCATACAAACTTTGAAAAAAATCTATCCATGCTGTTCTGAGTGAGATATGGTTTCTGAATATGTCCTGCCTTCAGTCTCTGGGTGAGCTGGTCAAAATCTGCACGGCTTGTTACGCGCTAGCGCTAGCGTTAGCATGCTAGCTCGTTCTCAATGGCAAAGCGCTGCTACAACACACACAAGTTCACCATAATCTCCAAAAGAAGTACTTCCATGTGCGCCCTCCTTTAGAAGAAGTCTCCCGGGGGCGACCTCTAGCTCACCCAGTAAGAGCGTGCGCCCCACGTTGGCTGAGTCCTGCAGCGGCGCAGAGTTCGAATCCGACCTGCTGCCCTTTGCTGCGTGTCATCCCCCATCTTTCTCTCCCTTTCATATCTGTCCACTTTCAAATAAAGGGAAAACCCCCAAAAAATAATCTTTAAAAAAAAAAAAGAAGAAGTCTCCCGGCGGTGTGTGTGTGTGTGTGTGTTGTAGAGCGCCCTCTGGTGGACAAACTCTGGAACACCAACACTCACAACATGGTTGAAGGGGGTTTCGTCCGTTTTTATTTTATTTTTTTAAATATTAATTTATCGGCCATTATAAATGGCAATACCGATAGTTTGGAAAATGCTTAATATCGGCCGATAATATTGGCCCGCCGATATATCGGCCGGGCTCTATCGAGAACACCATGGGTTTTTTGTAACCCCGTAAAGCCTCATCTGGCTGTAGTTTCTGTAACGTTAACAAAAACGAAAATGCTGATGATACCTATATCTTCCCTATAGCTTTAAAGTGCCCATATTATGAAAAAAAAAAATCACTTTGTTCTGTGATTTGGGGTGTTATTTTGTGTCTCTGGTGCTTCCACACACATACAAACTTGGAAAAAAATCTATCCATGCTGTTCTGAGTGAGATACGGTTTCTGAATGTGTCCTGCCTTCAGTCTCTGGGTGAGCTGGTCAAAATCTGCAGGGCTTGTTACGTAACTAGCCGAAACGACGGGCTAAACACAACCGTTAGCATGCTAGCGCTAGCGTTAGCATGCTAGCTCGTTCTCAATGGCAAAGCACTGCTACAACACACACAAGTTCACCATAATCTCCAGAAGAAGTACTTCCATGTGCGCCCTCCTTTAGAAGAAGTCTCCCGGCTAATCCTGCCTTGTAACTGACCAAAGTTGGAGAAACAACCTTTCTTTTACTGTCTGTGGAGCTAACTGACATGATCTACCATCTGAGCTACTGAGCATGTGCAGAGTGGAATCAAAGATAGTACAGAAGGAAAGATGATTCACTCTGTAGCTAAAACAGAGACCTGAACACAAGGTGAAAAGAGGAACTGCAGCAGTGAGAGAGAGATGTGCTGTACTACAAAAATATATTAAACCATGTAAACATATTCTGGTACAACCTTAAAATACAGTTATGAACCTGAAAATGAGCAGAATATGGGAATAGTTTGAGTTCTGTCTGCCTTTATATTGGTTTGCCCTCTTATGGATATAATGCACAGAAATAGACAGCCCTAGTAGTAATGTAACATTAATAATAGTAATAAGGGTAATAATCCTGCAGGTGTGTCTCTGCGTTGGGGCCGTTGCTCTCGGGAGGAGAACCTGCAGATCGGGAAGAACGTGGCTGACTTCCTGGCTCTGACGGGCATCAGCTCGGCCAATCAGCTTCTGTTTCCTCAGAGATACAAAGACCAGGAGCAACAAATCAGGAAGCTGAGAGTACAACATCACTTCCTGGAGAGGATCTGTATGCAAACATTAACTCACAAACATCATCAAATGTATATATATATAATACTGTCTGTCTCACTGACCTGTCTGTCTGCCTGTCTCTCTGACCGGTCTGACTCTCTAACCTGTCTGTCTGTCTCTCTAACCTGTCTGTCTCTCACCAGCTGAGGGGCTTCATCGTACGTGTCATCAGGTTAACATAAGAGTCAAGAAGATGTTTGACGAAAGGAACAACATGGGACAGTGAGTATCTGCCTTTAGCCCTTAAACCTAAACCCTATCCTCCGACACGGAGGAGTAATCCTGCTCAGACCAAAGACTCACGACGAGATCAAACAACGTAAGAGACGTCTCCTGTTTCAACAGCCAATAGAGAAGTCAGCTGGTCGAGTCTCCAGAGGCTGGTTTTACAGGTTAAGATAAATGATATCCAGCTACAAAAAGTGGTTTCTATGGAAATGATACACCGTCTCGTCTCATTGGTGGAAACCGGTAGCTTTCAGAACGCTGCAGACCGGACACTCTCAAGGAGACTAAAGTTTACACTCATCTCGTCCTCAATCGTTGGTCTGACCTGGAGTTCTCCCTGTGGAACTTCCTGTTTGTTCCTGTTCTCCCTGTGGAACTTCCTGTTTGTTCCTGTTCTGTCTGTGGACCTTCCTATCCGTGTTCTGTCTGTTTGCGTCCTCGTTCAGGTTCTCAGAGGAGGAGGTGCGTTCTTTGACGAAGTTACATAATCTCCATGGTAACGACTGGAAGAAGATCGCTGAGAAGATGGGCCGCAGCATATTTGCCTTACAGAAACGCTTCGCCCACATCGGTAAACACCGACACCTACAACACTACACACACCTTTATTTATCAATGAGTTACAACACTACACACACCTTTATTTATCAATGAGTTACAACACTACACACACCTTTATTTATCAATGAGTTACAACACTACACACACCTTTATTTATCAATGAGTTACAACACTACACACACCTTTATTTATCAATGAGTTACAACACTACACACACCTTTATTTATCAATAGTTACAACATCTTTCTCGACACTTTTGAGGCTTATTTTGACCTTTTCTTTCAAAGTTTTTTATATAGTATATAGTTAAGTATATATATATATATATATATATATATATATATATATATATATATATATATATATATATATATATATTAGGGCTGTCAAATGATTAAAATTTTTAATCAAATTAATCAGAATTTTCAGTGGATTAATCATGATTAATCACTATTTGCAATTACACCTGAATCCTAACCATTTTTTTCTGAAATGCATACCAAAAGATACTAGTGCTGTCAAGCGATTAAAATATTTAATCGCATTAATGTCATAGTTAACTCGCGATTAATCACACATTTTTATCTATTCTAAATGTCCCTCGATTTCTTTTTGTCCCATTATATTTTCTCATTTTAGTTCTCTTATCAGCATGGAAAAGTAGATCGGCTGCTTTGTGACAATGTTTTTTTATTGAAAACAACATTGTCATATACGTTATGTTAAATTTCACACTAACATTCACACTTGGAGATAATAATCTGTCACATAATGTAACGCTGTTACCTCGATGTTCCATTGCAGGTAGTACTGCAGGTAGTACTGCAGGTAGTACTGCAGGTAGTACTGCCTCATGCCTGAGGTGAGCGTGGCTCGTCCTACTGTCTATGGGCTCATAGCGTCATCAGCGGCATAGCCGTCGTCATAGCAACTGGTTTCCCGTGACTCATTTCCTGGTTCTCCTTCTCCATGACCAACGTAAAATCAAGGAGAGGGTTTTCCTGCTCCAGGTTTCCCACCGTGGTCAGAAAGAACAGAGGAGACACTTTGTTTCTCTCTCTGACTGTAGAGTCACTACTCACTCGCTCCGAAGCTAATCGCCGTGACGAGCCTACAAGCTACGCGGCTAGCAAGCTCAAACCGCCGCGACTTGTGTGTTTTGTTTCCGGTCTGCGAAATTACAAGACCCGCCCTTCAATCACTACTATTGGCCAGCGGTCCAACGTAACATAACCCCATTAGTTCAGGTCCTATATTAGTATAGGCCCTGACCAATCCGCTATCATAACTACTCGCGGTGAAATGCCTAAACCAAACCAATCAGCTGCTTCGTAGGGCGGGACATGGCGTGGCCATAGACAGTTAAAGAAGTGGACTAACAGATCCCGTTGCTCTCTCTATGCGCTAATGTGCGTTAAAAAAATTATTGGCATTAAAATGGGCTTGCGTTAACGCCGTTAATAGTCATATATAGTCATATATATATATATATATATATATATATATATATATATATAACTATATATATATATATATATATATATATATATATATATATAGTTATATATATATATATATATATATATATAGTTATATATATATATATATATATATATATATATATATATATATATATAGTTATATATAGTTATGTGGTTTTCCCTCTTCAGCTGCAGGGTGAGGTGTGTGTTACCTGGATATATATTGGACATATATTTATTGTTTTTGTCCCTGCAGCTGGGGGACGCGGTTCGTGGAATGCAGAAGAAGAGTCCCGGTTGAAGCAGGCTATGAAGGCTCACCTGGAGGATCTGGTCCAGCAGGGTCCTGGTTTGACCAGAGATCAGTTGTGTAACAACCTGCCCTGGAATAACATCAGCCAGCAGGTCGGGACCCGGTCCTGGACCCAGTGCCGAGTCAAATGGTAACACACACACACACACACACACACACACACAGACAGACACACACACAGACAAATAACCCAACATAACGTACACACTACACCACACAAGACAACAGACCTGGTCCTGGAGCCAGTGCTGAATCAAGTGGTCAGTACAGCAGATAACAACACTAGACTTTTTTTTAATCCCTTTTAAACATTTTTTTTATCACTTTTTCAAATGTTTTCATCACTTTTTTGACACTTTTGGTTAATTTTCCCACGTAAATCTCCCCGCTGCCTGAAACCTCACCGACAAAAACATCCAAAAGGTCTTCACTGGTTCAGGACTCTCTGGGGTTCAGGTTCTCCCTCCTGAAGTGGTTATATAATAATACTCATAATAATAATCATAATAATAACAATAATAATGATAATGATACTAATAATGACGTATTTCCAGGTTCTCTCTGCTGAAGTACAGACTCGGTTCCCCGGTCACCTTTAACAGAGGACCCGGAGGACTCGAAGCTAAAATCCTCCTCATAAACACGTAAGGTCACATGACACACACATCCTTTCAAAATAAAATCCCAACAACAGGTTTAATTTTGAAGGGCCAAAACAGGAAATAACCCCCACGCCAAAGTATACGGATACTTGATTCTTTAAGTGTTTCTAAGTTTATTTACCTTCAAAATTAGAGAAATTGAGATTAAATAAAGTTTTCTAACTAAGAGATTTCTGGTTTATAGGCTCTATGCACGCATCACTTCCACATTGGCGTAAGGATGCTTGGTCATTTCTGGTTACCGGTAGAAAACATTAGACAGTGACAGTAGACCGTTATGATGGCAGAGAAATAAACTAAATAAAGCTCAAATATGGGCCGTTTTACGAAAATTGATGGCTAATTACAAATTTGGTAATACGTGTCGGACTTCAGAAGGTCCACACAGTCTGAGAGACAGCGGCAGCCCGCTGCGCTCCATACCCAGGGCAAAGTCACCGTTTCTGGGTTAGCTAGTGGACTACCGGGGCTCGGAGCTCCGTGGAGCTGGCCGTTTGCCGGCTGCCGGCATAACTATAGTATATTTACACTTTGAATGTCGTCACACCACTTATATTACAGCTACCCTAAGGTCTTACAAAGCTAACACTTGTGTCCGATTTCAATTTAAGGCATTTTTGTGAATTTCAGAGCTCTTGTTTGGGGAGGCTAGCTAGCTACATCCAGCTCAACGCAATCAATCAATGACAATCGCGGACAAGTTTATCTCCCGAACGTTTGTTTAAATAACTCAACACACAAATCCATTATAAGTTTAACTGGAATCTATGGTAAGAGATTGCGGGCGTAACAAGATCACTGGTCGCGCTTTCACCCACACACACGGGCTAGCTAGCAGGAGAGCGGAGGGAGAGCGGCGGGCTCCAGGCCCTGGAGCGCCGTCAAAGCCTCAGAATTTGGTAGTCCACTAACCTAGGGACGTTTACTTTGTGCGTGACGGAGATCCATCTAGCTCACAGCTCACAAGCACGGCAATGAGGCAGCGTTTATGTAATTCACTGTTTTTTGGGAAAGTAAAAAAACTAACAGAAGAATTGCATCTTGCAGACACTGTAGCTACATTGCAGCACACCCCGTTTTTGAAAGGACACTTTCGTACGTTTACACGTCATCGCGCTAAGCATTCAAAGCTAGTATACGGTAGCACAGCAATCTACGATAACTCGCCTGTGCATATCGCCTGTTGCCTTGGTGATTGGTGCATCCAGTAACAAACACTTCCTGTTTTCAGTGTAAATTTCACGATGAATTGATGTATTTTAAAACCGGCTTTAAGTTTCAACATCAAACATGTTCATGTAATAATAATCTAATAATAATAGTAATACTACTACTACTACTACTACTACTACTACTAATGATAATAATAATAATCTAATAATAATAATAGTAATAATAATACTACTACTACTACTAATGATAATAATAATAATCTAATAATAATAGTAATACTACTACTACTACTACTACTACTAATGATAATAATAATAATCTAATAATAATAATAGTAATAATAATACTACTACTACTACTAATGATAATAATAATAATCTAATAATAATAATAATAATAATCTAATAATAATAATAGTAATAATACTACTACTAATGATAATAATAATAATAGTAATAATAATACTACTACTACTACTAATGATAATAATAATAATCTAATAATAATAATAATAATAATCTAATAATAATAATAGTAATAATACTACTACTAATGATAATAATAATAATAGTAATAATAATACTACTAATACTACTAATGATAATAATAATAATCTAATAATAATAATAATAATAATCTAATAATAATACTGTGTTTCAGGCTGTTCAACATGCGTGTGGACGACATGGCCGACATCGACTGGGACGACGTCGCTCAGGTTGTAGGGTAAGGTCAAAGGTCAAACCATAAGGTCAAAGGTCAAACCTTAAGGTATTGTAGTCAGTGCAGTAGTATGTGTTGGTGTAGAGTAGTACGTAGCGGTAGTACTAATGTGTTCCAGTGTGTTACAGTATAAAGTGTCCCTGTAGCAGTAGTACTAATGTGTTCCTGTGTGTTACAGTATAAAGTGTCCCTGTAGCAGTAGTACTAATGTGTTCCCGTGTGTTACAGTATAAAGTGTCCCTGTAGCAGTAGTACTGTGTTCCTGTGTGTTACAGTATAAAGTGTCCCTGTAGCAGTAGTACTGTGTTCCCGTGTGTTACAGTATAAAGTGGTCCTGTAGCAGTAGTACTAATGTGTTGCCGTGTGTTACAGTATAAAGTGGCCCTGTAGCAGTAGTACTAATGTCTTGCCGTGTGTTACAGTATAAAGTGGCCCTGTAGCAGTAGTACTAATGTGTTCCCGTGTGTTACAGTATAAAGTGGCCCTGTAGCAGTAGTACTAATGTGTTGCCGTGTGTTACAGTATAAAGTGGCCCTGTAGCAGTAGTACTAATGTGTTCCCGTGTGTTACAGTATAAAGTGGCCCTGTAGCAGTAGTACTAATGTGTTGCCGTGTGTTACAGTATAAAGTGGCCCTGTAGCAGTAGTACTAATGTGTTGCCGTGTGTTACAGTATAAAGTGGCCCTGTAGCAGTAGTACTAATGTGTTGCCGTGTGTTACAGTATAAAGTGGCCCTGTAGCAGTAGTACTAATGTGTTCCCGTGTGTTACAGTATAAAGTGGCCCTGTAGCAGTAGTACGAATGTGTTGCCGTGTGTTACAGTATAAAGTGTCCCTGTAGCAGTAGTACTAATGTGTTCCCGTGTGTTACAGTATAAAGTGGCCCTGTAGCAGTAGTCCTAATGTGTTGCCGTGTGTTACAGTATAAAGTGGCCGTGTAGCAGTAGTACTAATGTGTTCCCGTGTGTTACAGTATAAAGTGTCCCTGTAGCAGTAGTACTAATGTGTTCCCGTGTGTTACAGTATAAAGTGTCCCTGTAGCAGTAGTACTGTGTTCCCGTGTGTTACAGTATAAAGTGTCCCTGTAGCAGTAGTACGAATGTGTTCCCGTGTGTTACAGTATAAAGTGGCCCTGTAGCAGTAGTACTAATGTGTTCCCGTGTGTTACAGTATAAAGTGTCCCTGTAGCAGTAGTACTGTGTTCCCGTGTGTTACAGTATAAAGTGTCCCTGTAGCAGTAGTACTGTGTTCCCGTGTGTTACAGTATAAAGTGGCCCTGAAGCAGTAGTACTAATGTGTTCCCGTGTGTTACATTATAAAGTGGCCCTGTAGCAGTAGTACTAATGTATGAAGTGTCCCTGTAGCAGTAGTACTGTGTTCCTGTGTGTTACAGTATAAAGTGGCCCTGTAGCAGTAGTACTAATGTGTTCCCGTGTGTTACTGTAGCAGTAGTACTGTGTTCCTGTGTGTTACAGTATAAAGTGGCCCTGTAGCAGTAGTACTAATATGTTCCCGTGTGTTACTGTAGCAGTAGTACTGTGTTCCTGTGTGTTACAGTATAAAGTGTCACTGTAGCAGTAGTACTAATGTGTTCCTGTGTGTTACAGTATAAAGTGTCCCTATAGCAGTAGTACTAATGTGTTCCCGTGTGTTACTGTAGCAGTAGTACTAATGTGTTCCTGTGTGTTACAGTATAAAGTGTCCTTATAGCAGTAGTACTAATATGTTCCCGTGTGTTACTGTAGCAGTAGTACTGTGTTCCTGTGTGTTACAGTATAAAGTGTCCCTATAGCAGTAGTACTGTGTTCCTGTGTGTTACAGTATAAAGTGTCCCTGTAGCACTAGTACTGTGTTCCTGTGTGTTACAGTATAAAGTGTCCCTATAGCAGTAGTACTGTGTTCCTGTGTGTTACAGTATAAAGTGTCCCTATAGCAGTAGTACTGTGTTCCTGTGTGTTACAGTATAAAGTGTCCCTATAGCAGTAGTACTAATGTGTTCCCGTGTGTTACTGTAGCAGTAGTACTAATGTGTTCCTGTGTGTTACAGTATAAAGTGTCCTTATAGCAGTAGTACTAATATGTTCCCGTGTGTTACTGTAGCAGTAGTACTGTGTTCCTGTGTGTTACAGTATAAAGTGTCACTGTAGCAGTAGCACTAATGTGTTCCTGTGTGTTACAGTATAAAGTGTCCTTATAGCAGTAGTACTAATATGTTCCCGTGTGTTACTGTAGCAGTAGTACTGTGTTCCTGTGTGTTACAGTATAAAGTGTCCTTATAGCAGTAGTACTGTGTTCCTGTGTGTTACAGTATAAAGTGTCCCTATAGCAGTAGTACTGTGTTCCTGTGTGTTACAGTATAAAGTGTCCCTGTAGCACTAGTACTGTGTTCCTGTGTGTTACAGTATAAAGTGTCCCTATAGCAGTAGTACTGTGTTCCTGTGTGTTACAGTATAAAGTGTCCCTATAGCAGTAGTACTGTGTTCCTGTGTGTTACAGTATAAAGTGTCCCTATAGCAGTAGTACTGTGTTCCTGTGTGTTACAGTATAAAGTGTCCCTATAGCAGTAGTACTGTGTTCCTGTGTGTTACAGTATAAAGTGTCCCTGTAGCAGTAGTACTAATGTGTTCCTGTGTGTTACTGTAGCAGTAGTACTAATGTGTTCCCGTGTGTTACTGTAGCAGTAGTACTAATGTGTTCCTGTGTGTTACAGTATAAAGTGTCACTGTAGCAGTAGCACTAATGTGTTCCTGTGTGTTACAGTATAAAGTGTCCTTATAGCAGTAGTACTAATATGTTCCCGTGTGTTACTGTAGCAGTAGTACTGTGTTCCTGTGTGTTACAGTATAAAGTGTCCTTATAGCAGTAGTACTGTGTTCCTGTGTGTTACAGTATAAAGTGTCCCTATAGCAGTAGTACTGTGTTCCTGTGTGTTACAGTATAAAGTGTCCCTATAGCAGTAGTACTGTGTTCCTGTGTGTTACAGTATAAAGTGTCCCTATAGCAGTAGTACTGTGTTCCTGTGTGTTACAGTATAAAGTGTCCCTGTAGCAGTAGTACTAATGTGTTCCTGTGTGTTACAGTATAAAGTGGCCCTGTAGCACTAGTACTGTGTTCCTGTGTGTTACAGTATAAAGTGTCCCTATAGCAGTAGTACTGTGTTCCTGTGTGTTACAGTATAAAGTGTCCCTGTAGCAGTAGTACTAATGTGTTCCCGTGTGTTACTGTAGCAGTAGTACTAATGTGTTCCCGTGTGTTACTGTAGCAGTAGTACTAATGTGTTCCCGTGTGTTACTGTAGCAGTAGTACTAATGTGTTCCCGTGTGTTACTGTAGCAGTAGTACTAATGTGTTCCTGTGTGTGTTTCAGTGACGTGACTCCGTTGTGCGTTCAGAAGACTTTCCACAGACTCAAAGTTTCCAGAGTTCCCAACTGGACGAGTTTATCCTACGGAGGTTAGTACTACAGTAATTATCAGGTAGTACTTCATCAGATAGTACTGTATCAGGTAGTACTACTTTACTTCATCAGTTATTTTAAACCGTATTGTGAATTCTAAAGCATTTCATCAATAAGGAGATATATTGTGATGTAATCAGGATCTCTAAGCTGTCTGTCTGTTCTTCCAGAGATCATTGACTTCCTGCATCAGAAAGTGTCTCCGCTCCTCAGGAAGAGACTGAAGAGAGAGGAGGAGGAGGAGGAGGAGGGGGGGGGGGAGGAGAAGCGCTACCTTCTCTCTCACATCTTCCCCTCGGAGAACAGTGAGGACGCAGACGACTTCCGGGAGCTGGACAACAGTTAGCTGACAGCCAATCAGGACGCAGCAGACCCCTCCCTTTCTTCAGTGTGATTGGCTGTCAGCGCTTGGACTGAACAGACACCTGTGACATCACGGATCCCGACAGGAAGTGGATTAATACTTTATTTTTGAAGTTCTTGTGTGATGAAATGTTTTGTAAAGTTTGATAAAAAGCTGCCCTGCAGTGATCCATATATTACTATGATCAGAACATGTTGGACTACATTATTACCGTAAAGAGGATTTAAAGGGACAGTGCACCAGAAGGTGTGAAGACACAGCAGGGGGTACTGCCCCTTTAAGGGTCTGTTAAAGAGGATTTGAAGGGGCGGTACGCCCTGCTGTGTTACTAACATCAGGTACTAGACCTCTAACTGATACATGCAGGGATAATATCGCGGTGATGTAAGGACATGTGGCCATAAAACAGTGGATCGATCCATTCAGCTGTACGGGGGTGCATCTCTCTCAGCCTTTACACATTCATTTAATAATTGAGAGAAAACATTAAAGACAGCGAACGTCTGAACAAACATTCATTAAGTTTAATCTCCAGTGTTTTTATTCATACATCATCTTAAATCAGAATTTATCTTTGAAATATTAAATATCTACAAACATTCAGCGTCACACCACGAGTTTCCTGAGAAGATTATTAACTAACTTAAACAATATCAACAGCTGTGTGTAGATGTTCAGTGCATTGTGGGTAGAGCAGTTTATCCAGTGGGGCTGCAGGGCATTGTGGGTAGAGCAGGTTATCCAGCGGTGATGGCCGGCTGCAGTGCATTGTGGGTAGCGGTGATGGCCTGCAGGCTGCTGGTCCTCTTCATGATGTTGGGGACAAACTGGAGTCCCGACGCTCTCTCAATGGTCTCTATGGGAACCAGGAAACGCTCCAGAGGGATCTTCTCATCGATTGGCTCGTTTGGTAAAACGTAGGAGCGAAGCTCCACCCCCCGGCCGCCCCCCTGCTCCAGGATCAGCACCTGACCACACAGTGACATCAACATCACACAGTGACATCATCATCACCAGAGGTATCTAAACGGAGATACCTGAGTTAAGATGATCATCGCTGACTCACCTTGAAGAAGTGCGTCGGCACGGCAACATGGTTTCTTCCTAAGACTTGATATCGGACGTAGAGTTTCCCATCAGACTCCTGCCTGAGAGAGAGAGAGAGAGAGAGAGAGAGAGAGAGAGAGAGAGAGAGAGAGAGAGAGAGAGAGAGAGAAAGAGAGAGAGAGAGAGAGAGAGAGAGAGAGAGAGAGAGAGAGAGAGAGAGAGAGAGAGAGAGAGAGAGAGAGAGAGAGGGGGGCCTTCAGAAGTTTTTGTCGACATAACTTGGGGAATAATTGCCTGACTTATGGCGTTTTCCCCTCACGTGGTACCTGCTCAACTCTACTCAGGTACTTTATGTAGTACCACCTCCGTGGAGGTTCCCAGCGAGCTGAGCCGATACCAAAAGGTGGCGTGAAAGCGACAGACGGGGGCGTCCTGAACCAACCGCCATGTTTAAATAGTTTAACCAGCTGTGTTTGTTGTTGCTCCTCCAGCTTCATCTGAAACTAAATGTGTCTCCTGGCAACAACAACACACCTTCACGCTCTGGGTGTGTGTGTCGCGTTAGGTCATGGCAGTTTCCTGCGGCGCCGCTATGACGACCAGCCACGCTCGCCTCACGTATGAGGCGATACTAATGCTGCAAAAGGAAATGGAGGACGGGGCAACGCGGCTGAGTCGATTCGAGTAGAGCTGGTACTAGCAGTGGAAAAACGCCATAAGTGTGTGCCTCCCACAGAGAGGGGGGGGGGGTTACCTGGGCAGGTAGAGCGGCCCAGTGCACACAAACACGTTGAGGTAGCGTTTGGTCAGAGAGCGACACAGCTGCTCCAGATTGTTCCAGGCCTTCTGGTTCAGATGGGGGTTCTGAAACACATTGGACTCAACTTTATTGTCATTGTGCAGAGTACAAAGACAACGACATGCAGTTTGTGTCCAAACAGAACAAAAAGCAGAAAAGTGCAACGTGATATAGACAGGACAAGAAATATACTGCAGTGTTATAAGAGCAGAGTATGTGCAGGATGAGTAGTATGAAGAGCAGTAGAAAATGACTGTGTACTGTATAGGTGTGATTATAGTATGTACATCTGTAAATAAATGGAACAGTATTGGGGGGCCTTAGTTGGGTGAGGAGAGACAGACATGATGTCACTGATGTCATCAGGCAGGGTCGGACTGAGGGAGAGAGTGTGTGCGTGTGTGTGTGTGCGTGCGTGCGTGCATGTGTGTGTGTACCTGAGGGGCGACGTTGCTCAGGTAGAACGTATCCTGCATGGCTTTCTGACTCCACTTGTGATTGGCTGCAGCAGCCAGGTGTCCTCTGTCAAAGCCACTCCCCCTGTAGTCCTCATTGGTCGCTCTATGGAACACGTGCACGCTGGGGGGGAGGTACAGTTGAAGATTTAAAGATGAAAGAACAGGAAACGTTTGAATAAGAGTCTCAGGGAAACTGATGTCATGGATAGAACGGGTCCACCGTCTGTAAAAATGATGTCATGTGTTCTGCAGGCGACACCAAATCAAATCTTAAGGGGTTTTTACGGTTGTGTGGAGGCGCCACGCAGAGCTTTCGCCGTAGCCTACGCCGTAGCCTACGCCGTAGCCTACGCCGTAGCCTACGCCGTGGCCTGATGTTTATACTTGTGCGCTGGTATGTGCGTGGAGCCGGCATGTGTGTGTGTGGGGAGTGTGTTTTAGAGCGAGGAGGAAGTGAGAGAGTGACGGTGATTATCTTCAGAGCGAGTAGCGACTCTAGAGTCAAAGAGAGAAACAAAGCGTCTCCTCTGTTCTTTCTGACCACGGAGGGAAACCTGGAGCAGGAGAAGTTAACCCTCTCCTTGATTTCATGTTTATGGAGAAGGAGAACCAGGAAATGAATCGGGGGGAAAATGCAACGCTACCAAGCCACGGCCGAGAGACATGCGTCGCTGCGACGCGTAGTTACATTTTTCGAGAGGTGCGCGTCAGGCTGCGCCGTCGATTCTACTCATGAGTATAAATTGGGCTTAAGAGTTTCTGAACACAAACACACAGCAGACGGTCTGACCTGTCGTCCTCCTTGAAGTCGCAGTACTTCCTGTTGGAGGGGCCGCTCAGGGAGGCGGGGTCCAGCCTCTCTATTACCCAGGATGCAGTGCGTGTTCGGGGGTCGTACGAGGTCACGTAGGACTCTCTAGTCTTGATGTTGGCCAGCGAGGGGAAGCCGTACCTCATGACTGCTCCGGAGCCGCCAGGACTCACCTGATGATGTCACACACACACACGCACACGCAGCGTGATGATGCCACACTCACCTGGACACAGGTACACTAATGTACTTTTTATTCCAAGCAGATTCTGTTCTTTTTTTAGGGAAATCACGATTATTTTGGTTAATATTAAAATCAGGATTATTTGACAGGATTTCTCGTTGACTTATGACACACACACACAGACACACACACACACACAGACAGACAGACTCTCTCTCTCTCTCTCTCTCTCTCTCTCTCTCTCTCTCTCTCCCTCTCTCTCTCTCTCTCTCACCTGTAAGTCGGCGGCCCGCACCCCCGGTAGTATTGTCGGTACCGGGAGTACCGGGACTCTCCCCAGCAGAGTCTCCTCACCCCCGGGTCTCTCCGTGTCCTCCTCCCGGCCTCTGGTACTCAGCAGGCGGCTCACTGAAGCTCCGAGACCCGCTCCGAACAACAAGGTCGCTCCGGTCCTCCACCACCGCTCCATGATGCCGCCGACGCACTCTGATGACGTCACGGAACCTTGCTGTAAACAAGCCTCTGCTAATGGTTGTCACTGTCACTGCGCGATGTGAGTCTCAACGCGATCTGAGTCGCGTCGAGTTGCGCATGCTCAGATTTAAACAATTTACGGCATAACGACAACAACAGAAGATGGGAACAGCAATAATAGAAGATATAGAAGGTGGAAATCATTTCAAAAACGTTTTAGTTAACAAATGCTATCTATGATTGTTTGATTGCTAACGTTAGCTCATAACGCCATTCAAGTAACAGCCTTTGTTGTGTTTGATTGCTAACTTGTAGCCAGCAGTGAACCAATTTGAACGCTCCATTTTCACTGACTTTTTTTATTTTTTATTAACTGACGTGAGGGATCATGCCGTGAACATGTGATGTGTTACGCTAAATAATACATTACTGCCATTTCCATCTTCCATATCTTCGATTATTGCTGTTCCCATCTTCCGTTATTGTCGTTATGCCATAAATTGTTTAAATCTGAGCATGCGCAACTCGACGCGACTCAGATCGTGTTGAGACTCAGATCATGCAGTGACACTGGTGCGTTCTTTTTGCCTCAGAAGTCGGAGGTCGCAACTGGGAATGACGTCACACACGAGTTGAATGCGTTCTTTTTGCAAGTGGGATTTCCTTTGTTTTCATTAGCTCTAGCCAGGTTAGCCATTGTTAGCAGCGCCAGTTTAAACAATGTGCTGTTTTTTTGTGCATACAAACCGCGTAAATACGAGGTCAGGGGGCGTGTTTACGACTTTGACCTCGTAAAATACGAGTTGCGAGGCAGTGCGTTCTTTTTGCCTCGCAACTCGTATTTTACGAGGTCAAAGTCGTAAACACGCCCCCTGACCTCGTATTTACGAGTTCGGAACTCGTACATCCACCGAGATACCCAAGCTGAAAATCCAACATGGCTGCCCCCTGTATCGACAATTGTAAAAGCTGTAGTAACATAGTTATAAGCACTTCTGTGTTATTTGTGTCACACTAAATCAGTCGTACACGCAGCGCTGTCTTCTATCTGTGTTGTCACGCGGTTTGTATGCACAAAAAAACAGCATACGTTGTTTAAACTGGCGCTGCTAACAATGGCTAACCTGGCTAGAGCTAATGGAAACAAAGGAAATCCCACTTGCAAAAAGAACGCATTCAACTCGTGTGTGACGTCATTCCCAGTTGCGACCTCCGACTTCTGAGGCAAAAAGAACGCACCATCAGGCTGTCGGAAGAATGATTTTATATTAGGGCTGTCAATCGATTAAAAAATGTTGATCGAATTAATTACAGACTCTGTGATTAATTAATCTAAATTAATCGCATACATAATTTTTGCTGTGAAAGTATTTTAAATATTTCAATTCAAATGAATAATCAGCATTAGTGACATTAAAGTAAAAGAAACTTTATTATTATTTTCACTGTTCAAATAATGACCATATATATATATATATATATATAATAACTTTACATCTGAAGCGTTTAAAGACTTTATTAGTCCGTTGTTTATTTCTAAAGAAACACGACAATGTATATAAGGCTCCGTTACCTTGTACCTCACGTTATGGCTCCGTAGCAGACGTTTTTATAAAAATAGGCTAACGGTTGGGTCATAACCACGAGACTTACTGTCATCATAGTAGAGGAATTACCGTACAGTACAGGAGAAGCTCGCAGGCAGTTTGGACTTACATTAGCTGTTTAGTTTAATTACTAATGTTAACTAGCATTTTAGTTATCAATAATTGTAATAATTAGCCTGTGCCTATGTTATCTCTTTACATATACCTACGCTCTCCGTCTCTGATAGATTGGGAATGATTGAGATTTCTCTTGGCACAGCTACCAGAAGACTTACAACGTTCAGACACGTTGCTCACGTCACATCTACGTCATCAAGCTCAGTTTGAGGCTGCGCAGTAACGCTCAGCCATCACCGGGAAAGTGCTTCTAATAGACTTCACTGGTCTCAGTCAAAAACAGCGGAGTCACTCGGTCCATTTCTCTATAGGTCTATGGTGTTTTTCCGACAACGGCAGAAACACAGTCAAACTTTACACTGTTTAGCGTTAGCTGTCAGCATTTTAACTGTGTTTAATCCAGCTACTAGCTAGCGGAAGGCTAACGTTACCTGCTGTTGAGTGGAGTGTTAACCAGAGACAGTTAAAGAAACTATCGTCACATGCAGCGATGTTTCTGTTGCGCATTCTCTCGTCTCCCTCCTTCATTTTACAGTTGAATGGCGTCTAGAACGGCTCCGGGTCAAAGGTCATTATGGAATGGATTCATTTCCGTTAATTTTTTTAAAGCACTATTTTTTCTCCGATTAATTAATCGAAATTAACGCGTTATTTAGACAGCCCTAACATATATATATATATATATATATATATATATATATACAACCCCAAATCAGAAAAGGTTGGGACAGTATGGAAAACACAAATAAAAAAAGAAAGTAGTGATTTCTAAATGTACTTTGACTTGTATTTCATTGCAGACAATACAACAGCACATCATTTAATGTGTTCCTCGTGATTTTTATTGTTTTTGTTTAAAAAAAAACAAAATTCCTATTTTGGTTCATTTCAAAAAAAGTTGGAACAGTAAAGCATTTACCACTTTGTAATGTTGCCATTCCTTTTCACAACACTTAAAAGACGTTTAGGGACTGCAGACACCAAGTGATGAAGTGTTTCGGGTGTAATTTTGTCCCATTCTTGCTGCAAACAAGTCTTAAGGTGGGCAACAGTACAGGGTCTTCGTTGTCGCATTTTGCGCTTCAAAATGCGGCACACATTCTCTATTGGAGACAGGTCAGGACTGCAGGCAGGCCAGTCAAGTACCCGTATCCTCTTCCTCCGCAGCCAGGACTTTGTAATGTGTGCAGAATGTGGTTTTGCATTATCTTGTTGAAATATGCATGGACGTCCCTGGAAAAGATGTCTTCTTGAAGGCAGCAAAATCTCTATGTGCTTTTCAGCATTAATGGTGCCATCACAGAAGTGCAAGTTACCTTTGCCAAGGGCACTGACACAACCCCATACCATGACAGACCCTGGCTTTTGGACTTGTTGCTGGTAACAGTCTGGATGATCCTTTTCTTCTTTGGTCCAGAGCACACAGCGTCCATTTCTCCCCAAAAAATACCTGAAATACTGATTTATCTGACCACAGTACACATTTCCACTGTGTGATGGTCCATCCCAGATGCCTCCAAGCCCAGAGAAGTCGACAGCGCTTCTGGACACTGTTAACATAGGGCTTCCTTTTGGCACAGTACAGTTTTAACTGGCATTTGTGGCTGTAACTACGTATTGTGTTACTTGACAAAGGTTTGCCAAAGTAGTCCTGAGCCCATTTGGTGATATTGCTTATAGATGAATGACAATTCTTGATGCAGTGCCGCCTGAGGGATCGGAGATCACGGTTGTTCAGTTTAGGCTTGTCGCACTTGTTCTTTACGCACTGAAATTCCTCCTCATTCCTTGAATCTTTTAATTATCATAATTTAATAATCATAATTACAATCACCTGTTGACATCACCTGTTTCAAATCACATCATTATTTAACCGATTTACCTGATTACTAGCCATAAATTGCTCCTGTCCCAACCTTTTTTGGAATGTGTTGCAGGTCTGAATGACAGGAAAGGATGTATATTTACAAATGAAATTAAGTTGACCAGACAAAACATGAAATATTTTGTGTTCACATTGTCTGCAATGAAATACAAGTCAAAGTACATTTAGAAATCACTACTTTCTTTTTTTATTTGTGTTTTTCATACTGTCCCAACTTTTTCTGATATATATATATATATATATATATATATATATATATATATATATATATATATATATATATATATATGAAGAATGATTAGCCCTTAAACTACTGAAAATATTTATGGATTTATTTAGAATGATTATGTTCTCACAAGCTGTTGGTTTGTAAATCCGTATCAATAATCTATATAATAAATCTACTATGACCCCTAAAATAATCAAATAAGCCTCTAAAGTGGCAGACAATCCTCTCAGGTATTACTTTGTAAACAACAGTCCATATAAAGATACATAGAAATTGATAACTGAGGAAATATATTCATATATAATTTGGGGTATTTACATAAAAAATAAGCTGCTGTTAAATATATTCCTGTAATAACCTGATCAGAGTAATATTACCTCTAGTTTTATTCATTTATAGAGAGAAACTATTTCTGCAGAAATTATGAATTATTTGGACTGCTAGTTGTTTCTGTTGCCCCCATGAGGAGTTATAAGTAATGACAACAACAGTGTCAGCGCATCCACGTTAACGTTACATTGGTTATTTGCACAACAGTCCCACATTTCTCTGCCTTGAAAGGACTCCATGCATGTCTACAGTGTTAAGTAAACTCCATTAGCAGTGAATTTCATTTGACCATAACACTACTTGCTTTGGAGACATCGATATGTGCTTTACATATACCGTCTTGTATCACACATACACCGTCCTCTGTATCAAACACACACCGTCCTGTACCACACACATACCGTCCTGTATCAAACACACACCGTCCTGTATCACACACATACCGTCCTGTATCAAACACACACCGTCCTGTATCACACACACACCGTCCTGTATCACACACACACCGTCCTGTATCACACACACACCGTCCTGTATCACACACATACCGTCCTGTATCAAACACACACCGTCCTGTATCACACACATACCGTCCTGTATCAAACACACACCGTCCTGTATCACACACATACCGTCCTGTATCACACACACACCGTCCTGTATCACACATATATCGTCCTGTATCACACACACACCGTCCTGTATCACACATACACCGTCCTGTATCAAACACACACCGTCCTGTATCACACACACACCGTCCTGTATCACACACACACCGTCCTGTATCACACATATATCGTCCTGTATCAAACACACACCGTCCTGTATCACACATACACCGTCCTGTATCACACATACACCGTCCTGTATCACACATACACCGTCCTGTATCACACACACACCGTCCTGTATCACACATACACCGTCCTGTATCAAACACACACCGTCCTGTATCACACACACACACCGTCCTGTATCACACACACACACCGTCCTGTATCACACATACACCGTCCTGTATCACACACACACCGTCCTGTATCACACACACACCGTCCTGTATCACACATACACCGTCCTGTATCACACACATACCGTCCTGTATCACACACACACCGTCCTGTATCACACATACACCGTCCTGTATCAAACACACACCGTCCTGTATCACACACACACAGTCCTGTATCACACATACACTGTCCTGTATCACACACACACCGTCCTGTATCACACACATACCGTCCTGTATCACACACACACCGTCCTGTATCACACATACACCATCCTGTATCACACATATACCGTCCTCTGTATCACACATATACCGTCCTGTATCACACATACACCATCCTGTATCACACATATACCGTCCTCTGTATCACACATATACCGTCCTGTATCACACACACACCGTCCTGTATCACACACACACCGTCCTGTATCACACATATACCGTCCTGTATCACACACACACCGTCCTGTATTACACACACACCATCCTGTATCACACATACACCGTCCTGTATCACACACATACCGTCCTGTATCACACACATACCGTCCTGTATCACACACACACCGTCCTGTATCACACACACCGTCCTGTATCACACACATACCGTCCTGTATCACACACATACCGTCCTGTATCACACACACACCGTCCTGTATCACACATACACCGTCCTGTATCAAACACACACCGTCCTGTATCACACACACACCGTCCTGTATCACACATACACCGTCCTGTATCACACACACACCGTCCTGTATCACACACATACCGTCCTGTATCACACACACACCGTCCTGTATCACACATACACCGTCCTGTATCACACATATACCGTCCTCTGTATCACACATATACCGTCCTGTATCACACACACACCGTCCTGTATCACACACACACCGTCCTGTATCACACATATACCGTCCTGTATCACACACACACCGTCCTGTATCACACACATACCCTCCTGTATCACACACACACCGTCCTGTATCACACACACACCGTCCTGTATCACACATATATCGTCCTGTATCACACATACACCATCCTGTATCACACATATACCGTCCTGTATCACACACACACCGTCCTGTATCACACACACACCGTCCTGTATCACACATATACCGTCCTGTATCACACACACACCGTCCTGTATCACACACATACCCTCCTGTATCACACACACACCGTCCTGTATCACACACACACCGTCCTGTATCACACATATATCGTCCTGTATCACACATACACCATCCTGTATCACACACATACCGTCCTGTATCACACATACACCGTCCTGTATCACACATATACCGTCCTGTATCACACACATACCGTCCTGTATCACACACATACCGTCCTGTATCACACATACACCGTCCTGTATCACATGTATCATTCATGTTGTAGCCATTCATTATTGTATTGGTACTGTATTATTGTAATCTTTTGTAATGCATTCCTGTTCCTGTACCTGTACATTGTTGTTGGTTATGATACAGGAGAGAAAGGTTACTGGCCAACAGGCATCAGACTGAATAGCTGTAGGTTTTTTGTGGTCTTGTGTGTCTTTTTTGTTTTATACATTTGAGTGCCTTTTTATATGTGTGTGTGACATGTACGTTATGGTTTTAATAGTTGATAATGGTCTGTAACATAATGTATTTTTATATGTCTTTGCCTGTTATGTTTACTTTATTGGGCAATAAAGACATATATAAGACAGATTTTTGTTAACAAAGAAAGTGTTTCTGAACATCAATGACATTCAAAACAGTGATAACTGAAACAGAAGTACAACACACCATGCAGTTTATAGTGTATATGTATTGCAAACAAACCTAAGTAGTACACAGATAAGAACATCTGCACCACCAAAGTGAACATAAAAGAACTATAAAATATATACTGTTGTCAAAACCCATACAATAGACATAAACACACTTGCAGACGGCATCTTGGAAGTTTATGATCAATACTGTATGGTGACATAACTGTAACCAAGTGGTGTCCCATTTCATAGGGGTTTGTTTTCACCCCTAGTCCTTACCACTTGGTTCAAGGGACAAAGGGGCAGTGTTGTGCCAGTTCACAGCTTTTCTGAACTAGTTCAAGTTCAGTTCATACATGCTCAAAGTGAACAGTTCACGTTCAAAGTTCACAATTTTAATTCTGAACTAGTTCAAAGTTCAGTTCATTTGACTTTTTTCGTGAGATATTCAAATAAATACTTTGTTTCACACTACGAGCTAGAAATCACTATACGTTCTTTGAAGCTGCTCATTGTAGACATTTGCTCATGACACTGCAATTGTGGGTTTCTTACCAGGTGATGAAACTTGCATCAGTACATTTTTTTTTAAATTGCAGCGCTTTCTCTCACTCTCGTCTTTGGTCTGTCTCTCTCTCTCTCTCGCTCCTCTAGCCCTCCGCGCTCTCGTCGTTGCCTGCTACGCGGCGTTGCTATGCCTACCCCGCTCTGCTGCAATTCATCACGGGTAACGTTGTGCGGAAGCCAGTATGCTATTCAACTATTCTCAGCCGGACACTACGTTGCCCGCAATGCATTGCGCACACAATGTCAAAACCATTTCTGTCTGGTGATACGTGATTTAAGCGGCACCAGCGAGAATACAGGAGGGAGGAACTTTCTCTCGTTGCGTTTCAAAAGAGAAAACAGATGTCACTCAGTTTTCAATGGAAAACAAATTCCAACGTTCATTTACAGTGATGTCTGCCGTTCATGACACATAATGTGAACTAATTCACGTTCAAGTTCTTTATTAAAAAATGTGTTGCGTTCAGTTCAACGTTCACGAAAAAATGAGCGTGTTCAATGAACGCGTTCTTTTGAACTCGTTCACGCACAACACTGCAAAGGGGAAGGGTTAAGACAGAGAAATGGGATTCAGCCTTAGTCTCTCATGTCCAGACCTTCCTCCTCTGTCTAGTCCATACATTATTCCTGGATGGGAGAATAACGTGCTCTGATTTATTGGCATTTCTATAAACCAATCACAGTCGTCTTGGGTGGTGCTAAGCTCTGAATGGAGCCACGGTGCCTCTGCTAAATAGCCTCAGGAAGGAACTTGTTTTGGTGAAACGTGTACGTTTAAAAGTAGTTTTAGTCGTGCAACAGAAAACTCAGATTGCAACTCAGATTGCAACGGAGCATCCCAGAAGTGGAACGTTGTGGATATAAACTACTCTCACTGTGACAGGATGTGATGTCACAGGATACTGTCATAGTTATACTAAAATACTTTATTTATTCAAACACTGAGTTCATAACAACAACAATGATAAAAAGTTTAAAAAGTAAATAAATTAAGAAAAAAGTTCATACAACAGAGATATTAATTATTTTATTGTAAAAAAAATCACTAATTACAGCAAAACAAAAACATAAGAAAGAGAACTGTAAAAAATACATCAAGTTCAAAACAACAACTCGGTACAATCTTCCTGTAGGCGGGGCAGTCGGCGTCGTTCAGCGGCGTTCAGCGGCGTTCAGCCCCCACACAACGTAACTAACCGTTACTTTAAACTTTAAACGTATGTTATGTACAGACAGGTCACTGCTGATTGGATAACATCTCCGACACACCCACCAAACAGAAACACACCTCAACGCTCGCTGCACACCGTTCAGAGAAAACGTGTCCTTCACGCACGTGTTGATGGCGAGCGTGGTGTCAGTGTCTCTGTGGGAGAGCGGAGACGGACAGATGGACAGTTGGAAGAGAAACTCGTGTTTCTAAGGCTACATTTACATCTCTACATTTTGGTTTAAAAAGGAATATCTTCTGCTACGTTCCCCCTCTCATTCCCCCTGCTCTGGTGTTTCCCCCTCTCATTCCCCCTGCTCTGGTGTTTCCCCCTCTCATTCCCCCTGCTCTGACGTTTCCCCCTCTCATTCCCCCTGCTCTGGCGTGTCCCCCTCTCATTCCCCCTGCTCTGGCGTGTCCCCCTCTCATTCCCCCTGCTCAGGCGTTGATGAGATATGAGGTTTGGGCGTGTTAGTTTAAACAGAGATTAGTTCTTCTACCGGAGATAAACCACTTTTGGCTCAAAACTCAAACGCTGAAAGCCAAAACGCAGCGCTGGAGATGGAGCCTGAATCACGTGACAGTTTCCCACCAAGTTGTGTTAGCTTTAGCCTGGCAAGCTAACGGTTTCATATGTCTGAGTAAGATTGAACACGGTGGTTCTAAAATCCTGAGAAGTGTTTAAATTTGGCTGAATCACAGCTCATTAGTTATAAATAAGTTTTAGTTTTGAACGTCTGTTTTGTTTCTTCTTGTATCCAGCTGTGATGTCACTTCCTGTTCCTCATCCATGTATGACGTCATCCGTGGGCGTGGCCTGTGTGTGTGTGTGTGTGTGTGGGGGGGGGGGGGGGGGGGGCTCAACGGAGGGCGGAGCAGATCAGACCGAGGCTCAGCAGGTAAAGCTGTGATGTCAGAGAGGGGGCGGAGCTCTCAGCGTCGTCCAGGCAACCGCCCTTCTTCAGACACACTCTGTTCTCACACAGCACACCTGCACACACACACACACACACACGGACACACACATTAGACACCTGAGCAGTGACATCATTAACCCCCCCCCCCCCCCTCCCCTGCAGAGCGTATTTACCTGTGGCGTTTGCCGGACAGACGCAGCGCCGGAAGTCGACGCAGGTTCCTCCGTTCTGACAGATCAAACTCTCCTCGTCACACACATTCTCTGTAGAGGACAGAGTATTGATTATTGATCACATGATCTCTGTAAAGATTGATTATTGATCATGTGAGCTCTGTAAGGATTGATTATTGATCACATGATCTCTGTAAAGATTGATTATTGATCACATGATTTCTGTAAAGATTCATTATTGATTATTGATCACATGTTCTCTGTAAAGGCAATGTGTCTGGGACAAAAAGTTGCACTTGAACACATCGCAAAGACTATAGCCGACAGCCAGGTAGCACGTACACCGGAGATGGCTGAGGAACTGTTTATTATGGGATGTCTGCTGTTCATAATGTGTAAAATTAGAATAGTTTGAGCCTCTGTGAGCAGCTCTATGTGTTGGATTGATCCAATGAGTTCTCTCAGTCCTTTCCTCACTACCTTCTTCTTTCTCGTGCACTAATTAGCCTAAACTGAACAGCCAATCAGAGGGATGTCTTTCGCTGACAGCTCTGATGCCGATTCGGGCGTAAAATGCAAACCAAGTCCGTCGACGATGGACTGTCTTTTCGATGTGTCACGACTTTAACAGCTGACTGTAGATCAGTGTGTACCTGTGCAGCTGGCTCCGCCACCTCTCCAGGTGTATCCAGGCAGACAGGAGTCACAGCGCCGCCCGGTGGCTCCGCCTTTACACTGACAGAGACCGGACTCAGAGCAGTGAGGAGACCGACTGCCAGCCGCGCTGCACTCACACTCTGAGACAGACACACACGTTATCATCATTAATATATAAATACTATAATATATGAATCATCTGAGTGTAGTGTGTGTGTGTGTGTGTCTGTGTGTGTGTGTGTGTGTGTGTGTGTGTGTGTGTGTGTGTGTGTGTGTGTGTGTGTATGTCTGTGTGTGTGTGTGTGTGTGTGTGTGTGTATATGTCTGTGTGCGTCTGTGTGTGTCTCTGTGTGTGTGTGTGTGTGTGTGTGTGTGTGTGTGTGCGTTTGTATTACTGACCGACACAGACATCCTCGTCGTCCAGCGGCAGCGAGGCGTTTCTATAGTAACCAAGGCGACAGAACTGGCAGTTCTGCCCTCGTGTGTTGTGTTTACAGCTCACACACGTGACCACGTTGATGAAGTCGATGTAGCTGCAGCGGTTGGAGTGACCATTACACTCGCAGTCTGACGGAGACACAAACACATCTGGAACTCAAACTCACAGACACCACTCTGCGTGGACCAAGAACAAGGTTGAAGACCAGGGGAGACCGCGGGCTGTGGCAGTAGTAGCCCCTAAACTGTGGAATCAGTTGCCTCTACATATCAGACCACCTCCTAAACTGTCTGTTTTTAAATCCAGTACAAAAACATGTTTTTATTCTCAGGCTTTTGACACATTACAATAGTGGCCTTTCAATATTACGATCATTTTGTGTTAAAGGTCCCATGGCATGAAAATTTCACTTTATGAGGTTTTTTAACATTAATATGAGTTCCCCCAGCCTTCCTATGGTCCCCCAGTGGTTAGAAATGTTGATAGATGTAAAACGAGCCCTGGGTATCCTGCTCTGCCTTTGAGAAAACGAAAGCTCAGATGGGCCATCCTGTCCTGTCTTGTCTTGTTGCTGGCAGGTTTCTCTATAGAGCCCCCCCCCCTACAGCTCCTATGTTTCCTCGTGTCTGACTCCTCTCTCGGTCAGTCTGCCGTTTCCTCTTCCTCTCTTCCTCCCACAATGCTTTCCTAGCTTTCTGCTTCTTTTTTGCCGGCTCAGCCGTGACGATAGTGTGAAAAACTCCATCTCTACCTTGTTAGCCGGTTCCTAAATGGTCGTATGTGTGCAGTGCTGTGAAGCGATTCGTTAACATGGCGAGACCTGATATCACGCCATACTTCCTGACGCTGAGGCCACGGGCTCACCGGCCCAAAGTTGCAAGGGTGTTTTTTGCGCTCACAGGCGCTAGGGGGGAGCGAGACGACCACCATTCAACCCAAAGAAAGTCATATAACCATCACAATGACTCCGAAGCTGTTCAGTTAACGTACATTAAGCTAAAAAAAACTGCATAGTTCCCCTTTAAACTGTTGTCCTTTTGTTGTTTTGTGTTCATTTTGTTCTTTCTATGTTTTTCTGATTGTACAGCCCTTTGGCTAGCTGTTGTTTTAAAAAAAGTGCTCTATGAATAAATTTGGATTGGATTTCACCCTGCAGAACTCAGGAGTAAAATGACGAAATATTCTAAATATAGCCTGTAGTTAAACGTATTCATCTTAGACCTTTGAGCAGTGTGAACACTTTAAACTTAAAATATTCTAAATATAGCGTCCCCTTAAATCCAGTCCCTTTAACAAAGAACTGTAGGCCTGTACACCGCCCAAAACTCCCCCACATCACAGCAAGGAGGACATCCTACATGTGACAGACAGGTGAGGCCAACATGAACACTGATGGGCATGGCCCTACATGCGACAGACATGACAGATGGGAAATGCCTCAACTGATCTAAAAACTGGCTGGGTTAGAATCGACTTAACACGATGATGTTTTATGTAAAGTTTTATTATTAAATATTAATTTGAAGGTTGTCGTCAGAGAGACTGAATACATTCAGATTACAGATCATCCACACAGTCTATTTACAGGAGGAGGGGTCTATTTATAGGGGGGTGGTCTATTTACAACGGGAGCAGTCTATTTACAGTGGGAGGTGTCTATTTACAGGGGAGGAGTCTATTTACAGGGGGAGGGGTCTATTTACAGGGGAGTGGTCTATTTACAGTGGGAAGGGTCTATTTACAGACGGAGGGGTCTATTTACAGTGGGAGTTGTCTATACAGTCGGAAGGGTCTCAGGTTGAAGAGGTGTTCTTACCCTGGAAGGAGACGTAGGCGATTTTGGACAGCTGACTGACCTTTGGTCCTCCTGGAATTAGAATCTTCTGGGTCGCTTTAACCACAAAACAAGGTTTGTAACCATCCAATCAGATCTCAGCACTGCTACTGAAGTATCGGACGTACTGTGACTACGTCTACTGCTACTGTTGCTAATGCTAACCAGTAGGCTACTTCTACTGCTGCTGTTGCTAATGCTAGCCAGTAGGTGGAAGTTCCACGACTGTTTATACATATTGTACCTTTCTTCTCGTAGCCTTTGTCATCTTTCTCCTTTCCTTCTTTTGTTTCCTTTCCTTCTTTTGTTTCCTTTTGTGTTTCCTCTTTGGCCTCAGTGACTGTTTGGTTTAACAGGGAAGGAAATGTTTTAAATGTGTATGAACATATGAATCGCAGAGTTTATTTGACTGCAGTTTGATCAACATGTGAAGCTGCTGCAGGTTTTTGCAGGTAAAAGTTACATCTGGACTTTCTTAGCATTGTGTCTCCTCATTTATGCTTCCTGTTTGTTGTTGCCAGTTCTCCGTGTGTGCAGCTACTTTTTATCCTGATAGGACAGGTTTAGTTAACAGGGAGTGATTTCCTTCATGAAAATAAATTCACCCCACTTGAAACCTGCTTAATGTCAGTAATCTTTCACATTCAACATCATTTACTGATGTACAAACATGTTATCGTTTTGTGACTATACAGCATCCACAGGTATTTGTAGAGAAAGTATCTTTGAATGTGCACCCAGTGTTTTAGATATATTGTACACATATGTTGTACCTTTCTCCGCTTTTTGCTCTTCTGTCTTCTCTTGTTTAGAGTCTTTCTTTGCAACCGATTCTGAGCCTCCTGCTGGTCCCCTAGCAGCTGAATCCTTTCCAGACGACTTTACTTCCATCTGAGCTGCAGAGGAATCTACTCCTGGATCATCTACTGTTTCAGAAGCTGACTCCATTCCACCTTTTACTGCGTTTTCAGTATCTAGCCCGGCTGAGACAGAATCCAGTCCAGAGTCGACTGAATTTGATCCAGGAATATCAACAGATCCACGGGAATTATCTGGAAAGTTCCCAGGATCACCAACAGGCGCTGGTCCAGAATCTGGTCCAGAATCTGGTCCACGGTCAGCTGAATATCGGTCACCCGGAGAAGGGAAGCTAAAGTCCACTGGGGCCAAATCATCAGCAGGGTCAGACGGATCTGAGGTGGCGGAGCGTGTGTCTAGTGCAGCATTGCCTCCTCCTTCAGAAGGAGGCAACAAGAGCTCTTCAGGAGCATCAGGAGGAGGTACGTCAGGGGAAGGAATATCTGGAGGCGGTATCTCCGGAGGAGGGACATCTATCATGATATCTGGAGTCCTAGAGGAGGGCACTTCTGGAGGAACATCTGAAGGAGGAACATTAGGAGAAGGTAGATCAGGGAGAGGTACTTCCAGAAGAGATGTATCAGAGGGAGGTACATTAGGAGGAGGTAGATCAGGGAGAGGTACTTCCAGAAGAGATATATCAGAGGGAGGTACATTAGGAGGAGGTAGATTAGGGAGAGATACTTCCAGAAGAGATATATCAGAGGGAGGTACATTAAGAGGAGGTAGATCAGGGAGAGGTACTTCCAGAAGAGATGTATCAGAAGGAGGTACATTAGGAGGAGGTAGATCAGGGAGAGGTACTTCCAGAACAGATATATCAGAGGGAGGTACATTAGGAGAAGGTAGATCAGGGAGAGGTACTTCCAGAAGAGATGTATCAGAGGGAGGAACATTAGGAAAAGGTAGATCAGGGAGAGGTACTTCCAGAAGAAATATATCAGAGGGAGGTACATTAGGAGGAGGTAGATCAGGGAGAGGTACTTCCAGAAGAAATATATCAGAGGGAGGTACATTAGGAGGAGGTAGATCAGGGAGAGGTACTTCCAGAAGAGATGTATCAGAGGGAGGAACATTAGGAGAAGGTAGATCAGGGAGAGGTACTTCCAGAAGAGATGTATTAGAGGGAGGAACATTAGGAGGAGGTAGATCAGGGAGAGGTACTTCCAGAAGAAATATATCAGAGGGAGGTACATCTGGAAGGGATACATTAACTTTATCTGGAGGTGGTATATCCAGAAGGTCATCAGAAGTAGGTACATCTATCAGAATATCTAGAGTCCAAGAGGAGGGCACTTCAGGAGGAACATCTGAAGAAGGAACATTAGGAGAAGATACATCTAGCAGAGGTAGATCAGAGGAAGGTACATTAGAAGGACCTTCATCAGGTGGAGGTACATCTGGAGGTGAAACTTCTGGAGGTTCATCAGGAGGTATATCTGGAAAGGCTCCACCTGGAGGAGGGAGATCAGGAGAAAGTACATCAGGGAGAGGAACATCTGGACGAGATATATCAGAGGGAGGTACATCTGGACGAGATATATCATAGGAACATCTGGACGAGATATATCCGAGGAAGGAACATCTGGAGGAGATATATCAGAGGGAGGAACATCTGGACGAGACATATCGGAGGGTGGAACATCTGGATGAGATATATCACGGAGAGGTACATCTGGACGAGATATATCAGGGAGAGGTACATCTGGACGAGATATATCAGAGGGAGGACGATCTGGAGGAGGTACATTGGGAGAAGGTACATCAGAGAAAGTACATCCAGAGGAGGTTCATTAGAAAGACCTTCATCAGGTGGAGGAATATCTGGAAAGGGTCCATCTGGAGGAGGTAGATCAGGAGGTGGTGCACTGATGGCAGTCTCTGGAAGAACATCAGGAGAAGTTGTGTCAGCTCCAGCCTGGTTGGTTGGGTCTGTATCTCCAGATAACGCCCTGTCACTGGCCAGGGTTATTTGTGGGAGGAATGTTGTTGGAGACCCGGTTGATGTTGTCGGCCCATCAGAAGGTAAGATAGTACCAGTCCAAGAGAGGGTGGAGTCTGTGTTGTCTGGTGAGGTGGTGGAGTCAGGGGGCGGAGTCACTGGGTCAGAAATAGACACCTCAGAGTCAGTGCTGCGGTCTGGGACAGTGGGGCTGTTGGCACTGGTGTAACTGGAGGTACTAACAGTGGTGGTGTCTGGGATTATGGAAACAGGTTTGTACAGAGTGTCTTCTGTCTCTGGAGCTGGACTTCTGGGTGGAAATGTGTCCGCTGTTGGTTCTGCTGAACTGCTAAATTCTGGAAACAGATCAGAGTCTGAAGTACTAAAAACTGTGTCAACTTTTGTAGTCGTAGAGTCTACACCAGCTTTGGGAAAGTCCCCAGCATCATTTGTACCAACAAAGTAAGTTGTAGAGCTAGTTTCAGTCATGATGGTACTAAAAGTAAGAACATTGTCTTTGTCGAAGACAGTGCTAGTTTCACTTCTAGTACTTGTTTCAGCAGAAGTAATACTGAATGTGTCAGTGGTAGAAGAAGTACTGGCTATATTTGTGATAGCAGATGGACTCGCTGTGCTTGTAGAAGCTGATTCAGAAGTCAACATGTACGTGAAAGTAGTTGTAAAACTATCTGTAGTCATAGTAAAGTCGGTAGTGGAAGTGCCGAAAGTGTCAATAGGGGTGGTATATTCAGCTACAGTAGCGTCAGCTTCATCAGAAGTCAACGTGTACAGAAAAGTAGTCATAGAAATGTCAGAGAAGTCAATGCCAAAAGTGTTATCTGGAGTAATACTGTCAGTAGGGGTGGTATACTCAGTTATTGGAGCATCAGAAGTTGTAATAATGTCAGTAGGGGTGGTATACTCAGTTATAGGAGCATCAGAAGTTGTAATAATGTCAGTAGGGGTGGTATATTCTGTTATAGGAGCAGTAGTAGTTATAATAATGTCAGTAGGGGTGGTATATTCAGTTATAGGAGCATCAGAAGTTGTAATAATGTCAGTAGGGGTGGTATACTCAGTTATAGGAGCATCAGAAGTTGTAATAATGTCAGTAGGGGTGGTATATTCTGTTATAGGAGCAGTAGTAGTTATAATAATGTCAGTAGGGGTGGTATATTCAGTTATAGGAGCATCAGAAGTTGTAATACTGCCAGTGGGGGTGGTATATTCAGTTATAGGAGCATCAGAAGTTATAATACTGTCAGTAGGGGTGGTATATTCAGTTATAGGAGCATCAGAAGTTATAATACTGTCAGTAGGGGTGGTATATTCAGTTATAGGAGCGTCAGAAGTTATAATACTGTCAGTAGGGGTGGTATATTCAGTTATAGGAGCGTCAGAAGTTACAATACTGTCAGTAGGGGTGGTATATTCAGTTATAGGAACATCAGAAGTTGTAATACTGTCAGTAGGGGTGGTATATTCAGTTATAGGAACATCAGAAGTTGTAATACTGTCAGTAGGGGTGGTATATTCAGTTATAGGAGCGTCAGAAGTTATAATACTGTCAGTAGGGGTGGTATATTCAGTTATAGGAGTGTCCGAAGATATAATATTGTCACTAGGGGTGGTATACTCAGTTATAGGAGCAGTAGTAGTACTTTCAGTAGTAGTAGTAGTAGTTTTAGTGTCAGTCACTCGATCTGATGAGGCAGGGGGTCTATCAGATGCTGCTGAGTCAGAGTCACCAGCCGCTGTCAGGGAAGAAGAGTCTCTTTAGTGAATCTCAGCTTTCACTAACTCAAGTCTCTGCAGAACACAGATTCACTGAAATGCTACTTGCTAAATTATATTTTAAACTGACAAAACATCAGATGTGTTCAATTCATGGCTCAATTCAAACAGGATTTAAACATTATTTGTCTCTCCCCGTTTACTACCGGACACATTTTCACTGAAGTAAGGGTGGAAACAAGAAGGGGAGGGACTTTATATTTATATATATTGTGTCCATATTTGACCAGTTGTTTGGATTCAGCCACTCTTACATCTCCTTTGTCAGATTGTTTACTGTCTAATCTTTATTTATTTACATCACTATTGGATCTCTGTGGATAAAATGAATCTGTTGACAGTTGGACAGTTTGAAGCTTAGAAATCTCTGATTGTCATGGTAACGAGTGTGTGTGTGTGTGTGTGTGTGTGTGTGTGTGTGTGTGTGTGTGTGTGTGTGTGTGTGTGTGTGTGTGTGTGTCTGTGTGTGTGTGTGTGTGTGTGTGTCTGTGTGTGTATGTGTGTGAAGTGATTTACAGATTAAACACACACCATCTGTCAGTGTGTCAACTCGCTCTAACGACGGATTAAAGAATGCCCAGAATGCACTCTGATAAACTGAGCCACTCATGTGATCGACCGATCAGTCTTTGCAGACATTTTATCCTATTTTAATTCCACCTGATGAACATTGAAACCCACCTGGTGACAGAGTCAGTACTTCTTAAAAATATATATCTATATATTATTTATATTTATTATAATATGTTATTGTTATTGTCTCTTAATCTTGTGTTGTACAGCCAAAAACACATTTCCAAAATGTACAATAAAGTTCCTAACTAGCTAACTACTAACTAACTAAACCTGTTACTATGTCCCATGATGCAACATTGTGAGTGGAGACAGAGGTGATGAAGGGGATGCAATGAAACACAAACACGTGAACAGGTGAACAGTACTTACTGTCTGCTGTTTCTGCTGCCTCACCTGAAAAAATAAATGAAAATAAGATAACATGTTACTGTTTTCTTCTGATGATCCACAGATTGAGTTCAGGTTCCTGAACACCAACAGCATTTGTGTTCAGGAAGTTTGTTCGTCAGTTCTTAAAGGTGCAGTATGTAAGCCTTATAAAACTACTTTTCTGTCATATCTGCTGAAACTGACCCTATGTTCCAGTAGAACTACATGAAGCAGGTCATTTAAAATAAATCTGCTGACCAAGAGTCAGTATGTGACAAGTTGACCCTATGAACCTAACCTGGTCGAGAGCAGGTTTTCTTCAAGAAACCTGGAGTTTCTCTCAGACTCCTCCCCATGGATGTATGAAGAGAATTAACACTCCTCCCTCTGACACAGCACTCTTCATTTCCTCATTCATTCATTCAGTCTGGATCAGGAGCATTTTAGCGCAGTTTGTTATATCGGCATGAATAAAAAAAAACATTGTTGGTTTATTAACTGGTAGGCAGACTTCAAAACATTGTTTTTTCTCAAAACACGTCATTTCCTTTTGTCGACGATCCCGTTGATGAAGACGCTGTATGGCAGGGAGTTAAACACACGTCGGAAGATGATATTGACGCATTTTAATTTCGAGATAACTTCCTATTTGAGCGGTATGGTTTTTCTTCCCAGTCTATCAGTTATGTAGCCTACATAACCTTATCCGTCCTCATATCACTAATGTCACCCATCATGGACATGCTCTACATCCCAGCACATTATTTGTGTTGCATTACAGTTTTCTTTACGACCTTGGTGATGCAGAGCATTTTATTAAAGCGCCATCAGAAGAAATCGCTCAACATTTGTAGTGTTCCCTGGACACAGACCAGTCAGAGCCATTAAAAAGGAGTTCCACAGTATTGCAGGTGAATGATGTAAACCATTTGAAATGAAAGATTATAAATTATAATTCTGTTAATGGTGATGCAGCCTCAGAATGGGATTAGTAGGCCTAGGACATTTTTGCCCGCAGTATTGCACCTAAATGAAATGATTTTCTATAGCCTACTTATTAAATATGATAGGCTATAGCCTACATTATATTGGAATATACGCATTTACTCTAGCAGCAATTTTCTCCCACGCAAATTCTCTCTGTTGCAGCAGCCGCTGTGTTGCTTTTTAAATGTAATAGCCTACATGTTTAAACTCGCATATGCGCATGAGTATTTCGGCCGACCCGTTTGTTTGTGGTTGTTGCCATGGTGAATCATAGTATCATGGCTCCATTCATGCTGTCTTTTTGTTATGGTGGTGCATGCGCGTGAACCTACTCCGAGTTGATTGAACCAACTCATATCAGCTGGAACAGAAAACTCAGAGTTTCCTATCTCAGGGTAAATCAACTCAGACATCAGGGTTAGACTCAGAATTTGTTAAACCCCCTTCCTGAAACAGACCCCAGGTGTTTACTGTGTGTGTTTAGGTACGTACAGGTGTTGATGTGCGTGTTCAGGTGTTTAGTGTGTGTGTTTAGGTACGTACAGGTGTTGATGTGCGTGTTCAGGTGTTTAGTGTGTGTGTTTAGGTACGTACAGGTGTTGGCGGAGCCTCTGGGCAGCGGCAGGTATGATCCCGGTCTCCAGCTGCGGGATTTGAACCCTTGTCTGCAGCGCTGACAGTCCTGTCCACTTGTGTTGTGGTCGCATTCACACTGCAGCGTCGCATCCCGTAACACACACTGAGACGCATGCTGGTTACACTTACACCTGCACACACACACACACACACACACACACACACACACACACGCACGCACACACACACGCACACACACATTACCTTTAGGATGTCAGGGGTCAATATTTCACAAACAAAGGGCTAAGATGGTCTGACAGCTTCTTAAACCTGAGGTAAATGTTACATTGCATCGTACATCGTGTCAATGTCAACACACAAACATTTTGCGCAGACGTCAACACTTTGTCCCGTCCGTCATCACAGCTGAAGACTGTTACGGAGTGTAGCGCCACTTTCTACCGTAAAATCACCAACAAATGCTAAACCAAAATCTCTACAGCTGGACAGTTTCAGAAACAATGTGGGGAGACCAAAAACTACATAACTGGACATGTTTCAACAGAAATGTGAACCCAAATTCGGGGGAAATTATTAACAATATTCGGCAACCAAGAGTGTGACACATAAACACTGCAGTAGTCTATATCGACAGCAATTCATTTACGGGATTGTTTAGGTACCACAGGACATTCCACCAGATGTCCCTCTTTTCTGCCGGATGTGCGTCCCCTTCTCTGTGTTGGCGTTCTAACCTCAGGTGGATTTGTGAGGACTCTGGTTAACTGCTCCTCAGATCTCTGCAGGGTAAATCCAGACAGCTAGCTAGACTATCTGTCCAATCGGAGTTTTCTGTTGCACGACTAAAACTACTTTTGAACGTACACATGTTCCACCAAAACAAGTTCCTTCCTGAGACTATTTAGCAGAGGCACCGTGGCTCCGTCCGGAGCTTAGCACCGCCCAAGATGATTGTGATTGGTTTAAAGAAATGTCAATATACCAGAGCATGTTTTTCTCCCATCCAGGAATGCTGTGTGGAATCGCCAGACCGTCCTCCACAGTGCCGTGGAGGAAGGTCTGGGCATAAGAGACTAACCCTGCAGTAACGTCTGTTGATGCTGACCCTGTTGACGCCTGCGCAGTTTTACCGTGTTGACGTCCACACGTGTATTGGGTGCAATCTAGCATCTACAGAACCATGTAAACCACAGACTGTATCCCCCGGATCTTGTACTTTTGGAGCCAAAGTCTGTGCAGTCGTAATTTGGTGGTGAAACCGCAGATTCCAAGTCCTGCACATACACCAGCCCCACCAATCAGGAGTCAATCCCAGCTGCCAATTATGAGGTTTCAGTTTTTATACGTTTTTATAGCTTCAAATAACTAATAAAAACCAAAGTGATAAAAAAAAATGAACAAACAGCATGTTCAGAAGTTCAGCTGGATACCTGGCAGGAACATCGATGTTTGAAACAGCGTAGAAGTATTTCAGCAGGTTGTCTCTCTGGACGTATGTCCCTCCCAGCGCTGGGCGGAGGAGTCTCAGGCGGAGGTTGGTGAAGGTAAAGAAGTCTCTCAGACCCTTCATGGTCTCCATCCGGGTGTAAAGGGCATGGATGTTGATCAGCTTCGGACCTGCAAACACCCCGAACCGAGCGCGCACCTCGAACACCACGATCTTCTCCTCCTGTTGGTCCAACACTCACACTCAGTTAACTGTCTTTTCAGATATTCAGGAACAGTACACCTTTCCTATTTATCACAGCCTGGTCTCAAAGAATTCCGTAAAATGATCACAAACTGTTAACAGCGCATTACGTGGTGGTGGCACGGAATGTGTGAAAATTCCGTGTGGCCACCATGGAAAACAATGGCAGTGTAAAGTCAATGAGAAGATGACGTAGCATTAAAGACCAATGTGCAGGTTGGACACTCCTATACAGCATAGTGCATATTAATGATAAACAACTAGATTTTCAAAACTGGACGAATATATAACTGCCATAAACGATTTTTTTAATTAAAAGTGTGATAAAATAACTTCCGAATCTATAAATTACTGAGCGGAAGTGACGTAACGCGAGGGAGTCTGGTCAAGTTAATGCTCAAATTACAATGGACGTGGATGAGGAAACAGAGCTCTCCAACGTCGGCGAGCATGCCTATGGCGAGATAGAGGCCAGGGGGAGATCAGGGGAGGAAGTAGAGTTGTGGTGTCAACAAAACCAGTGGCGAATAGGGCAAGTGACTTGGTGAGTTACTGTAGCACGGTGGCTAACGCTGGTTTATAGGCTAATACCTTAGTGTGAGTGACTACGGTAGCGAATAGTATGAAAGCCCGAAAATCCGCGTAGGGAGGTTGGTTGGGGTGGTGGATGGGTCGAATAACAGGACTTTCACCCAGGAGACTGCGTGTCATGGAAACGTAAACCCACCCACGTTTTCCTTAACTTAAGGGGCCGTGTTCATTTCACGGAATTCTTCCGTGGGCCCATCACGGAATGTTTTGTGATTCCGTGAAACGGCCACAGATTTTGAGTTAAGGGGCTGTGTTCATTTCACGGAATTCTGTGAGATCAGGTTGTTATCAAACATTGTTTTTACTTCTTCATCAATCTATTGAAAGTTTCTCAGATAATTAAAAAAATGAAGTATATATGGATGGATCATTAGTGTTATCCTGTTCCCAGTATGACCAGTTACCCACCTTTGCGCCCACCCAGCGTGAGTACTGCTCGGTGCAGATGACCCGGGTTAAGTTGCTCGGTGCTAAATCAGAGACCCGTTTAGGAGACATACCGAATGCTTCCAGACAGTCATCAGCGTAGTACTGATATGGCTGCCATGTTACACCTGAAACACAAAAACACAGATTAATACCAGTTTTTATTCTTTAAAGATCCAGGACTTAGCCAAAATATTTGAACATCAACAACTTCTCAGTCTCTCCCCCCTTTCTGCTAAAGCCCAAAACAAACGGAATGAATGTGTGTGCCTGCGCAGCAATTTACACACAGTTAGACACACCCCCTGGCCCTGATTGGTGCATCTGAACAGGGAGCGGTGGATTTTTGTAAATCCCACTCCAGGCTGTAGGTGGAGCAAGAGCTGGATTTATTTTAAATGACCTGCTTCATGTAGTTCTACTGGAACATAGGGTCAGTTTCAGCAGATATGACACAAAGGTAGTTTTAGAAGTATTACCTGCTGCACCGTTAACTATCTTCCATCAGTACCACACAATACACAAAATGCTTTAGATGCTATCTAGTTTGGATCAATAGAAGGACCTTTTCAGGTTGAACATGTCAGCCTTTGTCCCTCCGTCCTTTCTCTCTGTGTGTTTCCGTTCTCTTCGGAAATCAACACCATACTTCGAGCTATTGAGCTACACGCTGAAAATATCAAGATTAGAAGTAAATTTGGATGGTGCAACAAGGCAGGTCTAGTTAGTTCTTTCATGGAATGATTGTAAAGTTTTATAAAGAATATGTTGAGGTCATTTCCTCTCTAACTGGGACGTTTTATAAAGAATATGTTGAGGTAATTTCCTCTCTAACTGGGACGTTTTGGGACTGGTTGGTGGAATTGCTGTGGATGAAGAACACACAGAGATACACTGGTAAGAGCCAATGAGGTTTAACCATGTATCAGCTAATTTAAATATCTCACGTTACTGTATCGTGTCAACAGTTAACTTCATTTGAAATTGTATTTGGCGTTTTCTTTTTTTCACCTTTGTCCATAGATTTCTCCAGCACCATGCTGGTTGGCCGGCCATACTCAAAGGTGACGACGATGTCATCAACCACCTCCAGACTCTTGTTCCAGGACAGCGTGATGTTGGCCAATAGGGGCTCAGGATACCTGGACCATGTGACCGTCTGCCAATAGGTGATGAGCCCCCCCCTCTCCCTGTCTCCCATCAGCTGAGGAGGGTGAGACAGGTCAGGGCTGGACGCGTCGCACTCGTCGCTGCACAGGTACGGGTTCTCCTACACAACAAACCAACACAACACAGAGTTCAGAAAGATTTCAAGATACTGTGGGAAAGATTTAGCACATTATTTCATCTTTTAGTTAGTTTGTAGAAACATTTCAGGTTCATTGGTTGGATGTATGCGGAATCCAGCGTCATACTTTTGGATACTGTCCTCCCCAAAAATAATGCCCCCATAAGTCATTTGTTTAAGCATCAAGTATGACCTATATTTATGTTTATAGTTGACATAGTAGTTATGACGGGAGCAAAGCAGGTAAGCTGACATATAAGAGAGTCTGACCTCTAGAGAACAGAGACCCTCATTGTCAGGCGGACCAGAGTTTAATGAACTTTCACACCAAACTTTCACACCGAACACCCAAACGAACCGGAGTATCTGACCAAACGCTCCAGGGTTGAGTTAAAACGGACCAAACTGTTCATGCTAAAAGTAATATTACACTGTCTGAAATATAAAACCCATAAACAATGCAATGATTGGTTCATGTCCCCAGCAGTGTTGCTTTGGGCTTGTTTTTCTGTAAAGTCGCTTACAAATATTGGTAGTCGCGGGTCATGTTTTTTTGGGCTTGTTTCTAAAGTGTAGTTGCTTATTTGGGCTTGTTCCCAGCTCCATAATAACGTTGTCAAGCAGATATTTTCTATATGTTATTTAAACGTAGGAGTTTGTCTTGCACGTTCCCTCCGTCCCTCCCCTTTCCCCATACACACAGGAGACAGCAGAGTTTGTTCCCCACCCACACCCTGCTTCTAATTGGCTGACCCAGATGGCAACGAGTACTAGCCAACAGAGATGGGAAAAGTACTCACTTCTCATACTTAAGTAGAAGTACAGATACTTGTGTTAAAAAATACTCTGGTAAAAGTAGAAGTACTGATTTAACTTATTTACTCAAGTAAAAGTAACAAAGTACAGGCTTGGAAATGTACTTAAAGTATAAAAGTAAAAGTAGCCTTGCGAATGACAACCATTTTTTATGCAAAGCTACCTGGACCACAAATGTTACTAGAGTGCAAGCTGAGAAACTTCAGTAGACATGGAAAAAAGGCTCTTTATGTATATATGCCATTGTCTACATTTTAAATGGATGTCTGCCAAAAGGCCTAAAACATCACATATATGATTATTGTGACAGAGACTGGGACTCCAGGTTAATAAGATTCTGACTGAGTAGCAAGATATGAATTCAATTGTGATTCTGTAATTATTCACAGATCCAGTTCCATTTTTAATCAACATTTAAAGGAATCTACATGTAAGTTCTGCATACTTTTAGAGTACAACTAACCAGTGGTGTAGTCTATTTTTTTGTAGTGAGTATACTGTGATTTTCCCCTCCCAGCTTCATACTTGCCTGTCCCAGAGCGACACCCCAGACAGTCGGTACTGTGATGTTTCTGAATACGAACTGTACACGGGCAACAGACGTTTAAGTATTGATGCCGTTTATTTAAAGACCTGGAAAAACGAAAGTTACGAATGTAACTACGGTTCTATGAATCCTGGATGACCGCCAGAGGCAGTGCTTACACTGAATATATTCCGTATCGCGCTTGCGCAGGTCGAGTATTTATATCAACAAAGTCACCTGTGACCTCGGGGTGACCCTAGCCAAGGTATTAAGTTCCGGTGTCACCCAGAGCTCATTCCTTCAGAATCTTCTCGCGGGTCCGCAAGATTCCGAGTGACCAAGAACTCTGGCGGTCATCCAGGATTCATAGAACCGTAGTTACATTCGTAACTTTCGTTCTATTTCATCCTTACTGACCGCCAGAGGCAGTGCTTACACTGGATGACTCATACCAACAGAGTCACGAGGAAGCCTGAGTACCCACCTCACAGGGATGCAGCAGAGGACCTTGGCCGCAGGACCACACCCAAAGGATGGGGGGTCGCAACAATCACTCGTGCAGATGTGCTCGGCGACGCCCATGAGGCCGCGGCACATATTTCCTTCCAGGGCACACCTCTCCAGTCGCCCACGACATGGAGACACTCCTGGTAGAGTGGTATTTCACTCCGGATGGTAGGGACTGACCACCCGCTCTGTATGCAGAGGCAATGGCCTCCACAATCCAGTGGGACAGGCGCTGCTTCGAGAGAGCACAGCCCGTCATATGACCACCATAACAGACGAAAAGTTTTTCAGACTGACACATTCAGTGTCCACTCAAACCTTAAGGGCCCGCACTGGGCACAGATTTGATTCGGCCCCTCCATCTCTAGAAGGGGGGTAAAAAAAAAAAAACGTGTCAGGTGGATAGGCTGATTGAGGCGTGAGCGTGCCAGCACATTCGGGAGGAACGCTGTAATAGGTCACAAAGTGACACCAGAGCCATCCAAGTACCACCTCAACAGGAATCACTGATGAACGGGGCATGTAGCCCGCCAACACGTTCCACGGAAGTGATGGCAAGGAGACCACCACAGCTCTACCTGTGCCAAGGTTCAAAGGGAGGCGAGTAAAGGGCATCCAGCACCCTTTGGGCGCTCAAGGGACGCAACCCCCAGAGCCCCATATAGGAAGCGGGATATGACCTGTGGCTCCCCACAGTTATTGTCAATCGCAACATGCTGCAACAAAATGGCAGCTCCATAGACCTTTAGTTTAGAACCTCTAAGGGTCTAAGGGTCTGCAGGAACACAAGGATGTCAGGCACAAAGCAATGCACTGGGTACAAGTACGAGCCGTACACCACCCAGAACAAAGTTACCACCCATTCCCGTATTACAGACGAGTAGACCGGGATCTGGCAGTCAGGATAGTATCTCTGACAGGCACTACGCAACTTGTCAACAGCAGGTCAGGTCCTTCAGCAGCCAAACCACAGCCGAAGGCGACAGGGGTCCATATTTGGATGAAGCCGCCACTCCTCCGGTGGGGCTTCTGATGAGAGAGGAAGACTGCGACCAGGTTCCACTCCCCAGGCAAAAAACATTGCCCGCAGGCCGGTCAGGCGAGGGGCAGCTCATATCAGAAGAGCCAGGGGAACCCGCAGTAACTGTGGGGATCTAGTGTCCCCCTGATGGTTTATGTGAAAAACCGTTGAGGCGTAGTTCGACCTGACGATCATGTGCCTTCCCCTCAGGTACGGCAGGAAATACCGCAGAGCCAGGTGCCCAGCCCATAGCTCCATCACAACAATGTGCTTAAGGGCCCCGTGACCATACCACAGGCCCTAAGCCGTCCTGTTTAGGACACCTTGAGTCGTCCGTGCCTGTGCCACTTGGCATCTAAGTGGAAACTGTTCAACCATCTCCAGAGGGCGCAGAGAGTAAGCCCAAGGGAACAACAGCCGAGGCAGCTGTCAGAGGTGAAGAAAATGGCCGTAGGGTAGCATCCTGCCCTCGCGGGAAAGAGGAAGGAGGCAGAGGATGTCGTCTATGTGCTGTAACGACAGACAGGCCTTCATAGTGATGCTGTTCAGAGCCACACCAATGAAAGGTTGTGCTCTGAGAAGAAGTCAGAGAACTCTTCTCTAAGTTCACCGTGAGACCCAGTTGGGCCACATGTGACAGAAGGCGAGATACATCATGGCTGCCTGGAGCCTGGGCGGTGCATAAAGCAACCGGTCTAAATACAGCAGGATCTCCATGCCCTGCGACTGCAGGGGTGAGAGGGCTGCCGTCATGCACCTGGTGAACACTCGAGGAGAGAGGGACAGACCGAATGGGAGGACCCAGAACTGATAGTGATTGCCTTGGAAGGCAAAACAAAGAGAATGCCTGTGGTGAGGCACAATAGGAACATGAAAATAAGCATCCGTCAAATCTATGGACGTGAACCAGTCCTCTTTGGCAACAGCACGAAGAACATCTGCTGTGCTCAGCATGTGGAACGGCAACCCCTTCAAATATGTGTTGAGTCGCCGTACATCCAGAACTGGGCGAAGCCCGTCACAATTCTTCTGGACCAGAAAATAAATTGAGTAGAACCCCCCGGGTCCACCGGTTCTATTGTGCCCTTGGACATGAGAGAGAACATTTTTTTTCTTCTTTGCCGGGTCCCTGATGATGGTCATCTTGACCCGGCTGAAGGATGGGCGCCGGCGTCAGAACTTAAGCTTGTACCCCTGGGCTAAGGTGGAAGCCACCTAAGGATCCGAAGCAAGGGTTGCCCAGCCAGAAAAGTGCTGCTGGGAGAAGCGTCCGACAGCCGGCCCCAAGGCTTCAATGCCTGGCCCCCCCAGCCTTAGAAGGCCCTGGGGGGCGACGATTAGGCCCCACAGCCCGAGGCTGTGAAGGGGGCAAGCGAGCAGGCTCGCGAAGGTAGAGAACTGGCCTCACATGAGGCGCCAAGTCCCATGGTGGCCCCTGGGGTATGTCGGTGAGCTGAAGCGGCCCCTGGGGGCAGATGCGGATCCCCTTGGCTGGCCAGCAGGGGGCATGACCCAGCGAAGACCAGGGAATTACTGTATGGTCTGACTAGCCTGGACAGTCTGCTCAAGTACTTGTAATGTAGCTGAGCCAAAAAGTTCCCCCGAGCTCCACAAGGACCACAACCGAGGGTCCACCTACATGTCTCAGAAAGTGGTGACTGTGCAAGCCACACCTGGCGGCGAGTCTGAACCAAACTGGACATGAGGCACCCAAGTACCCCATACATAAGAGCGAAAGCCTGCAGAGAAGCATCGCTGAAACTGGTGGAGGAAGTGTTGAATGCTGCCCGTTGCGAAGAAGCTGAGAGGGCAAGCATGAGGTGGGAGAGGGAGTTACCAATGCGGTCTATACGTGCCTTACACAGAAGGTCGTCAGTGCCCCGACACTGTGGTCGAGTGCCCCGACACTGTGGTCGAGTGCACCTGGCATCCGGCCTCAGAGCCACGTAAGGGGAAACAACGAGGGAGGCAACAGTCGGTTCAACAGCTGCATGAATTTTGCCGCATCCTGAATGACTGCCAGAGTCCTGGCATCATGCAGGACAGGAGAGAGCTTTATTATCTCTCCAACATGCATGTAGCTCCGTTAGATATACATCAGAGGGAGGAACATGAAAGGCAGCAGGGGTGCCTGAAGAAAGCACTAACCTGCGCCGGTTCGGGGTGCCCCACATCCAGCTGCAAGCGTGCCAACGCCGCGCGAATGATGGACCCCATGGAGCTGGCATCGGTCCCATCCAATGAGTTATGAGCCGAGGAACGAGAGCCAGACCCGAAGAAATAGAAACCATATCCCTTTCAGCCGCAAGCTTAGCAGTGGGTGAATGGTTGATGAATAGTGGAGCAGCCTCCACTACACCAGCACCGGAATAGAGTGGCCCTCCGAAGGAGAGACTTCATCTGGCCCAACTCAGCAGTCAGCAAGTCCACCAGACAGCCTGCCAGGTTTAGTCTCCTTCACTGAAGGAGCACCAGCAGCCTCCCCGGCCTGACCAGAGGTCATGGCCGCCCTTATTTTGAAGGAGGAACCAAACAGACACTACAGTTATGAGAGTCCATAACAACAGTGAGGAAACTCCACCACCGAGTGATGGCCAACGGCAGTCAGTCAGAGCGAGAGCACTCCGATGAGAGAAAAAACATAGTGTTGAATGTAACCTGTAAGTCTAACTGGCAGCCAAAGAAGAAACGGCACACGCAGTGAGGAGAAAGTGAGAACACTTTCGTCACTGTACATTAGCCGTTAGAAAAACGGATACACTCCAGATAGCGACCCACCACGTCAGCTCGAGCAAGAGCACGCTGCTACCTGTGGCCGATGGACAACAATAGGCCACAGTGAGAGGGGAGCGAGGACACTCCTTACACATGTGAAACTGGCATTTACAGGTACAGCAATTAGTAACACGGAGAGAACACGCTCACGTTAGCAATGGAGGTTACTTTATCGGGTGAGAGCAGTAATGTCACTATAGCACAAGCGAAAGCGTCCCGTCACCGTTAAACAATTGCACAGGAGAGGGGAGCGAACACGCTGCCATCACTGACACAATAGACTTGTAGGTGAATGCATTACACTGGCAATTAATACAGCTACCGTAACATTAGCACTCAGCGAACACGCTCACTGTATTAACGGATTAGCGCAATATCAGGTAAGGATATTAGCTACAGGTAGCACAGCGAGAGCGTCCAGCCACAGTTAAACAATTGTACAGGAGAGGGGAGCGAACACGCTGCCGTCACCGACACAATATGACTTGTAGGTGAATGCGTTACACTGGTAAGTAATACAGCTACCGTAACATTAGCACTGAGCAAACACACTCACGGAAAAAACGGATCAGCGCAATATCAGGTAAGGAAATAAGCGGCATGTAGCACAGCCAGAGCGCCCAGCCAGGGTGAAATAAACGATCGTATAAAAGGAGAAGGAAGCGAGGACACTCCCCTCACAGACACAATATGATAAACGTGGTTGTAATATATTGGTGTGGCTCTAGGAGCGCCATCTAGAAACGTGGCATGTACGTAATGGTAGCTTACTCAGCCACCATACGGTCGCTCTGGGTGTTGTTAATAGTAAGAGTGGCAAAACCAGAATAAAGCAACACAGCATGTAGAAACGCACGTCTTAGTTACCGGGTCACGGTACATGACAGCGGTTATAATTACAGTAAATACGGTAGTAACACCGAGCGGACACGCTCACGTTAGTAATTGACGTTACACTAAAATCAGATAAGGCCATTAATGTCACTCAGCACATGCAGCGAAAGCGCTCAGCCACAGCGACACAAACATTTGTACACAGTAGGGGGGCAGCGAGCACACTGCCCTCACTGACACAATACTACGTGTAGGTGAATATGTTACACTGGTAAATAATACAGCTACATTAACACCGAGCGAACACGCTCCCGTTAATAAAGGAGTTTACACGTTATCAGTTGAAGGACATTAACGTCACACAGCGAAAGCAGCGAGTGACAGTCAAAACAAACAATTGTACAAGGAAGAGGACGGTATTACCGAGTGTAGAAGCTAAATGAGTGGGTCCGGAGTATCCGCCGGTCCGGGGCTTCGTCCGAAGCCGAACGGCAAACACACCGTCCCCGTCCCTGAAGAGGGACAGCCCAGCCGCAGCCTTTAGAGGGCGAAAAAATCCGCAACTCCGACCGTAGTCTCAAGGCTACAAGCGGCGAGCATTGCAATAATTCCAACTTAAGCTAATGCTAATGCTGCCACAGATGGCAGACGACCTGCATAGCGAGAAGATGAAAAAGGAATCAGCTCTGGGTGACACCGGAACTTAATACCTTGGCTAGGGTCACCCCGAGGTCACAGGTGACTTTGTTGATATAAATACTCGACCTGCGCAAGCGCGATACGGAATATATTCAGTGTAAGCACTGCCTCTGGCGGTCAGTAAGGATGAAATAGAACAACACTTAGAGTTGAGAAAAGATGAGACAGATTTAACTTTTTGAGAAACGCAACCGAACCTGAATGCAACAGGACATCACATCACACATATAAGCCGTTTAACCGACACCCCCCCACTGCCACACAAAACCATGACTAATAATTAGCATCATCATACAACTTTTGTATCGATTAGCAGTAAAATCTGCTGATAAGGACCTACATTTACTCAAAAGTATTTAATAAACGGTTTACAATCTTCAGCACCATGGCTAACAAATGCATAAAAAGCAGACGAAAGGAGAAAAAAGTTCCACTCTTTCTATTTTAGTTAATTATCTGACCATTGCTAACTAACATTACCATATAGTCATTTAATTGTGTAAAGCAATGCATATTTAAGATTTAAGAATTTACTCTAATATTGCATAGTCATTGACCTTATGAAGGAGTTCTCACTGTCTCTCTCATCATCTGAAAAAAGGAAATATAAACTTTGTATTCTGTTTACTGCTGTACTCAGACACACAGGTACACACACACATAGACACACAGCACACACACAGGCACGCACACGCACACGCACGTACACACACGCGCGCACACGCACAGACGCGCGCGCACGCGGTATCATATAAGCTAGGCTACTCTCACTTACCAGGTAACAGTAGGCTAACGTTGGTGGCAGCTGCAGTATCACCCGACGTGGCAGCAGCTTCAGGGACAGACTTCAGAAAACACTGAAGTAGTGTTATTTAGGTCTGTTTAGTAACGTTTCATATCTCGTTACTTATAAAACTTTGTTCAAACTCTAGGTAACTAACTAGTTGCGAGAAAGGAAAGACCGCGCAAAGAATGAAACTCGTTGTTGCTTAGTAACGTTAAGTGACCTCACGTCAGATCCAGGGCTACGGAAACCCCGGAGGTCCAAATGTCAGAGCTTCCCAACACAGACGGGGTGAATTTATGAATGAAAATGAGAACGTTCTGTCACAAACAATGTTGTTACGTATCATCGCGCTTTTGTAAGTGGGTAAGTAACGAGACACTTTTGTAAAACGTAAGGAGTAGAAAGTACCGGTATTTGTGTTGTAAATGTAAGGAGTAAAAGTAAAAAGTCAGCACAAAAATAAATAGTAAAGTAAAAATACCTGAAAAATCTACTTAAGTACAGTAACGAAGTATTTGTACTTCGTTACTTCCCATCTCTGCTAGCCAATCAGAGGCCGAGCAGGGCAATCTGTTTTTTTCTGTTTAGGAAAACGTCTGAGTGACGTTTAAATGAAAATACGCGCGAGTCGCGACTGATGGTCACTGGACTGTAGGAGAGTTTTTGGAGGAACAAATGTCCGAGACAAAGTGGGCGAAATACGGGAAGAGATAAAACAAAGACTGGGAGACAGAGAAAGGAGTAAAAGAATAGATTCAACCCGTGGGGGATGACTCAAAAACACTGTGCAGAGTAGCCTATGTAAGTGTGAAATACATGCACACCAAGATTATGAATAATTCCTCCTGTTTCTGGGTTATAGTTATTTAAAAATGGGATCTTCTGCAGTCCCTTCAATAATAAATAAAGAATTTGTGAATTCACAATGATATTTATTTGTGTGTGCAAATTTTAATTATCAGAGGATTACTGTGTATAATGTACTTGGTACATCAGTCTATATTTGATATCCCATCAGTTTTCTAATGTTAAATAATGATAAAAGGTGGTTTAAATCCCTCTTGTGGTCATTGTCCTGAAGCTCAGGGGGGAGAAAAATAAATAAACTGCCATGTGTACAGTTTTGCAAAACTGCCGCACAGTTTACCAATCTGTCCACATGGATGTAAATTGACAATCTGGTCCACAGTTTAAAATCCGTCCCCACGGATTGTAAAACCGTGCACACAGTTTATTTATTTTTTCTTTTCCCGGAACCTAGGGGGGCTCCGTAGAAAAAGTCGCTTGTTTTGGGCTTGTTTTCACAGGCCTAGTTTCTTATTTGTTTCGCAAGATCTGGCAACACTGGTCCCCAGTCATGGACTGTTCTCCATCCTCCCATCTGGCAGACGTTACAGGAGCCTTAGGAGTCGCACCAGCACGCTCAGAAACAACTTTTATCACAAGACCCTAACGCTGCTCAACACCAAGACCCAACACTAGCCCCTGCACCGCCCCGGTCCGCTCACTCTCCTTTTGCACATGGACTATGGTCTCTCTGACTACCTCTGATCACTAAGCACTTTATTAATGCACCTCAACAATGCACTATATATATGATCATACTGCATTCTGTCTCTACTATTATATGGACTAGGGACTATGGTCTGATTTCTCAGAACTCTATGCACTTTATTTGCTTATGCACTTTAATAATGGACTGAACATGATCATACTGCATTCTGTGTTTTATGTCTTTTTTAAGCACTGCTATGAAGAAAAAAAGCACTTGTAATGATTGCACTACTGGTTAGATGTTAAACTGCATTTCGTTGTACTGGTCGTCTTCTGCAATGACAATGAAGTGGAATCTAATCTATCTAAATATTTGACTTTAATCTGAGCAGAAACATCACCGATAAAAAGTGCAGCCTCGAACACAACTGCAGAAAGTTTGTGTGTGTGTGTGTCCCAGTAACATACAGTACATGTGCATAGTGTGTGTTTGTGTGTGTGTGTGTGTGTGTGTGTGTGTGTGTATCTGTTAGGGTGACCAAACGTCCTCTTTTGCCCGGACATGTCCACTTTTTACGTACTGTCCGGGGGGGTTTTATAAATTCATGAAAATGTCCAGTTTTTACTGTTTTTCATAGGACCAAAAGCATGTACTTAAATTGACTGGTGCGTTGCACACAATACTACGGTACCTTGTTGCGTGGCATAATTCCCGAGAGGCTGCCTTGTGGGCGGCTCTGTGACGCGGCGCACATCCACTAGGAGCAGAGCAGACAGCGAGCAGCGTTGCACACAAAATGCCGAAGCGTAAGTGCAGCTTCACAGTTGAACTGCAAAAAAAGTTTCCCACGTACCGTCCCGGTCGGCGGAGTGCACCGTGTGCAAAGCTGGCACATACAGCAAAATATGGATGGGCAGACAAGCAGGATGAAGAAGACAACTAAAGATTAAAAGTATTATAGAGTATTATAGTACTATATATCCTTTTTGTTTTAGTATTTTTGTGAGACTGTTTTATTATTAGAGATATTTATTTGAAGCTGGACCCAGAAGAGGTCACATTTAGAACATTATTTCATATTATTTATTTATTTGAAAAGAGAGCTATTATTTTTTTACAGTTTATAACAGATTGTATTTTATTTTATTACAGAAGTTATTTTTGTACCATTGAGGCATAATAAAATATGTTCATTAACCTCTGAGAAGCCTGTCTGAATTTGTGTCTCGAGGCCGGGCCGGGTGTCCTCTCTTTTGGAAATCAAAATATTGTCACCCTAGTATCTGTCTGCATATGTATTTATGTGTGTGTATCTGTGTGTGTGTGTGTGTGTGTGTGTGTGTGTGTGTGTGTGTGTGTGTGTGTGTGTGTGTGTGTGTGTGTGTGTGTGTGTCCCAGTAACATACATGTGCAGTGTGTGATGGATTACCACTGATGTTAATCCCATAAGTGTGTCAGAGGTTAAACCGTTTACTGCAGCTGCCAACTGTCACGCTGCAGAAACAGGACAAAGGATTTAACTATCTGACTCCAGTTACATCTGTTCACTTCATTTAACTATAAATCAGCTAACACTAAACTCTGTTGAATGTCATGAATGAATGTGATACTAACAAGTTAACGCAATTTTCCTATTAACGTCACTAAGTCTTTTTGGCGCAATATTAACTTCTGTGTGTCCTGTGATTTGGGCCTCAGGCCGCTCCGTAGTTTGTGAAATCAGGAACGGCCACTGCACTAGTAAACGTATCCCTTTAGAGGACATTTACAGCAGATACTAAATAACCCTTCATTACAACATTTATCAATAATTCAGACGTGACTCAGGCTTCCCAAAGGACCAATTAGACAGACAGCAGGACATTGGGTAAGGGCGGTGTCCAACCTGAGGGTCCTGACCCCCCAATGGAACAATTAGACAGACAGCAGGACGCTGGGTAAGGGCGGTGTCCAACCTGAGGGTCCTGACCCCCCAATGGAACAATTAGACAGACAGCAGGACGCTGGGTATGGGCGGTGTCCAACCTGAGGGTCCTGACCCCCCAATGGAACAATTAGACAGACAGCAGGACACTGGGTAAGGGTGGTGTCCAACCTGAGGGTCCGACCCCCCCAATGGAACAATTAGACAGACAGCAGGACGCTGGGTAAGGGCGGTGTCCAACCTGAGGGTCCTGACCCCCCAATGGAACAATTAGACAGACAGCAGGACGCTGGGTAAGGGTGGTGTCCAACCTGAGGGTCCGACCCCCCCAATGGAACAATTAGACAGACAGCAGGACGCTGGGTAAGTTAACTATTTGAGACCAAACCCGAGAAGTACATACAGTACTTCCGATGTGTCAGGCCAGATGACTAAATGACTACAGACCTGTCGCCGTGACCTCTGTGGGTTTGAACTTGTTCTGGCTCAAAACCCTCACCAACCCACTCCTACAGGTGGGAGATTGACCACCTGGAGGCTGCGGTCCATCAGGACCAAAACCTCAAGCCATAAAAACAGTTTCTTCCCCTCTGCAGTCAGGCTCACCAACAAGACCCCGGACCCCCACTGACACTGACCATCAACCCTAATTCCAACCAAGCAACGTTCACAAGTTAAAGGGATACTTCACCGATTTAGCATTCAGCTTTGTATCAGTAGAAACCCGGTAGTATTTCTGAATGACCGTGCGTCCCTCCCTCATATCCCCCTGAGACAGGAGATATCTGCATTGGGGGGTCCGGAAAAAACCTTCCGATGATCGGAAGATTTTTTGGCCAGAGCAGAAGACTACAACCAGTAGTAGGACCTACTTCTGCATGTTTTAAACCCGCCCATCAGCCGAAGCGAGCCGATCTCAGCCGGAAAAAAACGAAATGTCAGCCATCTTGGATCCTCGCTAAACAGGGCTCTGCTCTATCTTCTCAGCAGCTAACTTTTACAACAATTATGTGCATTCAAACTACCGCACGTGTACCACCGGGATACATCGGTACAGATCGGAGAATATGCAGGGAACGTTATTACAGATGGAATAATCGGCCCACTACGAGAGCTTCGCCTGCCACGGAGACCAGCACGGAGACCAGCACGGGGACCAGCGGACTCGCTCGTACCCCGAGCCGGGTAGGGGACATCCACGTCGGCTAGGTGGGAAGCTAACGCTAGCCGGCCACCTGTCCCATCAATCCTGCTTGCAAGTGTCCGTTCATTAAACAACAAACTGGACGACATCCAACTTCAACGATGCTCCCAACGAGAGTTCAGAGACTGTGTTTTTTGCTTACGTGGAAACATGGCTGAACAACAGTGAACCGGACTGTCCAGCTACCAGGACTGCTAGCCCTCCGACGATCCGAGCTAGAGATGCTCTGTATGAAGGTGAGCTGTGTTAACACGGACTGGTGCAGAAATGGGGTGATTTGTATCCAACTAACTGCTAACCGCTGGAGTTTGTGACTGTTACATGGCGACCATTCCACATCCCACGCTAATTCACGGCTGTGTTTATACTCGGTGTTTACAGCCCACCAAGCCTAATGCTGGTATGCTTAGCTGAACTTTACGGAGCCTATAATGTGTGTGTGCACTAAATGTAGCCTGTTTCGTATGTCGTTATATAATGTAGTTTGTATATATTTTAAATGTGTAACACCACTTGAGCCACGATGAAACGTTGTTTTGTGTATATGGTTGAAATAACAATAAAACACATTGAGTTGAGTTGAATGCCTCGCTGTCTGTCTGTCAAGCGGTAGGCGTGGCTTGGGAGTGGACTCAAAGCAGCAAAGCGAAGTGAATTCTGGGATTTGGTGTCTTTCATCCATATGAGCCAAAAACACATTTTCTGGCTTTTCTCAGCCTAGAAGGCACCAATTACATTTTTTTTTCACATTTCTGCTACATAAGTGACCCAATTTAAAGATATATTCAGCTTTCCAGCGGTGAAGTATCCTTTTAACAACGTGTTTATAACCGCTATCGTTACCTTCAATGGTTTAGATATGAGGACATATTTCCTGCCACCACGCTAGGTTTATGAAATGATCCTGTGGGTCAGGGGGGGACAAACCACCCATATCCTAGGAGGATTTTGAGGGGGGGCTGGTATGTTCAGGTGTGTTCAGGTATGTTCAGGTTTGTTCAGGTACAGTTTTTTACAGTCACTTTACTACTAATTTCAGAACCTTGACGTCATTTTTCAAAACTCTAACACTTTTTTCAATTGCTTGGTTACAATAAACATAAACCAAAGATCATTTGTTCATTTAACAAAGATCACCTGTTCAATATGACACAACTTAACATCAGAGTACTACTAGTTCAAAAAGCAATTCACACATTACATTTCAGATGATTGTCTATTCATTTCATTACACTCATCTAACTATCAATCAGTACAACTACTCAAAATGATAAGTAACTGTTGCAGTACTCTTAATGCATAGTTGGAAACAGACAAACAATATTCCATGTTTAGATCATGAAAGTTTCAAGATAACGAGATTCATTGTCACCAATTAGTGTGGAGCATGAACCAATCAGACGACAGTATCTATGGATGTAATATTTCATCATCATTCTTTACTGTAATGTACTACTGTTTATCAGACACTGTTTCTATGGTCCCATGTATTACCTTTGAGACTATTTACAGTATTGACAGTACTATATATATATATATACATATACATATATACCACATTGTTCGCCATGCCCAAAGGTTTTTTCCAAGATGTTTGGCTAATTGCAATGTAGATGAGAACCTGCGGCCAAATCCAAAGACAGAGTTGATGAATATGTAGAAGTACAGTAATCACTTCTTTGTTTTGCTTATTACAGTACAAGCAAGTTGAGGAACACTGCATTTGATGTTTTACAGTACTGTCTTTTCTTTTCTATTTCCTAGCTAATTATTTTGCTTTGATTCTAATAAACCTATGTTGTGATTGTACTGTATTGTTTTTCGTCAATACATTTCAGATTTTGTTCAATGATTCCACTGTGTCTGTAGTATTCTCTCTACTACTGCAGTACGTTTACAGGGATGTATTTACATCTAGTACCATAATGAAACATGTATCACCTATTTTGTACTACAATATTTAATGATTGTACGAACGATGAGGATGGAGGATGGAGGATGACGGGGGATTGTCGTCCATTTCCCTGGTGGAAGTCACTGAGGTAGTCAAACAACTCCACAGTGGCAAAGCCCCAGGGATTGATATCTATTATATATTGAGATCCGTCCAGAAATGCTGAAAGCTCTGGGTGTGGAGGGGCTGTCTTGGTTGACACGCCTACTCAACATTGCGTGGAAGTCTGGGACAGTGCCAAAGGAGTGGCAGACCGGGGTGGTGGTTCCCCTCTTCAAAAAGGGGGACCAGAGGGTGTGTACCAATTACAGGGGTATCACACTTCTCAGCCTCCCTGGTAAAGTCTACTCCAAGGTGCTGGAAAGGAGGGTTGGGCCGATAGTCGAACCTCAGGTTGAAGAGGAACAATGCGGATTCCGTCCTGGTCGTGGAACAACGGATCAGCTCTTTACTCTAGCAAGGATCCTGGAGGGAGCCTGGGAGTATGCCCATCCAGTCTACATGTGTTTTGTGGATCTGGAGAAGGCATATGACCGGGTCCCCCGGGAGATACTGTGGGAGGTGCTGCGGGAGTATGGGGTGAGGGGGTCCCTTCTCAGGGCCATCCAATCTCTGTATGACCAAAGCGAGAGCTGTGTCCGGGTTCTCGGCAGTAAGTCGGACACGTTCCAGGTGAGGGTTGGCCTCCGCCAGGGCTGCGCTTTGTCACCAATCCTGTTCGTAGTATTTATGGACAGGATATCGAGGCGTAGTCGTGGTAGGGAGGGGTTGCAGTTCGGTGGGCTGGGGATCTCATCGCTGCTCTTTGCAGATGATGTGGTCCTGATGGCATCATCGGCCTGTGACCTTCAGCACTCACTGGATCGGTTTGCAGCCGAGTGTGAAGCGGCTGGGATGAGGATCAGCACCTCTAAATCTGAGGCCATGGTTCTCAGCAGGAAACCGATGGAGTGCCTTCTCCATTTAAAGATATGAATGCACAATGCAATGTTTTGAACATTGGACAGCCTGTGTTACAAGTGATGATCGTTTTGAGTTTTTTGTCTAGAGTTTTGAAAAATGACGTCAATGTTCTGAAATTAGTAGCAAAGTGATTGTAAAAAACTGTATGTTCAGGTGTGTTTAGGTGTGTTCAGGTGTGTTCA
>CM042425.1:44933940-44946440 GCA_023631565.1 Gymnocephalus cernua | reverse complement strand
TTTAGTGGACTAACTGCTGCTGAACATTAGTCCTGTAGGGTTACATTCAGTGGCGGCTGGTGAAAAATATTCTCGGTGGGGCTGTGCCATACTTTTTTGTTTCCGTAACCATCGCAATAAAATTTAACACAAACTGCAGGACAGCAGTGCTCAGTGAAATAGTCAGTAATTATTTAATGCCAATATTAAAAAGTTGAGGCATTCTTACACAAAAACATAAACATCATGATGCACAAACACAAGCCTTTCATTTGCATTTAAACTGAACTTGTAAACAATTGACTATTTCTACACATAAGTAACATCTTTTGGAAAGGCTGTTGGTGCCATTGGTAGTAAATAGGCAACACAATATGCATGCTGTCAGAACAGAGTGGAAAGTGGACAACAACATGAAATTATTATAAAGTTTATAGGAATTCTTACACTGTATAAAGGATGTATAATATAGAAATGGATATCAAGTGGCTGAACTCAAACCTTTGACTGGAAGAATAGCATAAAGTATTTTATGATCAAACTAAATGTAACTAATTGTTAATGTGCTCCAGAACTGCAACAATTAATTGATACAAAACATATATACAGTAATAATAGAATTGCGATAAAATCAGCACTCTTTACTTCCTCCAGGATGTAATCCTTAAGCACTGACAGCATGCAGTCCAACAGCTCGTTCTGTATCGTCTTTGATGTGCCCTTTAAAACGGTAGCCGTCTTCAGGTGCTCCTCCAGCACACTGTCAAGGGAGGCAACAAAATCCACCAAGCCCCGGAAAATGCCGGGGTTGTCCGAGGAGTCAGTCTCCTCATGCCCACGCAAGGCCAACTCAAAAGCACCACAAAACTTCACACAATCGATAATTTTGGATAAAATGTGCCTGTTTTTATCCACCCCCTCATTATGTTTCCTCACCGCAATCTTGTGGCCGTCATCCAGCTGCGTAGCAATGTTCACCCTTCCTAATATGGCTAGCTTTACAGAGTAATCCATGTGTGCCCTGGTGTTCTCGTGTTTCTTTACCTTCTCTGACAGGTGCTTCATATCCCTCACTCCGGTAATTGTCCATGCTGGATCTGTCCCCGTCGTTTTAAAAAGCAAGCACGGAAAGCAAAATAAAGCATTAGCATGAGTGCACCCAGCTAGCCAAGCCTTCCTGGTGTACCAGCTACGGGAGAAGCCGCGCATATACTGCTTCCCTTTTTCTCTAGCCTGTTGTCTGATTGAGAGGTCAGGTTGATCTGGGCCCAGCTCTTTCACCCGAACTTCCTCCGACAAAGTTCTCCTCTCAAACGGATCTTGGAGAGATTTCACCGAGTTAGGATTGGGTCTTGGAGGAGTAACGTCCGCGCTCGCCATTGTCGTTTAGTAAAAATGGCGCCCCTAGAGCCCAGTCCTTATTTTATCAGGGCTTGGGGCGATAAAATGATCGCCCTTCTTGGATTCGATTTAAGAACGCTGATTGGCTAAATTTTATGTCATACATTCATATCTTAAATTAGCAATTGGCTTAACTGCTACATAGACCCGCCTCCTTGGGGCGCTTTCTCTATCGCCCCAGAGCATGGATGTATTAGAGCTGATGAAGCGGTCAGACAGGCAGAGGAAAAGTTGCAAATATGATTTTGTATCATATTTTACATGTATTACTGGGTGCATTCCATATTTAAAACACACAAATATTGATATACTGATGTTTTTTTCATTATTATTACTATTTTTGTTTTAATTGTTTTAATTTATTTTTATTTTTTTATTTTTTGTGGCTTAAGGGGGGCGGCGCCCTAGCGCCCTCTATTGGCCGGCCGCCACTGGTTACATTACAGCCTGGTTCTGGTTTAATACTGGACCAGTTTCACAGATTGTTGTTCACATCAGACACACAAACATGGAGACAGAGAGTCCAGGGTGAAACAAAAACAAAGTTAACCTTGAATGCTAAGTTGAAGACTCACACAGTCCCACCAGACTGAATTCACATTTTGAAAGATTTAATACACTCAACCTCTTTGTCCCACCATACATTACCTGTCTGTCTCTCTCTCTCTCTCTCCCCCACCTGTCTCTCTACCTGTCTGTCTGTCTGTCCCCCCCACCTGTCTGTCTCTCAGTGAGTTGGAGCGTCTGAGCGGTCTGGTGGGTCGTCCCTCTGAGTCTCATCCTCTCCATAACAGCGGTCTGCTCAGTCTGGATCCCGTTCAGGACAAAACGCCGTTATACTCTCAGCTGCTGCAGGCCTACAAGTGGTCCAACAAGGTAAACACGCTAACATGCTGTGTGTGTGTGTGATTTTGATTTTGAGTTAATTGTATCAAGAATGCCTTACACATGAAAAGACATAAAATGCAATCGATTATAAAAACACAAGAAAGTCCAGGACTTATTTTGGTCCTCAACACATACCATCAGGACCAGACACTTACAGAGTGTGTGATAATCAATGACATAACATAAAAATGTGTGTGTGTGTGTGTGTGTGTGTGTGTGTGTGTGTGTGTGTGTGTGTGTGTGTGTGTGTGTGTGTGTGTGTGTGTGTGTGTGTGTGTGTGTAGTTGCAGTACCACGCCGGTTTGGCCTCCAGTTTGCTGAATCAACAGTCACTCAAACGATCGGCCAATCAGATGGGAGCTTCAGCCAAGAGACGGCCCAAAGTCCAGCCCAGTACTCTGGTACTTCCTCCTCAGTGAGTAATACTGCTATAGTACTCCAGAAACAATTACTCAGACTTTATTTAAGCGATTCTACAACAACAGTTACCAACAAAGTAGATGTGTGTGTGTGTGTGTGTGTATATATATATATATATATATATATATATATATATATATATATATATATATATATATATATATATATATATATATAATGGCTTTAAATAGTTTGATCGGTGGTCTCCATAAAGGCCGATCTGATAGGCCGATCAGATGACGCACTACTCGTGAGAACATTTTCTACATGGAGCTAAAATGGTGGCCTCCCTACATTCACCGGTCTGGCAGTTCTACAAGGTGTCTGAACGGTGGCAGAACAGCGGTTGGCCCGCGGCCGGCTGCGGAACGAAGGCGGTAGGAAGGCGGCTATGGTGGTGCGCCGGCAAACGTGTTTGTGATTACACCATTCTGACACTTCTACTGCCTCTGGAGCACCGCCGGTGGTCCGCCGACTCATTGCTATCTGGGAAAAAGACAATACACTAGCGATTTGCAACGTGTGTGCCGAGGAAATACCACGAGGCGGAAAGCTCCAAAGACACTTTAACACCACCAACCTCATCAGACATTAGAAGGTTAGTCACGGAAAGGAGTATGAGGAGTTTTCAAAGTTAGCTAGCGCTAAGGCAGAGCAGAGTGTTGCAGCTCCGGCGCCACTCAAACAGCTGTGTCCCCGTTTCCCCGCTCTCGCACAAGCAGCACGAGCCTACCTCTGTGCATCATGCACAAGTGTAGATAGCGAGCGACTTTTGTAGATGAGAAGAGGAACAAGCTGTCTGCCAAAAATGCAAATGCTTATATTTCTAAAGAAAAATCTGCCATTGATGCTATAACAAGTATGCTTTAGGAGATATGGCTCTACTAATCTCTATTCCTCTTGTGTCTTTATCATTGAATCATGATGTGGAAGACCTCATGACAGTGCAGCTGTGGTTCTGTTGAGCTGTAGTTCTTGAAATCCCAAGAGATGTGAAGTCTCTTGATTTAAAGACTGTTCATTTTTTTGTTATTCGACAGGAAAGTTTTTTGTTTAGCTTCACTTGTATTCAGCCCTGATGTGGAGCTAAAAAACATTTACCTTGGTTAGGATTAGTCTGAAAATGTACAAAACTACAAATAATTTGTTTTGCTGAAGAAATGTCTGCAGTGATTGAAAGGACATTTTTTAGATTTAGAGCTAGGACAAAAAGCCAAACCGTTACTGATACATTCTCTAAACATGTGTGACTGTTACGTAATGGCGTAATTTTCAGTTCATAAAAGCGATCGGTGATCGGTATCGGCCGATACGTCTTCCAGCAATCGGTGATCAGCCCCAAAAATCCTGATCGGAGCACCCTTAACTGTGTGTGTGTGTATACATATATATGGCATATATATCCTGTGATACTGTGTGTGTGCAGGTACGTGGACGACGTCATCTCTCGTATCGGCAGGATGTTTCCTGATATGACCATCGAACTGTTCAGACCCAACGGGACGTCTGCTGTGCTGCTGGTAGTTATAATTATATATCTATAAATATGATTATTATTACTTCTGCTTGACAGGGAGCGGCCTGCTCGACTGGGCGGGGTCTACTCAACAGGGAGTGGCCTTCTCGACAGGGAGTGGCCTACTCGACAGGGAGTGGCCTACTCGACAGGGAGGGGTCTACTCGACAGGGAGGGGCCTACTCGACAGGGCGGGGTCTACTCGACAGGAAGGGGCCTACTCGACTAGGAGAGGTCCGATCGACAGGAAGGGGCCTACTCGACTGGGAGAGGTCCGCTCGACAGGGAGGGGTCTACTCGACAGGGAGGGGTCCGCTCGACAGGAAGGGGCCAACTCGACAGGGAGAGGTCCGCTCGACAGGAATGGGCCTACTCGACAGGAAGGGGCCTACTCGACAGGAAGGGGCCAACTCGACAGGGAGAGGTCCGCTCGACAGGAAGGGGCCAACTCGACAGGAAGGGGCCTACTCGACAGGAAGGGGTCTACTCGACAGGGAGGGGTCTACTCAACAGACTGAAAACCCTGCCTCCTTTATCGAGTTCTGATGGTGTCATCAGTGTTAAAATGATAAAAACGTTACTTATCCACCAGTAACAGACCTGTCTGTCTGTCTCTCTACCTGTCTGTCTGTCTCTACCTGTCTGTCTACTTGTCTGTCTCCCTCCTGTCCGTCTCTTTACCTGTCTGTCTCTACCTGTCGATCTGTCTCTACCTGTCTGTCTACCTGTCTGTCTACCTGTCTGTCTCTCTCCTGTCTGTCTCTACCTGTCTGTCTCTCAGGTGACCCTGGGGAAAGTGTTGAAAGCCATCGTCGTGATGCGTTCGCTATTCATTGACAGAACTATTGTTCGAGGTTTCAACGAGAACGTTTACAGCGAGGACGGAAAGGTCTGTCTGTCTGTCTGTCTGTCTCTGAATTTCTGAATGAATTTATATTTTTAAACTAAAATATTTTAATAATAGGTTGTTCAAATATATATTTGGACAAGTTTTATCAAAAAAAGAAAAAAAACTGACTGAGGAAGCTTTTTAACTTACGATGAAATAAAATGTCTGTCTGCCTGCCTACCTGCCTGTCTGTCGCTCTGTCTGTCTCTCTTTCTTTCTATCTGTCGGTCTCCTCAGCTGGACATATGGACCAAGTCTCAGTATCAGGTGTTCCAGAAGGTAAGACACTTCCTCCTCTGAACCAATCAGAGAACTGCACAGCTGAGCTGAGTGAGCAGCACTCTGATTGGTTGTGTTATTGCTAGGTAACGGACCATGCCACTACTGCCCTGCTGCACTACCAGCTGCCACAGATGCCCGACGTCGTCGTCCGCTCCTTCATGGTGAGACCCAGTTTCCAGTTTCCATCACCAAACCCACCAGACTCCATGTAAATAATCAGGACTTTTATCATCGTAAAACACACTTCAAATTCAAAGTGGACAGAAACTAAATAAAACTACCAAAAGCCGTCTTGGTTCATCTTTCCACTGATCCAACAATCACCACTCTGGTCTGGTTGAAATAAACCCTTAATTCACCCATTCACATGTGGAGATATGCTGGCTCTATACACGCTAAAAGTCGTGATTATTTACATGGAGTCTGGCTCTATACACGCTAAAAGTACTGATTATTTACATGGAGTCTGGCTCTATACACGCTAAAAGTCCTGATTATTTACATGGAGTCTGTCTCTATACACGCTAAAAGTAGTGATTATTTACATGGAGTCTGGCTCTATACACGCTAAAAGTACTGATTATTTACATGGAGTCTGGCTCTATACACGCTAAAAGTAGTGATTATTTATATGGAGTCTGGCTCTATACACGCTAAAAGTCCTGATTATTTACATGGAGTCTGGCTCTATACACGCTAAAAGTAGTGATTATTTATATGGAGTCTGGCTCTATACACGCTAAAAGTACTGATTATTTACATGGAGTCTGGCTCTATACACGCTAAAAGTAGTGATTATTTATATGGAGTCTGGCTCTATACACGCTAAAAGTCCTGATTATTTACATGGAGTCTGGCTCTATACACGCTAAAAGTAGTGATTATTTACATGGAGTCTAGCTCTATACACGCTAAAAGTAGTGATTATTTACATGAAGTCTGGCTCTATACACACTAAAAGTCGTGATTATTTACATGGAGTCTGGCTCTATACACGGTAAAAGTACTGATTATTTACATGGAGTCTGGCTCTATACACGCTAAAAGTAGTGATTATTTATATGGAGTCTGGCTCTATACACACTAAAAGTCGTGATTATTTACATGGAGTCTGGCTCTATACACGCTAAAAGTCCTGATTATTTACATGGAGTCTGGCTCTATACACGCTAAAAGTAGTGATTATTTACATGGAGTCTGGCTCTATGCATGCTAAAAGTCCTGATTATTTACATGGAGTCTGGCTCTATACACGCTAAAAGTCTTGATTATTTACAACCCCAAATCAGAAAAAGTTGGGACAGTATGAAAAACACAAATAAATGTGTACTGTATTTATATATAAAAAAGAAAGTAGTGATTTCTAAATGTACTTTGACTTGTATTTCATTGCAGACAATGTGAACACAAAATATTTCATGTTTTGTCTGGTCAACTTAATTTCATTTGTAAATATACATCCTTTTCTGTCATTCAGACCTGCAACACATTCCAAAAAAGGTTGGGACAGGAGCAATTTAGGGCTAGTAATCAGGTAAATTGGTTAAATAATGATGTGATTTGAAACGGGTGATGTCAACAGGTGATTGTAATTATGATTTGGTACAAAAGCAGCATCCAAGAAAGGTCTAGTCCTTTAGGAGCAAAGATGGGCCGAGGATCGCCAGTTTGCCAACAAATACGTGAGAAAATTATTGAAATGTTTAAAAACAAAGTTCCTCAAAGAAAGATAGGAAAACATTTGCTTATTTCACCTTCAACAGTGCATAAGATAATTAAAAGATTCAAGGAATGAGGAGGAATTTCAGTGCGTAAAGGATAAGGGCGCAAGCCTAAGCTGAACAACCGTGATCTCCGATCCCTCAGGCGGCACTGCATCAAGAATCGTCATTCATCTATAAGCGATATCACCACATGGGCTCAGGACTACTTTGGCAAACCTTTGTCAAGTACCACAATACGTAGTTACAGCCACAAATGCCAGTTAAAACTGTACTGTGCCAAAAGGAAGCCCTATGTTAACAGTGTCCAGAAGCACCGTCGACTTCTCTGGGCTCGGAGGCATCTGGGATGGACCATCACACAGTGGAAACGTGTACTGTGGTCAGATGAATCAGTATTTCAGGTATTTTTTGGGAGAAATGGACGCCGTGTGCTCCAGACCAAAGAAGAAAAGGATCATCCAGACTGTTACCAGCAACAAGTCCAAAAGCCAGGGTCTGTCATGGTATGGGGTTGTGTCAGTGCCCTTGGCAAAGGTAACTTGCACTTCTGTGATGGCACCATTAATGCTGAAAAGTACATAGAGATTTTGGAGCACAAAGTGCTGCCTTCAAGAAGACATCTTTTCCAGGGACGTCCATGCATATTTCAACAAGATAATGCAAAACCACATTCTGCACACATTACAAAGTCCTGGCTGCGGAGGAAGAGGATACGGGTACTTGACTGGCCTGCCTGCAGTCCCGACCTGTCTCCAATAGAGAATGTGTGGCGCATACGAAGACCCCGTACTGTTGCCCACCTTAAGACTTGTTTGCAGCAAGAATGGGACAAAATTACACCTGAAACACTTCATCACTTGGTGTCTTCAGTCCCTAAACGTCTTTTAAGTGTTGTGAAAAGGAATGGCAACATTACAAAGTGGTAAATGCTTTACTGTTCCAACTTTTTTTGAAATGTGTTGCAAGAACCCAAATAGGAATTTTGTTTTTTTGAATAAAAGACAATAAAAATCATGAGGAACACATTAAATTATGTGCTGTTGTATTGTCTGCAATGAAATACAAGTCAAAGTACATTTAGAAATCACTACTTTCTTTTTTTATTAGTGTTTTCCATACTGTCCCAACTTTTTCTGATTTGGGGTTGTACATGGAGTCTTGTGTAGTTTGGTGATGGTGATTTCGGGGCTGTTGGATGTTAAACTAAAATGATCTTACTCTCTAACTAAAAGGTCTTACTCTGTAGGGATCCATCCCATAATGTTGTCAGACACTCAGAATAATAATCTGAGTCTGTCAGCAGCAACAACAGAACTTTTAGTGGACTAACTGCTGCTGAACATTAGTCCTGTAGGGTTACATTACAGCTGGTTCTGGTTTAATACTGGACCAGTTTCACAGATTGTTGTTCTCATCAGACACATGAAGACAGAGAGTCCAGCGTGAAACAAAAACAAAGTTAACTTTTAAACTCTGTCTGTCTGCCTGTCTTTCTTTTCTATCTGTGTGTCTCTCAAACTACCTGCCTTCCTGTCTGTCTTTTTCTGTCTCTACCTGTCTGTCTCTCTGTAGACCTGGCTGCGGAGCTACATTAAACTCTTCCAGTCTCCGTGTCAGCGCTGCGGTCGTTTCCTGCAGGACGGCCTTCCTCCAACGTGGAGGGACTTTAGGACCCTGGAGGCCTTTCACGACACCTGTCGCATGTAAACACAAACTTCCTGTTTATCCTGTAAACAAACACTTCCTGTATATCCTGTAAACAAACACTTCCTGTCCTCTGGCTAGTCTTTCTTTTTGTATTTTGTAAAAAGAAGTTTGAATAAAGTTAGATTTTCATGTTTTATGTCACAGTGTTCCAGTCAGACGTCAGTGGTGAATGAATTAATGTGAATAACTGAGTTCCGAAATGATGAATAATTATTCTGCCAACAGCAGCTGAAGCTGAACTTTACATATATTTAAAATATAGAAAGAATAATCAGTGACCTTCAACAGACAGACAGGTAGAACATTATCATACAAATGAAGGTTCCAGTTTTATTATTATTATCAATATGATGATTAATACAGGGCGATGACCTTTCACCTGCTCAAACTTTGTTTTTCTTAAGATTATTTTTTGGGCTTTTCCGCCTTTAATTGACAGGACAGCTAGGTGTGAGAGAGGGGGGGACATGCAGGTATTCATCACAGGTCGGACTCAAACCCTGGACCTCTGCGTCAAGGCATAAACCTCTGACCCAACCCGGCCACGACCTGCTCAAACTTGATTGAACAGCAGAATGTTTCCTAAAGTTTCAATAAAATAACTCAAACTCTGTCAGTCATCTGATAACATGTTAGTTTACAGCCTTTAAGTCCAGATTAATAAAGAAATATATCACGTCCTACTGTAAGTGACCTCGGTATAGTTTATATTATTACATCAGAGGAGCAGCAGTGAAGAAACAGTGACATTGTGTCTCTTGATATTTAATATTTCATATATTTTAATAAATTTAATAAAATAAAGTCTGACATTCAGACTGCAGCATCTCACCCACGTTTCAGCTGGAAAGTTCAAATCTTCAGCGGAGACGTAAAGGTCTGAAGGTCACAGAGTGTTCCTCCGTCGTCCTGGAGCCATTCGGAGGGAAACATCCAGACACTGGCATCCATATATATACATACATATATACATGAAATCATCCAGACACCGGCAACCCTGGCTTCCTCAGGAGGGTGGCTGGCATCTCCTTTAGAGATAGGGTGAGAAACTTGGAGTAGAGCCGCTGCTCCTTCGTGTCGAAAGGAGCCAGTTGAGGTGGTTCGGGCATCTGGTAAGGATTCCGCCCTGGGCGCCTCCCTAGGGAGGTGTTCCAGGTACGTCCAGCTGGGAGGAGGCCTCGGGGAAGACCCAGGACTAGGTGGAGGTACGTCCAGCTGGGAGGAGGCCTCGAGGAAGACCCTGGACTAGGTGGAGGGATTACATCTCCAACCTGGCCTGGGAACGCCTCGGGATCCCCCAGTCAGAGCTGGTTAATGTGGCTCGGGAAAGGGAAGTTTGGGGTCCCCTGCTGGAGCTGCTCCCCCCACGACCCGATACCGGATAAGCGGAAGACGATGGATGGACCGGCAACCATATATATACATACATATATACATGAACTAATCCAGACAGTGGCAACGATATTGGACAGGAAAAGGGAGGCACGTACATGGAATACTAAATAAAGTAGGAAGAGAGAGAAATAGTGGGCTTCAGTAAATGAAGAAATGATCACAGCAGATTGAACAGGAAACACTATATAATAGGACGAGTGCAGTCAGTGTGAAGAGAAGGAAGTACATACAGGACAGAAGTCAGGACGATGGAGTTCAGGGTTACAGGTGTTCTGGATAGTCGGTCACCGTGGAAGAGAGGAAATGTATATTAACATTTTTGAAAAACAGCAGGTTATTTAAAAGCTGTCATATGATAAAATAACAGCTGCCGGTTAATACCAGTAGGAGGCAGTAGTGCAACATGGGATGCCAACCACAGAAAAACCCTAATTAAGAAAAAGAAGAAGTCCTGAAGGCATCATGTGACCAGGAAGTGTTTGCACCTGGAGGACAGGTGAGGCTCGTTCACAGACTCCAACACTCAGGTGAGCTTCTGTTCAGTTGCGTTATTTTAAGAAGGAGACAGTAAATGAAAGAAACTCCTGATTACATGAGTTACAGGCTGTCTGTAGTCCCCTGGTCCAGATGTTAAAGCCACTTTACAACACAAAGACGCCAGCACAACGATTAGCAGACATATGAAGACTTTATGTTAACATATAACCAGTCTTTCCAGACAAATGTGGCGTATTTTGTGATTGTTGCGGGCAAAAAATCCTTTTATGATTATGTGGCACATTTTCTTAAAAAATGCGATAGAATATGCGGGATATTTATGCAATTTTATGCAACGAAATTGCGAGAACTTGCAAAAACTGCGGTTTGATAAAAAAAGAGAAAAAAAAGTGATTCCCCCAACACAGTGTTCTCACTCGGCGTAATGACATCACTTCATAATGTTCCCATGGCAACGGGAATGGCTGCTCTTGTGTGAGGTAAACGCAATGGGGTCAGCCTGCCTCCACAGAGCTAACCCTTTTGATGCTACCAAACCATCACCCCCCGTTAGCATCCCATTGACTGCCATTCATTTTGGCGTCACTTTGACAGCCAATAACTTTACATCTGAAGCGTTTAAAGACTTTATTTGTCCGTTGTTTATTTCTAAAGAAACACGACGATGTATAAAAGGCTCCGTTACCTTGTACCTCACGTTATGGCTCCGTAGCAGACGTTTTTATAAAAATAGGCTAACGGTTGGGTCATAACCACGAGACTTACTGTCTCATAGTAGAGGAATTACCGTACAGTACAGGTGAAGCTCTCAGGAAGTTTGGACTTACATTAGGTGTTTAGTTTAATTACTAATGTTAACTAGCATTTTAGTTATCAGTAATTAGCCTGTGCCTATGTTATCTCCTTACATATACCTACGCTCTCCGTCTCTGATAGATTGGGAATGATTGAGATTTCTCTTGGCACAGCTACCAGAAGACTTACAACGTTCAGACACGTTGCTCACGTCACATCTACGTCATCAAGCTCAGTTTGAGGCTGCGCAGTAACGCTCAGCCATCACCGGGGAAGTGACTTCTTATAGACTTCACGTCTCATTCAAAAACTTTGTCCATTTCTTTAACTGTCTATGGGTAAACGCAACATTTTTCAACTTTCTGCTAAGATTTATGTGACTTTTTTGCAACAGAAATGCGGGGATTACAAAATCATGCAATGCAAGCCCCTATTGCACGGAAATTGGCAATTTATGCAGCGAAAGTGCGGCGTATTTGAAAAAATGTGGCCCCCAGATAAATATGCAGACTTTGGCTGATTATGCATTGAATTATGCGATCGCATAATCACGTTTTTCTGGAGGGACTGTATAATGTAACATATTTCATATATGACTTAACGAGAACTCATACAACTTCAGACTATCAGACCGTCACGCTGAAATGAACAAAATGTTGTCAACAAATATAACTTCAGTTTCTCACCTGAGTGTTTAGTTTCCTCTAATTCCTTTTCTCTGTGTTTCAAATAATCTGGTGCAGACTGATCCTGGTTCTGATCCAGATGACTGACAGACTGAAACTGTCTGCAGAGACCAGTCCCGGCCCTGGTCCTGGTCCTGGTTCTGATCCCAGCCCTGGTTCTGGTTCTGGTCCCGGTTCTGTTTTGGATCAGACTCTGTCCACCATTGACTCTGCCGCTCTGCAGGCGGCTGCCGCCCCCGTAGAGGAAGAGGAGGATGAAAGTCTGAGGATGAAGAGCAGCAGTTGTGTTTTACTGGAGAGACACCGCAGGTACCAACTAT
>CM042425.1:44891440-44928940 GCA_023631565.1 Gymnocephalus cernua | reverse complement strand
TTTCTGTTATACTGCACATTGCTGCAACTCCTCTTTTCACCCTGTGTGTTGAGCTCTCTGTTTTAGCTACAGAGTGAGACATCTCACCTCTATACCATCTTTGTAGTGAGTCCCACATGCTCAGTAGCTCGGTAAGATCACATCAGCTGTTTGTTCTCTAACTTCAAGGCAGGATCAGCAGGGAGACTTCTTCTAAACAGTCTCAATCCACTTACCTGGATAAATAAAGGTGAAAAAAAAAAAAAAAAAGAAAGCCGTGCAGATTTTGACCAGCTCACCCAGAGACTGAAGGCAGGAATCATTCAGAAACCGTATCTCACTCAGAACAACATGGATGGATGTTTTCCAAGTTTGGAAACAAGTGGAAGTACCAGAGACACAAGATAACACCCCAAATCACAGAAAAAGTGTTTTTTTCATAATATGGGCACTTTAAGATGGAATATATTTTAGGTGGCATGATCACATCATGTTCATCCAATGAATTATTGGATAGATGTGTAGATTTCTTTTAACAACATACACAACTCATAATCTGCTACAAATACTCGGTTCCACCAATCAGGACAGAAGAGAGAAATATAAAAACAGAAATTAAAACAATTCAAATAATTATTCTCTCAAATAAAATACAGATAGAAGCATCTTTAAAACAAAGAACTGACGATAATAATAATAATAATAATAATAATAATAATAATAATAATAATAATAATAATGCTCCTGTTCAGCTTTATATAAAACTATCATAACATAATATAATAAACATTCAGTCCATTCAGAGAACATGAACACGTGACGTGATGACGTCACTGCAGACATCAGAACACATGATTAATGAAAGAACAGCGCCGCCTGCTGGAGGACTTCCTGTCACCTCTCTTATTGTTATAAATATTAACAATATTTCATGTTTAATGTAAACTGACTCTATATTTCTATTCTCTGCTCTGACTGCAGGGCGGGCTGCTACTGCTCAGCACACACACACACACACACACACACACACACACACACACACACACACACACACACACACACACACACACACACACACACACACTCTCTCTCTCTCTCTCTCTCTCTCTCTCTCTCTCTCTCTCTCTGATGACAAAGGCTTCTCTGGGGAGACGCGCCGCGCGTGACCGCGTCCTCTGCTTTCTGCTGCTGCGGACAGACAGACAGACAGACGGTGTGTGTGTGTGTGTGTGTGTGTGTGTGTGTGTGTGTGTGTGTGTATGTGTGTGAGAGGATGCGCGCGGCCGGCAGCAGCAGCTCGCGCTGATTGTCGGAGCATCAGGAGGAGCGCGAGGAGGAGCAGAGCGGACACCATGAGCTGCAGCTGGGGCACCGAGCTCTGGGTACGTACCCCTCTCACACCTTCATTACCCCTGAAACCCGGGATGAACCCGGTTAGCATCACCGTTAGCATCAGCTGTACGGGTTTGTCTGCCGGCTTCTGTGTCTCTGTGTGTGAGAGGCCCTCGTGCTTCTGTCTCCTCTGCCATAGCAACACGGTGAGTGACGTCAGCAGCTCCTCCATGGTGCTGCAGAGACCAGACACACAGGAACAATTAATATTATTAGAATTATTATTAATAATAATAGCTTCATATGATTAATATTGTTATTAATGATATTGTATTTCTTCAGGCAGTTGACGTCTTTCAGTTGAGATAAAATAAAATAAAAGCTTAAATGGAACATAAATTCCTCTGCATCCTATACAACTATTAAATTAAAGAAAAAGACATTAACATGAATCAGAATAACGTGTGTTTGGTGCATCAACGTGTTGAAAGGAGGGATGACTGCGACTCTGAACTGTGCAGAACATCAGACCTGTTATCAAAGTGACTCTGAAACTGTATTTCATCTTAAAGAACAAACATTAGATGTTTACAACAAATCAAAATAACTCCATAAATAGAAAGAAATGTCTTCAGATAAATCAACTAAGAAGACGTCATGTCAGCAGATCTAAAGGAGATTAAAAACTGCATCAACATTCACTTTTTATTAGCCTGACAAGCCAGTTCCGCATCCAGATGTTGGGTCTGGGACCTACATCCAGATGTTGGGTCTGGGACCTACATCCAAATGTGGGGTCTGGGACCTACATCCAGATGTTGGGTCTGGGACCCACATCCAAATGTGGGGTCTGGGACCTACATCCAGATGTTGGGTCTAGGAACTCACCATTGGCAGGGCTCAATCCGAGGGGCGGGATAAACGGTTGTCTTTCAAATTCCATCTGCACGCAGTAGGATAGCGATCCAACCAACCAGAGCAACGCTAGTTGATAGATTCAACTTTAAACTCCGAACACATCCAAGTCTTCCAGAGTCGCAGCCAAAGCCGATTCCAAAGACAGCTGTTCGCCAGCAGCAGCAGCCATCTTTGTTTTCAAGTAGCAGGGGATTCACACCGAACCGTCGCAACTCTGCGGTCATTATGTTAAGCCCCGCCTACCGACTCTATACACGATGTGATTGGCCTGACTAGAGTTTTCCAGCTCGCAAGCCAACGGAGAGTTGCTAGACGCCCCTGGTTGCAAATTACATTTGCTGCCGCTAGGGGCGTCTAGATCTCTAGGCCTGTTACAGCATCTCTCAGTTGACTGATTTCTGTATGGGCAGAACACAAACCATGACGTGTTCTTTGTGAGTGAAAAACAGAACAATACCACTGATCAATCATGTAATTATAATGTGAAATAATAACAACACAGCCTTTTATCACTTTTTACTGAAAAACTAGTGGTAATAAAAACCTGAGACAGAATCTTGTCTCTCAACATGCCAAACCGTGTGGAAGATGGCGAGCGAGTGAGTTAGTGACGGATGTCGAGGGTTGGGTATCGTTTGGGTTTTGCCAATACGGGTGCTAAAACACTTAAAGATATGTGTATATTTAAAAATGCAAAAAGGAGCAGAAAACGACAGTTTGCAACATTAAAGAATGCATGAAACAGTTACAGAATCTAAACTATTTTTATTGTGCAAACTGCAAAGTAGTAAAATAAACTTAAATCAAAGGAATACACAAACAAAACAACATAGTTGTAAGATAGTTGTATAAAGACTACTTTGGCCACAGGTGAGTTAGGTTGTTCTAGAAAAGTGGGTGAATGAACCGTCTTTCTCAACGGTCTGTAGCGGGACCGTAGGTGGATTGTTATTGTTTCATAATGTTGCTCCGCTGCATGCTTGAAGTGACATGTCATTAACGTTAGCACGGCCGAGTAACGTTTCCACGGCCGAGTAACGTTTCCACGGCCGAGTAACGTTTCCACGGCCGAGTAACGTTTCCACGGCCGAGTAACGTTTCCACGGCCGAGTAACGTTTGCACGGCCGAGTAACGTTAGCGCAACCAAGTAATGTTTAGCGCAACCAAGTAATGTTTAGCGACGGGCAACAACAGTGGCTAAATTATGTCCGATTTTTTTAGAAACCAAAAACTTGTGAACAACAGACGGCTCCTCTCTTGTTCTGGTGTATCTCCGGTCTGTTACGATTGGACAGAACGGACCCAAATGCAAGGCTTGGAGAAACGAATAAAGGATTTATTGGCAGGAACAAAATAACAAGGGGGAAGGTTGGAACAGGAGAGGGTAATGGGGAGGCGGACGCCAGGAAGGAGACGGGGCCGAGGGTGAAGCAGGGAACGAGGGAAGGCCGAGGGGAAGCACTGGAGTGGAGGCACCAGGGAGAGCGGCGGAGATGAATGGAGCGATCTGGGAAGATGAACCGAGAGGAGGGGACTTGATGGCTGAGCCGGCTGACTGGAGGCAGGAGGAAAGGAGTGACGGGAAATAACTGCAGGGAAAAACACAGACAGGTTAAAACGGGAAAACAGGCAAAGACAGGTTTGAATCAGAGAAGGCTTGTAGAGCTTGTCACCAGGAGACTGAAGCAACGATCAAGCGATGATGGAATGAAGGTCCGGGGTTTTTGAGCAGGGCTTGATTGGTGCAGATGAGTGGCAGGTGTGTACGGCGGGAGAGTGGATATGGATGAAGGGCAGGTGTGCGCAATCAGCTGACGGGAGAGAGCAGGAGAGGGAGGGGAGAAAACACAAGAGACACAGAGAGGCAGGGCCAACAGAAAAACTAACAAAGTAAACACAACAGGTAAGAAAGAAAACAAAAACTCACAGCCAGCCGGACACAACCATCACACGGTCTTTCTTCATCCTCTAACTTTCTTCTGTGTTCTTGAATGTGCAGTAGCGACCGGAGCCTCTCCCAGCTTAACGGACTGTTATGCTACCTGGCTAGCTAGCAGCTATAACCTGCTGTTACCCAGCATGCTGTGTCGGCGGTGTAAATTTATGAATTTAAAATGATTAGTGTTAGAAATAGTGATGACCATGACCATGAGTGAGAAGGGTACGCAGTTAACACGGCTCCCGTTCTCAATTCACTCGCAGATTACTTCAGCCGTAGCGCTCTCTGCGGCAATGCATCGGTATTACGGTGAAAAATTCATATCATATGGGAAATTAATACCGGTATACGGAACAAACTGGTATAATGCCCAGCACTACTATGACTTATAACAATTACTTATTTCACTAGTAAATTGCTGATAAATGACCCAAACAACCACCAGATGGGAAAAGGGTATTTTACAATAACTTTGAATGCACCACGAGGCTGGCAAGTTTCAAGTGAATGCACCATCTGTGTTGTTTTTCCGACAGCAGCAGCTACAGACTGTTAATGTCTCGCTGTAGGAATCCTCTACAGGGAAATACAGTCACACTTTACACCGCTTAGCTGTCAGCATTTTAACCTAGCTAATGGTAGGCTAATGTTACCCGCTGCCAAGTGTAACGAGATCTTATCATGGTTTATATGCATTTGTTTTAATGTTATTATTTCGGTCTATTTCGGCCAGGGAAGCTGGGTGTCTTTGTTGTTTATTGATATTTTTTAAACTATAACGCTACATCTATCAACATTTATTTAGATGTTATCATGGTATTCATTTCTTTATTTTAACAATATTATCTCAGTCTTATTACCGGTGAAATATTACAGTATGCTGTAATACAGAACATTACAATATGATCCGAGCTAGACTCATTCAAAGCTGATATCCCACAATGCAATGCGGCCATTCATTCACAGAATCGAAAAGCGATCACCTGGTCTTTAACGACAGTATTGCTTCAATGTACATATATATGTATATATATATATATATATATATATATATATATATATATATATATATATATATATATATATATATATATATATATATAAATATATAATCATTGTTTTTATCACCAGCAACAACACGTTACTCAGCTTTGTTCCAGTTATACACACACACCGTAATAACGTTTAAAAACATCCGCGGAAGTGACGTCTGTGAATGAATGTTGCAGGTGAGAATTTACACAATAAAATACCAATAATAATAATAAATATCAAAATTAATAAAAATAGTGCTTTATGCTAGGCATTTTGATTTGCTTATATATATATATATATATATATATATATATATATATAAAATCTACAGTTGAGTGTTTAGAATAATAGAATGAATAATTTGTTTTGACTTGTACTGTTGTGTATATACACAGAGAAGAATTTTTTATTTTATTTTCCATGCATAGTTATTTTAAAACCCAATTTTCTAATGTTGCGGTTGATGACTATTAATATAAATAAATAAATACTAAAGGGAAAAAAACATGAGCATAGTTATGTGTGGGACTTAGTTTGATTTAATATCACACTGCAATAGTTATTTTTGTTTACAGAGTAAGATGTATATAGCTTTGTATGGGTATGTGTACATATGTAACATGTGTTTTGGCATTTTTGGCACACGTCTGCCTCAGCCTATACTGCAAACAGACAAAACTCACACATCTCATTCAACCATTTGACAAGCTGAGGAGTTGGTGGTGACATGGGTCAGAGGGTATCAGAGGTCATACATGATGAACCAATCAATGGGCTCTGCTCCTACAGACACCTTGGTGTTCATATGGACAACACCTGGCTGGAAGGCCTGTGTTCAAAGTGTGTTTTCATCATTTAGAGCAGACATTCATGGTGAATCAGAGGGTTTATGTTATATATGACTGTCATGAAGGTTGTGGAGAGGAATAGAAACCAGTCTCTCCAGGCAAGCACAGAGAATATGACCTGATCTATCTTTATTCTCCATGCCAAGTATGAGTTCTTATACTCTAGCAGAAGATATGGTTACCCCAATGTAACTGTACTTAACATTTCTAAACTATAGGCCTATTCGGACCTACCTCAATTACAACTTTAAATAATGTTGCTTGAGGCTGGTTGTGCATTAGCTTCATGATATGATGCTAATGGTTGTGTGTTACTCTGCACTGTTTGTGCAAGATGATCAATAGATTGTTGCTGTGTGATGTGCTTCAGTCTGACTACATATCACTTTATGTTTTTTATTGTAAGTATATGTCAGCTGTATGATAAAACAATATGTCAAGTGTTATGTATGAAGCATTTGAACTCAAGGCAGATATCACTCCGGGGACAATAAAGTATCACCTGCATATCCATGATATGTGAAAATTAAAATGTTGTCGTAGGTCTATATCAAACATATCGTTGGAAAGGTCTCTACCTCCACAGTAACATATGTCAGTCTGAAGAGGATCCATTACTCCTACTCTGAAATATTGACCTCTGAACCTTGAACCTAGTCCATGTTTGAAGGCTTGTCACTTAGCAACAGAAGGTGCTACAAACATGGGACTAGCTGTTATAGAAAGCTCTGGACCTCAGCTGTCATGTACATATGGTCACCAATGTTTAACCACTGTAAGCACTGTCAAATATGGTAATAAGCTATTTTCACCTATTTAACGATTACATTTTTAAAATCTGATGACACCAGTGTGTTCCCCATCCCAAAACATCCAAAATGATACACTTTTAACTTCTAATTATGAGAAATATATAGGGCTGGGTGATATGGCCTAAAAATATATAATATATATTTATATAATTTTTTTTTTTTTTTATTTGATTTACGATTTTTTTCCGATTCCCCCCCCCCTACTTATTAAGGAAAGCAATAAGTACAAACGGCAGACAACTTACCGTCTTCTCCACGGTGTATATGGGTACCATGTCTTTGGCTATGTACAAAGCGACCGCTTCGGTGATTGTTCCCAACGTGCCCCTTTCCTGTCATATACGGTGCCGTGTGCAAAGGATGCGGCTACAGTTAGCTGTTTTTTAGCTAGGGTTTGTTGGTCACTGCAAGTTTTTTTTCGTCTCGGAGAGGGACCGGCATTTTTCATATTCGGCTAGATGTGTGACAAAGCGTGCGTATTTGTAGTTCTTCCAGGGTGGGCAGCTGCCTATGTTCGAGTCCTGTGTTTCTGCCGTCTGCCGTGAATGGGCTTCATTCCATTTCAGATTGCCGCCGCCCGCCGGCCGACCGAGCAGACAATACATGAGACAAATACATGAAACTGTATTTTATTATTATTATTATCTTCATTGTTTAAATCATCAAATACAATGTTAGACAAAAACATCAATATTACGAATATTACATATTTTTGTATCTTCTTATCTGCCGAGCGGCACGTACTACGTCACTTCCTGAGTCAGCTGATTTTTTAAAACGTTATTACGGTGCATAACTTGAGCTGAAAAACTGAGCTATGTGTTGTTGTTGGTGATAAAACCACTGATTATATATATATATATATATATATATATATATATATATATATATATATACACTGAAGCGATACTGGCGTTAAAGACCAGCTGATCGCTGTCCAATTCTGTGAATGAATGGCCGCATTGCATTGTGGGATATGGGCTTTGAATGCGTCTAGCTGGGTCTAGCTCGGATCATATCGTAATGTTCTGTATTACAGCGTAGGCTACTGTAATATTTCACCGGTAATAAGACCGAAATAATATTATTAAAATAAAGAAATGAGTATCATGATAACATCTAAATAAATGTTGATAGATGTAGCGTTATAGTTTAAAAAATATCAATAAACAACAAAGACACCCAGCTTCCCTGGCCGAAATAGACCGAAATAATAATAACATTAAAAGAAATGCATATAAACCATGATAAGATCTCGTGAATAATGTTGGTTAAAACAGCGATTATTGGGCTAAAAATACCAACAATAAAACTGTCACAGATTTCGAGTTAAGGGGCGTTTTTTTCTTTGGTCGATATCTGACGGTGAGGGATTAACATGACTGTCTATCTGACAGACCCCCTCGTCGGAAAATAACGGGTACCCCCCCTGGCGTTGAAACTTAACGCCACGGGTCCTTGGCCATGCGTCAGACACTTGACGAGTTGGGAGTGAGACTGTGTTGGTTAACTAGCGTCACGTGCAGCGATGCTTCTGTTGCCTCTAATGTCCGTTTCGGAGCATCAGAGGGCAGCGCTGGCATTTCAGTGGCACCAAAATGAGGCAGCGAAATCAGCGTTACTATTCAGTCCGGTAGATACTGGTCGTTAAGGCAACGGTGCCGTATAAGCACCAGGCCTGATGTCCCACTGGAAGACAACACTTACTCCACTACCTAACGGGGTGTGGCTACCGTGTGGGCCGCTCTCACGGACATATGTCCCAGCTAACAATTTTTGGTTCCCAGAACGTTCTGGGAACGTTCGTTTTTGGTTGCGGAAACATTCCCTGAAGGTTATTTTTTGGTTAGTTTGTGGTTACATGCCTAATGTTGCAACCTTTAGATAACGTTCCCCTAACGTTGTAACCTTTAGTTATTACATGGCTTGGTTGAATTCTAATGTAGAATGCGGTCTAGTTGCTAAGTATAACACACCGTTGCCATGCAAAAGCAGAGCGTTGCCATGGACACAGTTCTGTTCACTCTTGAAGACAGCTATCAATCAATCCGCTGAAAGAAGTCCGGATAATTTATCAGCTGTGGCAAAAAGTGAAGAAATGCCGTCGAGCAACTTCTGTCCTCCAATTCAAGCAATGACAGCAGATCTGGTGGTATTTTTTTACATTCCCCTAACCTTTAAATAACTAACAACTGTGGTACCAATTTTATTATTACTTTAAACTGTCTGTGCATGAGCAGGAATGCATTATTATATATTGGCAGGAATGAATGAACAGGCAACAGGCAAACTTGATGGGATTTCAAACTTTAATATAAAATTAACAAAATACAAAATAATGTAAAAAAAACAATGGAGTGGGATGTAGAGTGCAAATGTAGTGTGCAAAGATGCATATCAAAAAAATATATACAAAAAATACAAGCTGCTCCCCCTGCGATAAGCGGACAAAGATGGATGGAAAAAATAAAAAAATAGAGCTCCATGGAAAAATTAATGGCATTAGTTTTAGTTGTTATACATTATAAACTTGCATATGTGAACAACTTAAGCAAGTCTTCTTACCTCTCGTTTCCGTCTCCATGGCTCCATGGTCTGTCTCTGTGTGATGACTCACCTCCCTCTGTGTGATGAGGTCTGTTATTTACAACAACAAAAAAGTTATGTTACTCTCAAGTTCCTTGTCATGAAATTGTATTTAACTGGAAATGGAAAATTCAAAGCCACTGTACCTTCAACTGGGTCCCAAGATGAAGTGGCAGGCCGAGCTTGCGTTAAAATAGACCCCTCCAGCTCTGGGCGACCGGCAGGTTCCCTGTGTGGTGTTGACTCATCTAAAAAGAAAGTAGATGTGAATATTGGTCAGATCATTTATGGTAGGTTTCTTGCACATGGCATTGCAAAAGATGAACCTATGCTGATACATTAGACAATCGCTAACACAAAATAAACTTACATGCAGGTGGTGGAGGCAGTGGCATCTGCTGACCTGAAAAAAGACAGGAAGAGACAGGGACAGGGCTTCCAGACACACACTCCGTCCTGAATTATTTATTTGGTTATGGAACGGATTCATCTGAAATAAAAGACCATACAATTTGTACTGATTGCAAACGGATATTTGAATTGTGTAAATAATGTAGTCACGTAGGTGTAATCATTATGTCGTGCTAGTTAACCTGCAGTTTCGTGAACAGAGCTTCTCTTAAAACATCCATGGCTTTATCTCTCATCCACGTTACAGGCTTTAAAGCATACAGCCCTCGGATGTATCGTAAGATAAGTGTTAAACCCTAAACCCTGGAATACATAAGATATTAGCTACGTTAACGTTAGCTACCTTACTAGCTCCATTATTTAGCTTGAGCCGAGCCACTTGTTAGAGGTGAATTTTCATAGTTGTGAAAATCATTGTATTGATAGACTCTTGTTTTAAGTAGTTTCACCTAATACAGTTAAAAACCGAAGGCAAGCACAAAAGTATTGTTTTTTAGGTATATTGATATCAGCCTAAAAACAAAATATATGTTCTTGCTATGCTGTTTATCTTAGCTGCATTTTATAAGACCAATCATTCGGAGCTGGTTTGAATAAACATTTTCAAAACTGCACTGAGAACAACCAAAAACAACCAAAACAACCAAACGGGAACGTTGTGTGGAGGTACAATGCAACCACAGGAGAATGTTTCAGTTGGTTGGTTCCCCTAACCCTGAGGGAACGCTCCTTACACGTTACTTTTTGATTTGGTTCGAACCAACCTTAAGAGAACCAAAAACTAACGTTCCCTAATGTGTGGTAGTGTGGGTGCAGCAGCCACTTGGTCGTCTCGCTCCACATGTTCTAGGTTCACCCGTCTGAATCCAGCGGGGAGTGCGTGCCGGGTGTGGCTCATTGGTAGACCCTCTGTGGGTAAACGTAGCGTCTTGCTGGTTGACATAGGTGTTATGGTCTGTTCATGGTCCTGGCCTTTGCATCTTGCGGACTACCTGTTTGGCATGTATGTAGTGTCCAGTTTGTTGCACATTGGAGTTGTGGGCTGCACCGTGTCCTCGCCGGGCATCTGAAGGACTTATCCCCAACGTATGGAAGAATCCCCAATGTATGGAAGAATCCCCAACGTATGGAAGAATCCCCAATGTATGGCAGAAGTAACAGAACGGAAGGATACAGAACTGCAGTAAACAACGATCAGAGATAACAGAACGTTTCCAGACTGGTTTCTGGTTTCTGTTTCAGGATCAGTTTGATAACTTGGAGAAACACACCAGCTGGGGAATCGACTTCCTGGAGAGATACAGCAAGTTCATCAAAGAGAGAGCCGACATCGAGCTGAGCTACGCCAAACAGATCAGGTACCAACGTCACCTGGAGCTCACCTGAACATCACATCAACGTCACCTGTATGTAACCTGTCTGTCTCTCCACCTGTCTATCTCTCCACCTGTCTGTCTCTCCACCTGTCTATCTCTCCACCTGTCTGTCTCTCCACCTGTCTCTATCTCCACCTGTCTGTCTCTCCACCTGTCTCTCTCTCCACCTGTCTGTTTCTCCACCTGTCTCTCTCTATCTCCACCTGTCTCTCCACCTGTCTGTCTGTTTCTCCACCTATCTCTCAACCTGTCTGTCTCTCCACCTGTCTGTCTGCAGGAGTCTGTCTAAGAAGTATCACCCAAAGAGAAGCAGAGAGGATGAGAGCAGGTCAGTCAATGAGTTTCTTTCTATTTTTATATTTAAGTTTGATTTCATCTGAATTCAAATGTTTCACATTTAATGTTTCAGTCAGTAACCTCCCCTGGAATAGGGTTACAGATTGGTGCAGTGTGTGCAGACAAACAGTGTTTGGGTTAGAGTCAGAGATTGGTGCTGTGTGTGCAGAGAAACGTTGTTTGGGTAAGATTCTAAGATTGACAAAGATGACAGAGCTAGATTTAAATCAGAAAAGTATCTCTTTAAGGTTTGTGTTTGGTTGGAAAAGGTCCAGCTGTGTTTGACTGGTTGTTGCAGGTACACGTGGTGTTTGGCGTTTGCAGCGACTCTCCAGCAGCTGAATGAACTTGCGGTTCAAAGAGAAGAGCTCGCTGAGAACCTGAACACACAGATCGCGTGTGAGCTGACTCGATACACACAGGAAGTGAAGACTGAGAGGAAGACGGTGAGTAAACTAATATTTAAGTAAACACTGACTAACACCCTCATAAACAACTCTGCTCCGCAGATTTTGGGGAGTGACAATAATAAATTTAGGTTGCTTTCAGCCATGAGCAGTTTGGTCCGTTTAACTGAACCCTGGAGCGTTTACCCAAATGACCAATCTGATTGGTGGAGTGGTAACCTGGAAACAGGGAGCCGAATGGCGGTGACTAGTCTCTCACAACCTGAGGAAAAATCTTTTAAACTGACCTTTGTTGATCTGAAATGAAGACAGATTCAGCAAGTGCACGGCCTATTTCTCACTTAAAATGTTTTCAGAAACACGTTTCGGTGAACTATTTTAGTACAATATGAGATCGTATTCTGAACAAGCCGCCATGACCGGAGAAACCAGACCCACGTGACACGTTCGTCCAATCAGCTGCTGGTTTTTATTTTTGGGCGACAATACAGATTAGCGCCACCTGCTGTTATGGAGACGTATTATGTCTCTTCTCCTCGGTGTGTTCTCTGGCATGTTTTGAACAATTCGGGGAGACTGATCAGTCCAAATGCCTTTTCTGCCGATGGTCACCCGTCTGGTATATGTGTAGAGGCCATTAGATGAGAACGACCTGACCCAAATACAGGAAGTGAACCAAAAACATGTACTAGCTGCAGTTTCAACCTTTCACTCAGTTTACAGACTTCTATCTGTTTCAAGGGATGATGACTTTCAGATCCATGAACTATTCTGACCACACATCACTGGTGGTCTGTGTGACATCATCATCATCTCTCTCTCTCTCTCTCCTTCACTCAGCTGCTCACATCGATCAACTTCTTCTAAAATATTAGAAACACTAAAGCAGAACCAGACATTGTTATGAATGTGGAGTTGCTCCGTTGTTTCGGACCGTTTCCACTGTGTGACATTTGTTTTCAGTGTTTGGTATTTGACAACGTGCATTGTGAACGCTAACACAACCAAATGAAAAATGACACAATCAGCAGTTCTCGCTGTTTGCAGCAATGTGTGAGGAACCGTTGGAGCGAAATACAAATAAATAATTTAACATTCAGCAACACGTAATGTGGTTACCGATCCCAGCTTTAACCTAACCTTTCTTTAATTGCGGGATGGGCGGATGTGGCGGATGTGGCTCAGTGGTAGAGTCTTCGCCTGCCAATCGGAAAGTTGGTGGTTCGATCCCCGGCCCTGCAGTCCCATGTCGAAGTGTCCTTGGGCAAGACACTGAACCCCGAGTTGCCTGCTGATGAGCTAGTGGCGCCTTGTACGGCAGACGCGGCCTCAGCGTGTGAATGTGTGTGTGAATGGTGAATGGTTCCTGTACTATGTAAAGCGCTTTGAGTAGTTGTTAAGACTGTAAAAAGTGCTATATAAATACAGTACATTTACATTAATTAATATAGCAATAAAACAATCAGCGCTCTGCTTTTAGTGTGGAACGTAAAGAGAAAATAACTCCCTAAGGGTTCATTCAACTGGTTTACAGGAGTCTGTTTGTCGCTTTAATTTAACTGAGACTTCAGTCTGTTGCTATGGTTACCTGCAGGTTTATATTAAGAGGTTAAGCGGTTGACCTGAACGCACAGCTGCCAGCCAATCAGAGAGCAGAACGGTTTCTTTGTCTCATTCATTATTTCTGATGTCTTGTAACACACACACACACACACACACACACACACATACACACACACACACACACACACACACACACACACACAGTTAAAACTGGGTCAGTGACAAAATCCAGTGTTCAGAGCTGCTGGGTGGAAGTAATGTAGAAGCTGGAGAGAGAGAGAGAGAGAGAGAGAGAGAGAGAGAGAGAGAGAGAGAGAGAAGGAGAGTGTGTGTGTGTGTGTGTAATAAATAAAACAATATGAAATTAAATATGAATAACATATTAAATGAAACATGAAACAGAGGAGGAAGTATGAGAATCAGGTTACATTTTTACAGCAGACTAGAGGCTTTTATTTTGGTGGTCTATAGATTGAACTCTCCTTCCTCCTGTTCTTTATCATCTGATTCTCCAGAAAGAGTCAAACATGTTTAAAACCTGAAAGCAGACCAAGTTGTCCTTTCTAGCCCACCTCCATCCGTGCTGCGTTCAGGGCAGCTAGAAACTTTCGCTGCTTCCACGTGTGTTGAACTTGCTGCTTTTATGACTCCTGCAAACGGTCAATTTCATCCTAGCACGATTTATTTAGGTCTGCATCGTGTTTTAAACCGTTTAATTAAGCAGTCAGCAGGGTGAATATATTCATTACGTATTGACCGTTTTTAAATCAAAAATGTTCTGTTTAACAAATGTCCTCATTAGGGATGGGCATGATTAATCGATGATCGACGATTGATCATTAAGAATTTCGTCGATCACGTTAATTTGTCAGTGATTAAACTAATGCAGGTTGCGTTGTGTAGTGTGATTGAAGCAATGAAATGATTTCCAGTGTCTGTGTGTCAGCAGTAATTAAACATTTTACCACCCGGGGGCGCCACAGGCTGCTCAGTTACCTGCAATGTCCGTTTTGATTCAAAGTAAACATGAAGAGGTCACGGCGAAGTGTGGCGTGGGACCATTTTGATTTAAAAAACGACTTAGTTCACTGCAAACACTGCGACGCCGTATATAAGTACAACACGCCCACGACTCAAATGATGAACCGCTTAAACAAAGTACATCCGACCCTGGTTAACGTCGGTGGCGGTGCGTCGTGCTCTCAGTCTCAACCTAGCATCAACTCGCCGTTAGCACGGAGGAGCTGCGATGCACAACGAGCAGAGGAAATTACCGGAGGGATCTGAAGTTCATTGAGATGGATATTGGAACCAGCATTTCACATTCACGACGTACCGTCACCAGACTGGTAGAAACTCACTACGAACAACGGAATAAGGTTCCCCAGCCCGGGCTGGCCAAGTTAGTGCGGAGGTACCTGTGCATCCCGGCCGGTGGGTGTTTTCGGCGGCTGGACTGACAGTCAGTCAGATCTAAGTATTATTATGTTTTTGGTGAAGTTATTATTTAACGTGATTCTTTTATTTATTATTTTGGAACAAACGAGGGTCTCTGTTTAAGAAGGCCGGCTCTCAGCAGCAGATTCCGCTGCTTCAGAGCACCGCAGCGCAAATATTAAACATTAATTCTCCCGACGATCGACGAAGAAAATGTAATCGAATGCCCATCCCTAGTCCTCATGTATTAAAGTAAATGAGGAAATGGAATCGCATGACCTTTCACAATAAGAGTCCTCGTTTAAAAACATGTCCTCAACTCACGGTTCATTGTGGACACATTATGATGTCACCAGCATGTTCAAATTCGACCTCTTTTTGATTTTTTTGCAGCATTTCCAAGACGGCCGCCGTGCTCAGCAGCACATTGAGAGCTCGTGGAAACAGCTGGAGTCTGTGAGTGACATCATCACCCTAACATTAACAACAACACATCTTAACACTCATTTAATCTGTTGTAAATTATGTCATCAGTGTTTATCTTTAATCTGTTGTAAAGGATGATGTCATCAGTGTTTATCTTTAATCTGTTGTAAATGATGATGTCAGAGCAAGCGTCGGTTTGAGCGTGACTGTAAGGAGGCGGAGCGAGCTCAACAAGTCTCCGACAGAATCGACCTCGACAACAAGACGGAAGGAGAGAAGGTAAACATATATATATATATATTAGTGCTGTCAAACGATTAAAATATTTAATCGCGATTAATCGCATTAATGTCATAGTTAACTTGCGATTAATCACACATTTTTATGTATTCTAAATGTCCCTTGATTTCTTTTTGTGTCATTATATTTTCGCATTTTAATTCTCTTATCAACATGGAAAGGTGGATCAGCTGCTTTGTGACAATGTTTGTTTTATTGAAAACATCATCGTCATATACGTAGTGTTCAATTTCACACTAACATTCACACTTGGAGCTAATAATCTGTCACATAATGTAACACTGTTACCTCCATTTAACATTGCAGATAGTACTGCCTCATGCCTGAGGCGAACGTGGCTGGTTGTCATAGCGACTATGGTTTCCCCCAACTCATTTCCTGGTTCTCCTTCTCCATAAACAACGTAAATCAAGGAGAGGGTTAACTTTTCCTGCTCCAGGTTTCCCACCGTGGTCAGAAAGAACAGAGGAGACACTTTGTTTCTCTCTCTGACTGTAGAGTCACTACTCACTCGCTCTGAAGCTAATCGCCGTGACGAGCCTACTAGCTATGCGGCTCGCAAGCCCAAACCGGCCGCGGCTTGTGTCTGTTTTGTTTCCGGTCTGTGACCCGCCCTTCAATCACTACTATTGGCCAGGCGTCCAAGGTAACGTAACCCCATTAGTTCAAGTCCTATCCCCTGACCAATCCGCTATCCTCACCACTGGCGGTGAAATGCCTAAACCAAACCAATCAGCTGCTTCGTAGGGCGGGACATGGCGTGGCCATAGACAGTTAAAGAAGTGGACTAACAGATCCCGTTGCTCTCTCTATGCGTTAATCGTGCGTTAAAAGAATTGTCGGCGTTAAAATGGGTTTGCGTTAACGACGTTAATAGCGCGTTAAACTGACAGCCCTAATATATACATATACATATACATATATATATATATATATATAAACATATATATATATATATATATATATATATATATATATAAACATAACTTTAAATATAGTGGAGTGTGAAGAGTATTCATTTGCAATTTAAGTAACTGAAACTCCTGTCTGTCTGTCTGTCTGTCTGTTTCTCAGCGCTGCTCACTGAAGGTAAGTTCCTTTCACACATTTATTGTAAACGTATTACATGTATTGCATTTCTTGTTCAATTCTTTCATTTATTTCAGCAGATGTATTTTTTAAATTACATTCTGTTAAGAAGTAGTTATACGGTGGCCCTTAGAGCTCAATGCACTCAATGTTACTGTAAAACACATTAAAGGTGCTCTTTGTTGGATGATGTTACTTCTTGTTGACGTTGAAAGTATTTTCAAACAAAACAGGACTAGCTCGCCCCTCCCTCCTCCTCATCCCGTCCCCTCCCCCTCCCTTCCGTGCTTCAGCGCACTAACTCCTCAACCTCCACCCCCAAATCCTTCTTCTCGATTATTGGCTGGAACGCTGGAAGACTGTTGTCTTTTTGTGGCCCAGGTTGGGCCAGTTTGTTTTTCTTGGCATTTGTGGAGCCTGGGCTGTCTACAGAGACCGCATTTTTTTTACAGTGTGTTCAGGGGACCGGCAGCTCTCGGATAGCGAGGAGATGTTTGCTGTATGTGACAAAAAATATTGTAGCCTAAAAAACGTGTGACATCTTTTTAGAGCACCTTTAAAATAGACAAAAACATAAACAAATCACCAGTTAAACATGCACAGCTTTCAGAAAACATGCTGCAGAGTGACGAAAGTCAATGGAATCCAGAAAGGCTGCAGAAAACACAGATGAGTACAGAAAGTGTTTTCATGGGCAACCCGTTCTCACTCCATACTCATAAAATACGATAAATACGATCAATAACAATGCCAAAGGCACCTGACCAAAAGTCCATATTTTACGTGGTGGGAGTGAGAACATGTCATGGGACACTACAAAAGTGATGCACAGCGCTGGGTTACGCGTCTTTATAACTCATAAAGTATGAACTAAAATGTTTTGTCACCTTGTAGCGTTCCATGGAAACAGTTTCTCATCTTGCAGCGTTTTCTCACTTTGCAGTATATATTTTCTGCATGTTGACGTGTGTTGTCAGATTGGTGAAGATGTTTTTATGCCATCTGTACGTCCGTTTGTCCCATTCTGGCGATACCAAAAGGTGACATGAAAACCTGCAGACTACTGATTGGTCGGAGAGAATCGTCACTAATCACTGCGTCATCATTGCTATAGCGACAGACGGGGGTGTCCAGAACAAACCCGCCATTTTTAAATAGTTTAGCCAGCAGTATTTTTTTTTGCTGCCTCCAGCTTCTTTAGAAACTAAATGTGTCTTCTGGCAAACAGCCACATGCTGAGAATCAGACACACACACCTTCCACGTTCTGTGTGTGCGTCGCGTTAGATCACGGCAGTTTCCTGCGGCGTCGCTATGATGACCTGCCACGCTCGCCTCACGCATGAGGCAGTACTAATGCTGCAATGGAAAAAGGACGGGGCACCGCAGCCGAGCCGAGTCGAGCTGGTACTAGCAGTGGGAAAGCGCCATAAATCGTCTCTCAGGTCCAGTTCTGTGGTTCAGATGAGTTTTATTCTCTGCAGTGGAGAGTTCATAGAGACTGTAGATTCTCTTGCTGGGTTTCATAGTTCACAGGAAACAGAAGAAACAAAAGCTGAGAAGACATTTAACTCACCAGTCTGTCTGAGGAGATTTGGACGGACTTGATATTGTCTGCTCAGTTAGTTAAGGTGTTAACTAATGATCAAAGAGGAAAGCTTCCTGTCAACACTCTGCAGACATAGAAAAAGCAGAAAGACAGTAACACAGACTTAATTACATCAGGAGACAGTAAAAGTCTGTTATTCAGCCAAATAGTTTCAGCACAGTAGAAATGTCAGGAAAGAGAATAGGATGAAATAAGAGAAAAACTAATTCATTTTCTTCCACAGTACATTATTCTATTGGCTTATTTTGAGTTAAACTGTCTGCTGGTTTCAGGCTCGTCAGACGGCTCAACAGAAAAGACAGGCTGCTGAAGAGTCCCGGAAAGAATATGTGACCAGTTTAAACCAGTTTAACCAGGACCAGCACCAGCACTACCACACCCTGGTACCAGTTATATACCAGGTAACTAAACACTGGTACCAGTTATATACCATGTAACACACCACTGGTACCAGTTATATACCAGGTAACTAAACACTGGTACCAGTTATATACCATGTAACACACCACTGGTACCAGTTATATACCAGGTAACTAAACACTGGTACCAGTTATATACCATGTAACACAACACGGGTAACAGTTATATACCATGTAACACAACACGGGTACCAGTTATATACCATGTAACACAACACGGGTACCAGTTATATACCAGGTAACACAACACGGGTACCAGTTATATACCATGTAACACAACACGGGTACCAGTTATATACCATGTAACACAACACGGGTACCAGTTATATACCAGGTAACACAAAACGGGTACCAGTTATATACCAGGTAACACAACACTGGTACCAGTTATATACCATGTAACACAACACGGGTACCAGTTATATACCAGGTAACACAACACGGGTACCAGTTATATACCATGTAACTAAACACTGGTACCAGTTATATACCATGTAACACAACACTGGTACCAGTTATATACCAGGTAACTAAACACTGGTACCAGTTATATACCATGTAACACAACACGGGTACCAGTTATATACCAGGTAACACAACACTGGTACCAGTTATATACCATGTAACACAACACGGGTACCAGTTATATACCAGGTATCACAACACAGGTACCAGTTATATACCATGTAACACAACACAGGTACCAGTTATATACCAGGTAACACAACACGGGTACCAGTTATATACCAGGTAACACAACACGGGTACCAGTTATATACCAGTTAAATACCATGTACCACAACACGGGTACCAGTTATATACCATGTAACACAACACGGGTAACAGTTATATACCATGTAACACAACACGGGTATCAGTTATATACCAGGTAACACAACACGGGTACCAGTTATATACCATGTAACACAACACGGGTACCAGTTATATACCAGGTAACTAAACACTGGTACCAGTTATATACTAGGTAACACAACACTGGTACCAGTTATACACCAGGTAACTAAATACTGGTACCAGTTATATACCAGGTAACACAACACTGGTACCAGTTATATACTAGGTAACACAACACTGGTACCAGTTATATACCAGGTAACTAAACACTGGTACCAGTTATATACTAGGTAACACAACACTGGTACCAGATATACACCAGGTAACTAAATACTGGTACCAGTTATATACCAGGTAACACAACACTGGTACCAGTTATATACTAGGTAACTAAACACTGGTACCAGTTATATACCAGGTAACTAAACACTGGTACCAGTTATATACTAGGTAACTAAACACTGGTACCAGTTATATACCAGGTAACTAAACACTGGTACCAGTTATATACCAGGTAACTAAACACTGGTACCAGTTATATACTAGGTAACACAACACTGGTACCAGTTATACACCAGGTAACTAAATACTGGTACCAGTTATATACCAGGTAACACAACACTGGTACCAGTTATATACTAGGTAACACATAATTGTGATGTCTGTTATTGCAGCGAATCCAGGACATGGAGGAGCGGCGGATTGAGAGAATCTGTGAAGCGATGCGTTTGTCAGCAGAGGCAGAGAGAAAAGTTCTTCCTGTTGTGAGTCGCTGTCTGGACGTCATGATGGACGCTTCCGAGGGGATCCAGCCCCGCATGGTAAAGTTATGTTAAACATAATAATAATAACATGTATATAACGATCCACGCCACTCAGCCTCGGAAAACAAAGTCATGTTTTTATTACTTATATCCTGTAGGTGACACAGAGGTCAGATCTGATAATGTGTGTGTGTGCGTGTGTGTGTGTGTGTGTGTGTGTGCGGGGGGGGTGTGGGTGTGTGTGTGTGTGTCTGTCTGTGTGTGTGTGTGTGTGGGAGGGGTTTGTGTGTAGGACACCCAGCAGGTGGTGGAGGTGTATAAGTCAGGCTTCGACCCTCCAGGTGACGTGGAGTTTGAGGACTACAGCGCCACCATGAGGAGGAGCATCTCTGAGTCCAGTTACCTCGACAACCGTACGGAGGGGCGGAGACATAGCAGGAAGCTGTGGCCATTTATACGCAAAAACAAGGTGGGTATACTTCATCCTTACATCATCATCATCACATCTTCATCATTACATCATCATCATTACATCTTCAAAGTGGAATCGGACCTAACAGGATGTGTGTTCAGCCTGAAGGCTGCTGGAAATGGCCAACACCATACTTCTGTTGTACTGCACATTGCTGCAGCTCCTCTAGCGCTAGCATGCTACGGTTAGCCACCTGGTCTCGGCTACTGACGTAGAAAGCCGTGCAGATTTTGACCAGCTCACCCTGAGACTGAAGGCAGGAATCATTCAGAAACCGTATCTCACTCAGAACAGCATGGATGGTTATTTTCCAAGTTTGTATGTGTGTGGAAGCACCAGAGACACAAAATAACACCCCAAATCACAGAAAAAGTGTTTTTTTCATAATATGGGCACTTTAATGATGTCAACTGTTGGATGGCACAGATCAAACTGGTCATGTTTAGTCTTTGTCTGTTCTTTAGATATGTTTTAGTGCCAATAAACTCAACTTTCTCTCTGCAGCTGTTGACCCTCCTCTCCTCCCCCCGCCAGCCTCCCCCTCCCCCTCCGACCTCCCCGTCACCTGGAGGCGTGGCCAACAGTCCCCAGTCTCCGCCCCCTGCCTCTAGAGAGCCAATCACACAGCGGCTGAATGAGCTGATGAGCTCTGGCTCCAGAACTAGGAAGCAGTGTCTACGCAGCCTCAAGAGAGGGGTAACCAACGTTGCGTTAGGATAATATTTATCTATATTAACCCAAAGCTCTGGTTTTAATGATGTCCTGTTTCCTTCATGCTGCTCTCTGATTGGACAGCTGTCCCTCAAACTGGTCAGTATCACATCTGTCTGTAACACACAGTATTAAACCACATTAAAGGTCCCGTGGCATGAAAATTTCACTTTATGAGGTTTTTTTTACATTAATATGAGTTCCCCAGCCTGCCTGTGGTCCCCAATTGGCTTGAAATGGTGATAGGTGTAAACCGAGCCCTGGGTATCCTGTTCTGCCTTTGAGAAAAAGTAAGCTCAGATGAGCCAATCAGGAATCTCCTCCTTATGAGGTCATAAGGAGGAAGGTTACCCCCCCTTTCTCTGCTTTGCCCGCCCAGAGAATTTGGCCAACCCATGAGAGAGAGACATCATGGCTTTCAAACGAGCAAAGTGGCAGTTGGTCAAGGCCACACCCCCACCCTCCACCTTGCTCCCCCCCCCCCCCCTCTCTCCTCCTCAATAGCTACAGACACAGAAATGGCACATCCTAAGGAAAGCTCATTGTGGGACTGGCTCTAGTGGCTGTAATTCTGCACCAAGGCTGAATTTAGGGAAAGAGACTTCAGATACAGTATTAGGGGACCACTAAGGTCTATATAAAAGAGACTTCAGATACAGTATTAGGGGACCACTAAGGTCTATATAAAAGAGACTTCAGATACAGTATTAGGGGACCACTAAGGTCTATATAAAAGAGACTTCAGATACAGTATTAGGGACCACTAAGGTTCCGCAAAATTAACGTGATTAATAACGAGTTCAACCAAATTCCATTCAATGCCACTCATTGTTTAGACCTGTGATAAACTTGTGTGCGTTGTCGATTGACAGCCCTAATTATATTATAATATAATGTATTATATTATATTATAATATATAATAATATAGTATATTATAATATGTTATAATATAATATATTATAATATAATAGAATACAATATAATACATTATAATACAATATAATATATTATGTATTATAATATCATATAATGTAACTTTGATAACAAACTGTTTCAGGGCTCTGGTCCTGCAGACTGCAGTCATCTTCCTCCTGAACAGAGAAGAAAGAAACTTCAAACCAGAATCAACAACATCAACGAGGAGATCCAGAGAGAGAGAGAGCAGAGGTACACACACACACACACACACACACACACACACACATGGTCTGTTATACTGAATTACCGCATAATTGACCAATCAGAATCAAGTATTCAGCCCAGCCATATATTAAATGTGTTGATAATAATCTTACCAATAACAGTACCGTTATGTGTTGGTATTATTTTGTCAGAGATGCTCTGTTGAAGATGAGGGAGGTGTATGAGCGTAGTCCTCAGATGGGCGACGCCGGCAGTCTGGAGCCTCGACTGGAGGAAGTGAAACAGAGTCTGCAGAGACTGGATGACGAGCTCAGGAGGAACCAGGTCTATACTTTACAACATCTTCTATAATATCTGGATACAACACTAGTCACTTCAGTGGAGCTGCTCAATATTTAGTGGTTAGAAAGTTCCTGTGTCACTCTAAGGAACAGCTGGATCGCCTTCTGCATCAAAAAATGCATCACTTTGGCTAACGCTAGCTTGGAGAGCTAATGTATCTGTTGGGCCACAGACCGAAGAAAATGACAGCACCCAAACTAGCAGTCAGTCCGACCAGCAGAGACATGTTGCTGTTCCTAACGCTACATTTGGTTGATCAAAGACGCAGCAAAGCAACAAGGGACAGAGAATAAGACAGCAGAGACCTCAGATAGGTCGGACCTCTGTGTTTCACTCTATATCTCTATACGTTACAGTTTCGACTCAAAATGACAACAGAAAGAAACTAGTCAGCTGATTTCACATATCTTCACAATTCAAGTCAACGGCCAGTTGTTGACAGGAAGTCATTGTTGTGTTAGCGTGACGTAGCGCTAACACGACATTATCTTCCTGTAGTCTATAATGTAAATAGTCTTGACAGGCTGTGGTACATTATGATTATATATATATATATATATATATATATATATATATATATATATATATATGTATTAGTGCTGTCAAACGATTAAAATATTTAATCGCGATTAATCGCATTAATGTCATAGTTAACTCACGATTAATTGCAATTAATCGCACATTTTTGTGTATTCTAAATGTCCCTAATTTCTTTTTGTCCCATTATATTTTCGCATTTTAATTCTCTTATCAACATGAAAAGTGGATCAGCTGCTTTGTGACAATGTTTGTTTTATTGAAAACATCATCGTCATATACGTTATGTTCAATTTCACACTAACATTCACACTTGGAGCTAATAATCTGTCACATAATGTAACACTGTTACCTCCATTTAACATTGCAGATAGTACTGCCTCATGCCTGAGGCGACCGTTGGTTGTCGTCATAGCGATGGTCTATGGTTTCCCCCAACTCATTTCCTGGTTCTCCTTCTCCATAAACAACGTAAATCAAGGAGAGGGTTAACTTTTCCTGCTCCAGGTTTCCCACCGTGGTCAGAAAGAACAGAGGAGACACTTTGTTTCTCTCTCTGACTGTAGAGTCACTACTCACTCGCTCTGAAGCTAATCGCCGTGACGAGCCTACAAGCTACGCGGCTCGCAAGCCCAAACCGGCCGCGGCTTGTGTCTGTTTTGTTTTCCGGTCTGCGAAATTACAAGACCCGCCCTTCAATCACTACTATTGGCCAGGCGTCCAAGGTAACGTAACCCCATTAGTTCAGGTCCTATCCCCTGACCAATCCGCTATCCTCACCACTCGCGGTGAAATGCCTAACCCCAACCAATCAGCTGCTTCGTAGGGCGGGACATGGCGTGGCCATAGACAGTTAAAGAAGTGGACTAACAGATCCCGTTGCTCTCTCTATGCGTTAATCGTGTGTTAAAAAAATTGTCGACGTTAAAATGGGTTTGCGTTAACGACGTTAATAGCGCATTAATCTGACAGCCCCGCCACAATTACTTTTTACCAGCCAGATTTTTTTTTTGCCTCATAAAGGTGAAAAACAAGAATTACTGTGTCTCTCTGATCCTATCCTGTCCTATTCATCGTAGCCTGTGTATTAAGACGAAACATAATAATTTATTGAACTAATCAAATTTGAACATACAGCTAGGCCTATGTGTCAGTGTCAGTGGCTTGTTGATCTTTACATCGTTAGTTAATTTTCTATCCTGGTCTGGGACACATTCATACGGTTTGAGTAGCTACTTATTGGACTTTAACTTATTGCACTTACAATAATGAGCGTAGCTGTCCTCAATTTAGGTTATTATGTACGTCTCATCTCCGTTTTTTCCTGCATTCACCGTGTGATTGTGTCCGTGTGTCCGTGTGTGTGTGTGTGTGTGTGTGTGTGTGTGTGTGTGTGTGTGCGCGCGTCGCGGGGGAAATCGAGCAACAGCCCAGGACAGGATTGAAACGGCAGCAGCATTCAGAGTGAAACATCGCTACAGCTACATTGATGTTAAAATTTCTACCGGTTGGCAGGACGGTCTGAAATGTTTTGCACGGTCTGTCGCTGTACGTTTTGTTGGTAAATGTGAAATGTTCGAGTCAAACACGTCTTGCCTTCGTTATCAGAAACAAGGAAATGAATTTGACCCGTTCTCACTACCGCTTGGTCAGTGGCTGCACGTGGGACTGCTGGGATTGTCGCGAGTAATGCAAATGCGATAGGGGGCCCCGGCTGTCAATCAATGTCTTCCAGTGATGCAGGCCCCTGATTGGTCTGGGCCCGTAAGCAACCGCGTACCCTGCTTACCAATAGTTGCGCGTCTGAATCACTCAATTCTCATTGGCTACCTGCCAATGTGGCAGGTAGATTGACAGTGTTACCCGCCAATTGCAAAATTCACCCGCATTTGGCGGGTGGGCGGGTGTTAATTTCATGCCCTGTATATATATATATATATATATATATAATGGCTACCCCCGCGACACCAGGACAAAGGAATAAGATGTTATGAACCAATCAGATGTGAACTACCCATTTTAGAATGTTTGTTAAAGTGTATATTAAAGTGTGTGTGTGTGTGTGTGTGTGTGTGTGTGTGTGTGTGTGTGTGTGTGTGTGTGTGTGTGTGTGTGTGTGTGTGTGTGTGTGTAGGCGTGGCTGTCAGAAGCCGACAGCAGACTCTCTGATCACAGCAGTAGAAGACAAAGTGGAGGTTGTGGGTTAACCTCCCAGGCGATGACGCCAGGCAGCAGCAGCCTTAAACAGCTGGACAACCGCAGTCCAGCCAGCAGAGAGAGGTACTGATTAGTGATTACTGATTATTGGTTTTTGATTATTGGTTATTGATTATTGACACCAGTCTGAAATGGTGGATGCTAGATCTCATCCGCTACACGTGTCAATATCAACACTATGGGCCCTATTTTAACAATCTGACGGTGATTTTGCCGCACGCCGGGAGCGGTTCACAGCCGAGGAGACGTTCTCGTCAGGGCTGGAGCGGGAGTCCATAGGGATACGGCAAAGTAATAAATACCTGTCTTGACCGGGTGGCGATGTTGCTCAAGTCTGGAGAGGATTGCTGCAGCCATGGAGCGTGGGCCTCCAAACGCACCACCTGCCACTCCCAGACCGTCAAGTGTCTAATCCCGCCGTAGTTCAACATCACGTCTCCTTAAGTCCTCTAATATTTCCTCATTCATGTCATCAACACATCCACTGACTTTAGACTAGCAAAATTGACTTTAGACTAGCCCCACTGACTTTAGACTAGCACAACTGACTTTAGACTAGCACCACTGACTTTAGACTAGAGCCACTGACTTTAGACTAGCAAAATTGACTTTAGACTAGCCCCACTGACTTTAGACTAGCACAACTGACTTTAGACTAGCACCACTGACTTTAGACTAGCCCCACTGACTTTAGACTAGCACAACTGACTTTAGACTAGCACCACTGACTTTAGACTAGAGCCACTGACTTTGGACTAGCACCACTGACTTTAGACTAGAGCCACTGACTTTAGACTAGCACCACTGACTTTAGACTAGAGCCACTGACTTTAGACTAGCGCCACTGACTTTAGACTAGCACCACTGACTTTAGACTAGCACCACTGACTTTAGACTAGAGCCACTGACTTTAGACTAGCACCACTGACTTTAGACTAGAGCCACTGACTTTAGACTAGCACCACTGACTTTAGACTAGAGCCACTGACTTTAGACTAGCACCACTGACTTTAGACTAGCACCACTGACTTTAGACTAGAGCCACTGACTTTAGACTAGCACCACTGACTTTAGACTAGCACCACTGACTTTAGACTAGAGCCACTGACTTTAGACTAGCTCCACTGACTTTAGACTAGCACCACTGACTTTAGACTACAGCCACTGACTTTAGACTAGCACCACTGACTTTAGACTAGCACCACTGACTTTAGACTACAGCCACTGACTTTAGACTAGCACCACTGACTTTAGACTACAGCCACTGACTTTAGACTAGCACCACTGACTTTAGACTAGAGCCACTGACTTTAGACTAGCACCACTGACTTTAGACTAGAGCCACTGACTTTAGACTAGCACCACTGACTTTAGACTACAGCCACTGACTTTAGACTAGCACCACTGACTTTAGACTAGAGCCACTGACTTTAGACTAGCACCACTGACTTTAGACTAGAGCCACTGACTTTAGACTAGCACCACTGACTTTAGACTAGAGCCACTGACTTTAGACTAGCACCACTGACTTTAGACTAGCACCACTGACTTTAGACTAGAGCCACTGACTTTAGACTAGCACCACTGACTTTAGACTAGCACCACTGACTTTAGACTAGAGCCACTGACTTTAGACTAGCTCCACTGACTTTAGACTAGCACCACTGACTTTAGACTACAGCCACTGACTTTAGACTAGCACCACTGACTTTAGACTAGTACCACTGACTTTAGACTAGCACCACTGATTTTAGACTAGAGCCACTGACTTTAGACTAGCACCACTGATTTTAGACTAGAGCCACTAACTTTAGACTAGCACCACTGACTTTAGACTAGAGCCACTGACTTTAGACTAGAGCCACTGACTTTAGACTAGAGCCACTGACTTTAGACTAGCTCCACTGACTTTAGACTAGCACCACTGACTTTAGACTACAGCCACTGACTTTAGACTAGCACCACTGACTTTAGACTAGCACCACTGACTTTAGACTACAGCCACTGACTTTAGACTAGCACCACTGACTTTAGACTACAGCCACTGACTTTAGACTAGCACCACTGACTTTAGACTAGCACCACTGACTTTAGACTAGCACCACTGACTTTAGACTAGCTCCACTGACTTTAGACTAGCACCACTAACTTTAGACTAGCACCACTGACTTTAGACTAGAGCCACTGACTTTAGACTAGAGCCACTGACTTTAGACTAGAGCCACTGACTTTAGACTAGCACCACTGACTTTAGACTAGAGCCACTGACTTTAGACTAGAGCCACTGACTTTAGACTAGAGCCACTGACTTTAGACTAGAGCCACTGACTTTAGACTAGCACCACTGACTTTAGACTAGCACCACTGACTTTAGACTAGAGCCACTGACCTTAGACTAGCACCACTGACTTTAGACTAGAGCCACTGACTTTAGACTAGGTTTTTCCTGGTCAGTGGCGGAATTGTTTTCTGAAACTGCAAAATAGCACCAGGGAACGTTTGCACCTGAACACGCCTCCTATTTTCGCTGAACCCCCCCGGGAGCACAAGTTTATTCCCTAATTTACCGACGTGCGTCATGGAGGGAAAAGTCCACTGTGCGTCAGGTGCAAAATAGGAATGAAAACATGGGGCGGTGTACAAAGTCAATTGCGCTGGGTACAAGACAGGGCCCATAAAGCTTAAACAGCAACAGCAGACGTCACCGCAGAGTTTATATTCCATATTTATTTCTCTCATGTTGGGTCCAGTTGGGCAGTTGCTGGTTATGAAGTATTTATTAGTGATTTATGTCCACCTGTCTCTCTACCTGTCTGTCTCTCTACATGTCTCTCTCTTTACCTGTCTCTCTCTCTCTACCTGTCTGTCTCTCTCTACCTGTCTGTCTCTCTCTACCTGTCTCTCTCTCTACATGTCTGTCTCTCTCTACCTGTCTGTCTCTCTCTACCTGTCTGTCTCTCTACATGTCTCTCTCTTTACCTGTCTGTCTCTCTGTACCTGTCTGTCTCTCTCTACCTGTCTCTCTCTCTACATGTCTGTCTCTCTCTACCTGTCTGTCTCTCTCTACATGTCTGTCTCTCTCTACCTGTCTCTATTTACCTGTCTCTCTCTCTACTTGTCTGTCTCTCTCTACCTGTCTCTACCTGTCTCTCTCTCTACATGTCTGTCTCTCTCTACCTGTCTCTATTTACTTGTCTCTCTCTCTACATGTCTGTCTCTCTACCTATCTCTCTCTACCTGTCTGTCGCTCACTACCTGTCTCTCTCTACCTGTCTGTGACTCTCTACCTGTCTGTGACTCTCTACCTGTCTGTCTCTCTCTACCTGTCTGTCTCTCAGTCCTGATGGCAGCTACACTGAAGACAACAGTGCGGAGCTTCACTTTAAGTCTCGTAGTTCAGAGTTTGACGACGACTTTGATGATGAAGAACCGTTACCGAGTATCGGCACCTGCAAGTCCCTCTACCCGTTCCAAGGTACGTTCAATGGAAGTACACAATGCCATGTGTATGTGTATATATATATTATATATACTTAGCACAAAAAGTAAGGACATTTGTGTTTGGTAGATTATTTCTCTGTGGTAACAATGCTTTTTGGCAATAAATCTGATACCATTGGAAAGCCTGTTTAGTTCCCTTTCAAATGGTGCCCCACTTGGTAGGAACATGCAGTTGTAGAATGAGCAGCAGCACTGAGTATGTGGGTCAGTTTGGGCGTGCTGTTTGTGCCAGAGTGACCAACACAACCATGTTGGCTGACTTGCAACAAATGCTGGTTGAACAATGGGATGCCATCCCACAGCAGTGTGTGACCAGGCTGGTGACCAGAATGAGGAGGAGGTGCCAGGCTGTTGTGGCTGTGTATGGTTCTTCACACGCTACTGAGGCTCCTGTTTGTGAAATGAATAAATTGTTGAATTGCCAATATGTCTTATTTCTTCAAACTTCAATCATCCAATTCACCAAACAGCAAACGAGTCAATGGCAGAATAAGCTGTTTGGCATTGGCAGAGAAGATTTGGCAAATTTTTCATGGGTGCAACCCACATACTCAGCGCTGCTGCTCATCCCACAAATGCACGTTCCTTACAAATGGGGCCACATTTGAAAGGAAAGTAATTGCCTAAAAGCATTGTTACCACAGAGAAATAATCTACCAAACACAAATTTCCTTACTTTTTGTGCTAAGTCTATATATATATATATATATATATATATATATATATATATATATATATATATATATATATATATATATATAAAACTACTACTGCCTAACCCTCTACCCTTAATTAGGTATATTGTTATAAAACTTCTATTCTCTTTGGTTTTAACTTGTTATTTCTCTGAACATGTGTTATCTGTCTGAACGTATGAACATGTGTCTTGTGTCTTTAGGTCAGAATGAAGGCACGCTGTCCATGGTGGAGGGGGAACTACTTTCTGTGGTGGAAGAGGATAAAGGAGATGGTTGGACCAGAGTTCGGAGGAACCTGGAGGAGGAGGGATATGTCCCCACCTCCTACATCAAAGTCTTCCTGGACGCCAGCGCCAAAGGTGCTATGACCTACATATGACCTTCCCACAACCTTTACTGACCTCACTTAGACCTTTAATGACCTTTAAGTGACCTCTACATGACCTCTATGACCGTCGACCTCTGAATGTCAACACTTTGGTTGCTGTAGAAACGTACATCTGCTCTGCCTGTCTGTTGATCGGCGGCGAGCGTCCATCGGCAGTTTTTGCTACTCGTCAGCCTTTTTGGAAACGTGTCAGAGATGTTGGTGAGAGGAATCCCTCTGATTGGCTGTTCTGTTTAAGGGAATTCATGCACGAGAAGGAAAAGGAAGTGAGGAACGCAAGCAAACGACAGAAGGCTCTTCTCGTCTGATTAATACAACACACAGAGCTGTCAGAGATGTACACAAAGAGGTTTGAATGTTCCATTTAAAAAACACATTCAATCTATTTTCACACATTATATTCATAAGATGGCAAACATACAGCGAGATACAGAACCACTACTACTGTAGGTATATACATTTCAACATTAACATGACTTTTAAAGATCTACATACTGACACATTACAACATCAAATATTACAATAATGTCCCATAGACCATGAAACTTAAAATAAAGACCGTAGACTCTCTCTGTGCACGGAGAACTGAGACCTGAGACCCCTCTACATTAGTTCATGTTTCATTCAAACACTCTTGTCACAGCGTAGGAAAGCCCAGCGCTCTCTCCAGAAGAGTGACGTTGTTCAACCCATTTTCTGTAAACAGTGTAGCATGAAGGCATGTTGGGTAGAATCAGCAAGCTAACGTTAGCTAACTAGCCAGCGGCGGCAGCGAGCCACTTGGGATAAGGGATAACAGCCTGGTGGGGCTCTGTCAGCAGAAAAGACAGTCGGACTGATCAGTCTCATCGAGTCGGTCCAAAAAGTTCTTCAGAACACACCGAAGAGACGCAGACTTGAGCGTACGTTCTGCACGTGCACGAGACGTAATACGTCTCCATAACAGCAGGCGGCGCTAATCTGGATTGTCGCCCAAAAAATGAAAACCGGCAGCTGATTGGACGAACGCGTCACGTGGTTCTGGCTGCTCCCCGACCATAACGGCGGCTCGTTCAGAATATGATCTCATATTCTACTAAAATAGTTCACCATAACGTGTTCCTGAAAACATGTTAATCTTTGAATCTGAATCTGTCTTCATTTCAGATTAACAAAGATCAGTTTAAAAGATTTTACTCAGATTTTGATAGGCGTTCATCACGCTTATCCTGCTCCGATTCAACAAGTCAAATCGTCCCAAATGAAGGCCGACGGCTCCTCCGACTGACGACGGCACGGAACACACCGACCAGACTCGAGTCACCGACCTCGCCAGACTGTCAGACGGCAGGTTATCTGGTCGGTGGGTCAGAGCCTTTAGCTGTTGTCTCAGCGGGGAGTGAAGCCGAGCGACCCAAGGCTCGGTGCTGCTGCTGCTGAGTTGGAGAAAAGGCTGTTAGCAACTCTTGTATCCCGTTCCCCTCTTTTACGCCGGTGCAGAACATACGTGCTAGTTGGCTGTTGCCTGTTCTCTTTGAGGTGTAATAATAATAATTCATTTTATTCATGGCCGCCTTTCACGTAAAACGATGATTAAAAACAAGACACAGAACAAAATAATTGATTATTTTCTCAACTATTTGATTATTCGTTTGGTCTGTGAAGTGCCAAAAGTTAAACATGTCCATCTCAGTGTCTGAATCCAAGGTAACGTATGAAATGTCTTTAAGAAGAGATCTGATTTAAATACAAACTCATAAAAACTTCAGTTCAAATGTAATCTTTAAAACTTTAAACTGTCTTTTGTCTTTTTATTAATTCTAATAAACACATGTTACTGTTATGAATATAATTCAGATCCAGCAGTTTGATCTGAGGACTAGATTAGTCTGACCACCAGCTCTAACATATCTACCTGTCTGTCTCTCTACCTACCTGTCTCTCTCTACCTGTCTCTCTACCTACCTGTCTCTCTACCTACCTGTCTCTCTCTACCTGTCTCTCCCTCTCTCTCTACCTGTCTCTCTACCTACCTGTCTCTCTACCTACCTGTCTCTCTCTACCTGTCTCTCCCTCTCTCTCTACCTGTCTCTCTACCTACCTGTCTCTCTCTACCTGTCTCTCCCTCTCTCTACCTGTCTCTCTACCTACCTGTCTCTCTCTACCTGTCTCTCTACCTACCTGTCTCTCTCTACCTGTCTCTCCCTCTCTCTCTACCTGTCTTTCTACCTACCTGTCTCTCTCTACCTGTCTCTCCCTCTCTTTCTACTTGTCTCTCTCTCTACCTGTCTGTCTCTCTCCCTGTCTCTCTCTCTCTACCTGTCTCTCCCTCTCCCTGTCTCTCTCCCTCTCTTTCTACCTGTCTCTCTGTCTGTGTCTTGTAGGCTTTGTGCAGAGTAGTCGGCTAGTCTAGCACAATAATCGACCAGTGAGGACGTCTCGCCACAGGAAGTGATGTAACGGACAGAGCTGTGAGGAAGTCCTGGGCCACGTTCAGCCCTGACAAAATGTAGCAACACGTTTATTTAAACTGTAACGGGGTGCGTTGACCTTCCTGCTGTGTGCGCTCTGCCTTTTCATTACCACGAGTTTACAGACACGTCTCTGCTGATTGCCTATCAGCTGGGACACAGCCAATAAACCAGAGAAAACAGAACTCTGTTTCACACCGTTCAGAGGAAACATGTCCTTCTAACAGGAAACCGTATCAACACGCTGCACACTGTTTAGAGACTGAACGTCCCCCTGGAGCAGCTTCTTAGAAAGGGGAAGTCCCGCCACTTCCTGTGTCCAGCGTGGGACTTTATTTCAGTATAAATGTGTCCAGTAGTGAACGGGGAGAGACAGATAATGTTCTGATCCTGTTTGAGTTGAGCCATGAATTACACATCTGTTTGTCAGTTTCAATGATAATTCATCAAGTGAAGAAAGTTCCCTGTTCACTACCGGAAACATTTTTTACTAAATATGAAACTCTCGGCCAATCAGATGACAGACTGCTGTCGATACAAGATGGAGGAAAGGTGACATAAACCAATCACAGATCAGATATTAGACAGACCCATTAGTCTTTATTTACTGTCGATCCCATTTAATAACCTTAATAACTTTATTTCATGATTGTGCCCAAAATGATGAATTCAAGTTTATTTTGTTTTAAACTTGTTCTGATGAAAAGTTTCTGTAATTTATCAGTTCAAATGTTTTTTCTGATTCACTGACCTCAGATCAGTTTACCGGCTGTTTTAAATTAAATATTAAACTCAAAATGTAAAAACTTAAAAGTGAATGTTTGTAAAAATGTGTTCTTGAAAAGTAATGGTGGACGGTTCATCATAAAGTTTAAAGAGAAAAGAAACACTGAAGATGAATCTGTAAATAGTATCTGTAATACCTGTATACCTGCTGACATTAGCCCCGCCCCCTGCATACCTGCTCACCTTAGCCCCGCCCCTTTATACCTGCTGACATTAGCCCCGCCCCTGTATACCTGCAGACCTTAGCCACGCCCCCTGTATATCTGATGACATTAGCCCCGCCCCCTGTGTACCTGCTGACATTAGCCCTGCCTCATGTCTACCTGTTGGCTTTAGCACCACCCCCAGACTAGCCTGTGTGTTTAGCCCCACCCCCTGTATACCTGCAGACTTTAGCCCCGCCTCCTGTATATCTGTTGACATTATCCCCGCCCCCAGATTAGCCTGTGTGTTTAGCCCGGCCCCCTGCTTGTTATTGATTGTGTGAAATGTGAAACTTTTTTATTTCAGTGACATTTTGATCAGTTGTTGATTTTTTTTATTGAAACGTGAGACTGTTGATCACGCTCTTTTCAATTTCCTGTATGTTTAACTTTTTAAATAAAGTACACTCTCAATCAGAGTCTGTTTGCTGTGTTAGCTCAGAGGCACTGTGGCAGAAGGATTCACAAGGAACCTTTTAGTCTGAGGCTGGGAGATGGCCACGCCCCTTCATTTAAATACAGGAACTGGAAATAAATAAATGTGACAATATGAAATAATAGAGTAAAAGCTATTAATTTATGGAACTCACTACGCTAACACTAAACTATATTTTTATATCAACATTCATAAATAAATATAAAGAAATAACATTGTATTAAACAAAAAACAAACAGTTATATGTTAACATGTTATGTACAAAACTAGAAACTGCATTTATTGCTATACTTGCTGTACTGTATCAAATCAGAACTATTGTGGTTTCTGCAAGAATGAAGAAACACAGTTAAGCCGAGGAACCATTATGTTCATTTAAAACTGCATGGAATGCCGTATAAGACCCAAACTATTTGGCTACTTTGACCATATTAAATACAAAATTATTAATAATGAATCATTCACAACTTCTTGTGGATTACTCCTGCTTGAAATTCTGTTTTTACGGGAAAAGTCACACAGAACTATGATCGCATCAAAATCACTATTTTATAAACACTAACAAGGCTCAACACACCATGAAACTTTGCTCATAGTATCACCAGGGGCTGTACACATGAACTCAGCATTGACAATATAGAGTTTACTAAAAAGAAAGGTTTTGAAGTACTTACTTTAGCAGTTGTTGTTTTCGGGAGCCACCATCTCCGAATGCAATGTAACAGGGAGGAAAGTAAAGATGCAACGTAACAGGGAGGATTCAATTCAATTTTATTTATAGTATCAAATCATAACAGGAGTTATATCAGGACACCTAACAGATAGAGTAGGTCTAGACCACACTCTATAATTTACAAAAAACCCAACAAATCCCCCAAGAGCAAGCATTCAGTGCAACAGTGGCGAGGAAAAACTCCCTTATAGAAAGAAACCTCGGACAGACCCAGGCTCTTGGTAGGTGGTGTCTGACGTGCCGGTTGGGGGGGGGGTGATGAACAGTGGCAATAACAGTCACAGTATAGATAATGAAACAGTGACTAGAAATAGTGGTTGGAGTAGCGTAGCAGGGAGCAGCACGGCATAACAGGGTATTTCAGCAGAACCACGGCAACAGCTGGAACCATGATTTTGGTGCCATCCTAATCCCGGGATTTTATCCTGGGTGAAAAGAAACAGAAAGACTCCGGGGAGCAAGCTCCCAGAGCTAGGTTAGTAACAAGCATTTCTGGGACAGAGAAGCAGGTGGGCCGGGCAAGGCAGATGCTGCAACTCCTCACTCCCTAACTATAAGCTTTATCAAAGAGGAGAGTCTTAAGTTTACTCTTGAATGTGGTGACAGTATCTGCCTCCTGGACCCAGACTGGGAGCTGGTTCCAGAGGAGTGGAGCCTGATAGCTAAAGGCTCTGGCTCCCATTCTACTTTTAGAGACTCTAGGAACCACAATACCTCTGCATTTTTGGAGCGCAGTGCTCTAGTGGGACAGTAAGGTACTATGAGCTCTTCAAGATATGATGGTGCTTGACCATTTAGAGCTTTGTAAGGAGAGTAAAGATGCAATGTAACAGGGAGGAGAGTAAAGATGGAAAGATCCTAAAGCTTAGTTCCATATAAATGCACGGATAATTTGTTGTTTAGTCGTTAGTGAAAAACAATATTGGCCTTGTAGTTGAAAAAGGAGCCTCAGATAAGAATCATATTTCCTCCTATGGAGTCCGTTCATTCACATTCGGAGATCGACTCGTTTTGACTGGAGAGATGGACGGCGCCCGGAAACAACAAGAGCTACGGTGAGTCGTTAAAACCTCTTTTTAGTAAACTCTGTGTACACAAAGAATGTTGTCAATGCTGAGTTCATGTGTAGAGCCCCTGGTGATACTTGGAGCAAAGTTTCATGGTGTGTCGAGCCTTCTTAGTGTTTATAAAATAGTGATTTTGATGCGATCATAGTAGTGCCCCCCCAGCTCTCCCATTCAAAAGGCCATTTGACCCAAAAACAAGAAAACGGTCAATCTTATAAGTGGCGTTTCCGTCATAATTATGGTTTTAAACTAAAGTTTGACTCGATTCACAAAAACACTCTAGTTTGCATTTTGGCGAGAGTTACGCTTTAAGCGTATTCATTGAGCAACCAATGCTGGTTAAGACTCTTTCAGTAAAGAGAGCTGAAAACTACCCTCACAGGGCACTAGCTACCTAGCTAGCTTAGCTAGCTTGCTCTTTATTGATATTATCGCTTTGTGAACCGGGAACATTTCATCCAGGGAGAATGTAGATCCCATTTTCAGTCATTACATGATTTTATTATTATATAAAACACGCTGAAGACCCCTGGTCTAGTATGAAGGATGTCCCTCTTTTCAGCTGGATGGCCGTCCCCTTCCTCTGTCTCTGTGTTGGCATTCTAACCTCCGGTGGATTTGTGAGGACTCTGGTTAACTGCTCCTCAGATCTCTGCAGGGTAAATCCAGACAGCTAGCTAGACTATCTGTCCAATCTGAGTTTTCTGTTGCACGACTAAAACTACTTTTGAACGTACACATGTTCCACCAAAACAAGTTCCTTCCTGAGACTATTTAGCAGAGGCACCGTGGCTCCGTCCAGAGCTTAGCGCCACCCAAGGTGAGTGTGATTGGTTTAAAGAAATGCCAATAAACTAGAGCATGTTTTCCTCCCATCCAGGAATGCTGTGTGAACCAGACAGACCCTCCTCCGTGGAGCTGTGGAGGAAGGTCTGTCAATGCGAGACTAGAGCGTTGATGAAGCATGTATATATATATATATATATATGTGTAGAATAGAATAGGGACCCGACATGGGTCGGCATTAGGACGGTACAGTTTTCTGCTAATGAGCATCAAATGGCACTGTAAATGCAACTATGATACATATTAATATGCCAAATAAATGTCTTCTCTGGTAAAATAAAATGGCATTAAACCTGTCTACCTACAGCATCATTATGGTGTATGGTGTCTGCATAACTGCATTTCTTTGTTTTCTAATAAGGCTTATGATTTGTAATGGCAGAAAAAAAATCCTTGTGAAGGACAGATGGATATTGCACAGAATGGGTAAGACTAAAAAATGTTGATGCTGTGTCTTACCAATGTTTTGTATTTTGTAAAACATTTGAATGTGTGAAATAGTGTTTTTGTTCATCTTGTCTCTGTGGT
>CM042425.1:44843940-44886440 GCA_023631565.1 Gymnocephalus cernua | reverse complement strand
TCATTGTTGCAAAACTTGTTCTGTATATAGTTTGTTTGTTATCGTGATCAGAACAATTGATCTGAAGCTCAATGCTGATGCTGTCATGTAAATAGTTTTCTAATCACCAATAAATATAACAACCCACATCAATTGCGTGCTTAAAAAAAACATACTGGTTAAAGCCCCGCCCATTTCAAGACGAACCGACACACTTCCGGGTTAAATCCCGCCCACGTCCGGGTTAGGCCCCGCCCAGTTCGAGTACAGATACAGACAGGGCATGAAATTAACACCCGCCCACCCGCCAAATGCGGGTGAATTTTGCAATTGGCGGGTAACACTGTCAATCTACCTGCCACATTGGCAGGTAGCCAATGAGAATTGAGTGATTCAGAGGCGCAACTATTGGTAACCAGGGTACGCGGTTGCTTACGGGCCCAGACCAATCAGAGGCCCGCATCACTGGAAGACATTGATTGACAGCCGGGGCCCCCTATCGCATTTGCATTACTCGCGACAATCCCAGCAGTCCCACGTGCAGCCACTGACCAAGCGGTAGTGAGAACGGGTCAAATTCATTTCCTTGTTTCTGATAACGAAGACAAGACGTGTTTGACTCGAACATTTCACATTTACCAACAAAACGTACAGCGACAGACCGTGCAGAACATTTCAGACTGTCCTGCCAACCGATAGACATTTTAACATCAATGTACGCTGTAGCGATGTTTCACTCTTATGTTGCTGAAAGCTGCTGCCGTTGCTCCATTTCCCCCGCGACGCGCGCACACACACACACACACACACACACACACACACACACACACACACACACGGACACACGGACACAATCACACGGTGAATGCAGGAAAAAACGGAGATGAGACGTACATAATAACCTAAATTGAGGACAGCTACGCTCATTATTGTAAGTGCAATAAGTTAAAGTCCAATAAGTAGCTACTCAAACCGTATGAATGTGTGTCCCAGACCAGGATAGAAAATTAACTAACGATGTAAAGATCAACAAGCCACTGACACATAGGCCTACTGTATGTTCAAATTTGATTAATTCAATAAATTATTATGTTTCGTCTTAATACACAGGCATAGGACAGGATAGGATCAGAGAGACACAGTAATTCCTGTTTTTCACCTTTATGAGGCAAAAAAAAATCTGGCTGGTAAAAAGTCATTGTGGCGGGTGGATTTTTAAATCCACCCGCCACAGTGGCTGGTGGTCAAAAAAGTTAACTTCATGCCCTGGATACAGATACGGATAATTCATATGGTTAACAGATACAGATACAGATAATGCTGTACTCGCTCATCCCTAGCCAGGTCCTTGATAAGCTGCGACTGGTAAGAGTAAATGGTATGATTAGGACATGAAAAAAAGTTGAAGCAGACATAGTACAAAATGCAAATATGTCACAATTTAATCAACATCCGCGAAAGCGATTGTGACCAAAACGTGCATGTTTTTGCCATTTTTTAAAGAACAGCATTAACCCTTGTATTGTCCTTCGTGTCACCGGGACTTGTTTAGTTTGTTTACATTGTGCCTTCCGGCTTACTATTTCAATTCACTCGGCGTCAACTGCCACGGCCTCAGCCTTTGAGACCCCCCCCCCTTTTTTTTGTTTGGTCTCACTTTCTCGCTACAACCCTGAAACGCAATGGAACACAGGACGGGTCCCAGAGACCCAAAGGCCACGGTAGAAGTGAAATACAATTGAATACTGCCCAGGGTCTCTGGGACCCAAAGGCTGAGGCCATGGTAGCAGTGAAATACCATTGAATACTTCACAGGGTCCCAGAGACCCAAAGGCCGAGGCCACGGTAGTAGTGGAACACAATGGAATACAGGACAGTTTGCAGAGACCCAAAGGAGGCGGTAGCAGTGAAATACAATTGAATACTGCCCAGGGTCTCTGGGACCCAAAGGCCGCGGTAGCAGTGATACACAATTGAATACCCCCCAGGCTCCCAGAGACCCAAAGGCCGAAGGCCACGGTAGCAGTGAAATACCATTGAATAATTCACAGGGTGCCAGAGACCCAAAGGACGAGGCCACGGTTGTAGTGAAACGCAATGGAACACAGGACGGGTCCCAGAGACCCAAAGGCCGCGGTAACAGTGAAACACAATGGAATGCCACCTAGGCTCCCAGAGACCCAAAGTCCGAGGCCACGGTAGTAGTGAAATACGATGGAATACTTCACAGGGTCCCAGAAACCCAAAGGCAGAGGCCGCGGTAGTAGTGAAACACAGTGGAACACAGGGCGGGTCCCAGAGACCCGAAGGCCGCGGTAGTAGTGAAACACAATGGAATACAGGATGGGTCCCAGAGACCCAAAGGCCGCGGCAGCAGTGAAACACAGTGGAATACCGCCCAGGCTCCCAGAGACCCAAACACCGAGGCCAAGGTAGCAGTGAAGTACCACTGAATACTTCACAGGGTCCCAGAGACCCAAAGGCCGAGGCTGCGGCAGTAGTGAAACACGATGGAATACAGGACAGTTTGCAGAGACCCAAAGGCCACGGTAGCAGTGAAATACAATTGAATACCGCCCAGGGTCTCTGGGACCCAAAGGCCGCGATAGCAGTGAAAAACAGTGGAAGACTGCCCAGGCTCCAAGAGACCCAAAGGCCATGGCCACAGTAGCACTGAAATACCATTGAATGCTTCACAAGGTCCCAGAGACCCAAAAGCAGAGGCCGCGGTAGTGGTGAAATGCAATGGAATACAGGACAGTTCGCAGAGACCTAAAGGCCGCAGTAGCAGTGAAATACAATCAAATACCGCCCAGGGTATCTGGGACCCAAAGGCCGCGGTAGCAGCGAAACACAATGGAATACCGCCTAGGCTCCCAGAGACCCAAAGGCCGCGGCCACGGTAGTAGTGAAACACAATGGAATACAGGACGGGTCTTAGAGACCCAAAGTCCGCGGTGGCAATGAAATATGAAAGAACACCGGCCAGGGTCCCAGAGACCCGAAGGCTGCGGTAGTAGTGAAACACAATGTAATACAGGAGAGTTTGCAGAGACCCAAATGCCAAGGTAGCAGTGAAATACAATTGAATACCGCCCAGGGTCTCTGGGACCCAAAGGCCGCAATAGCAGTGAAAAACAGTGGAATACTGCCATGGCTCCAAGAGACCCAAAGGCCAAGGCCACAGTAGCACTGAAATACCATTGAATGCTTCACAGGGTCCCAGAGACCCAAAGGCAGAGGCCGCGGTAGTAGTGAAACGCAATGGAATACAGGACAGTTTGCAGAGACCCAAAGGCCGCGGTAGCAGCGAAACACAATGGAATACCGCCTAGGCTCCCAGAGACCCAAAAGCAGAGGCCACGGTAGCAGTGAAACACAATGGAATACTGCCCAGGGTTGCAGAGACCCAAAGGCCGCGGCCACGGTAGTAGTGAAACACAATGGAATACCACCCAGGGTCCCAGAGACCCAAAGGCCGCGGCCACGGTAGTAGTGAAACACAATGGAATACAGGACGGATCTTAGAGACACAAAGGCCGCGGTGGCAGTGAAATATGAAAGAACACCGGCCAGGGTCCCAGAGACCCGAAGGCTGCGGTAGTAGTGAAACACAATGGAATACTGCCCAGGGTTGCAGAGACCCAAAGTCCGCGGCCAGGGTAGTAGTGAAACACAATGGAATACCGGCCAGGCACCCAGAGACCCAAAGGCCGAGGACACGGTAGTAGTGAAACACAATGGAATACCGCCCAGGTTTGCAGACCCGAAGGCCGCAGTAGCATTGAAATATGATGGAACACCAGCCAGGGTCCCAGAGACCCGAAGGCCAAGGCAGTAGAGAAACACAATGGAATACAGGCCAGGGTCCCAGAGACCCAAAGGCTGAGGCCGCGGTAGTAGTGAAATACAATGGAATACAGGACAGTTTGCAGAGACCCAAAGGCCGCAGTAGCAGTGAAATAAAATTGAATACCGCCCAGGGTATTTGGGACACAAAGGCCGCGGTAGCAGCGCACCAAAATGGAATACCACCCAGGGTCTCTGGGACCCAAAGGCCGAGGCCACGGTAGCAGTGAACTACCATTGAATACTTCACAGGGTCCCAGAGACCCAAAGGCCGAGGCCGTGGTAGTAGTGAAACAATGGAATACAGGACAGTTTGCAGAGACCCAAAGGCCGCAGTAGCAGTGAAATGCAGTCAAATACCGCCCAGGACATCTGGGACCCAAAGGCCGTGGTGGCAGTGAAACACAATGGAATACCGCCTAGGATCCTAGGGACCCAAAGGCCGAGGCCACGGTAGCAGTGAAGTACCGTTGAATACCTCACAAGCGCCCAGAGACCTAAAGGCAGAGGCCGCGGTAGTAGTGAAACACAATGGAATACAGGACAGTTTGCAGAGACCAACAGGCCACAGTAGCAGTGAAATACAGTTGAATACCACCCAGGGTCTCTGGGACCCAAAGGCCGCGGTAGCAGTGAAATACCATTGAATACTTCACAGGGTCCCAGAGACCCAAAGGCCGAGGCCGCGGAAGTGGTGAAACACAATGGAATACTGCCCAGGCTCCCAGAGACCCAAAGGCCGAGGCCGCGGTAGTAGTGAAACACAATGGAATACAGGACAGTTTGCAGAGACCCAACGGCCTCAGTAGCAGTGAAATACATTTGAATGCCGCCCAGGGTCTTTTGGACCCAAAGGCCGCAGTAGCAGTGAAATACCATTGAATACTTCACAGGGTCACAGAGTCCCAAAGGCCGAGGCCGCGGTAGTAGTGAAATACAATGGAATACTGCCCAGGGACCCAGACACCCGAAGGCCGCAGTAGTAGTGAAACACAATGGAATACAGAACGGGTTTTAGAGACCCAAAGGCCACGGAAGCAGAGAAATACAATGGAACACCGGCCAGGGTCCCAGAGACCCAAAGGCCGAGGCCGTTGTAGTAGTCAAACACAATGGAATACCACCCAGGGTCCCAGAGACCCAAAGGTCGCGGCCACGGTAGTAGTGAAACACAATGGAATACCGGCCAGGCGCACAGGCACCCAAAGGCCGAGGACGTGGTAGCAGTGAAACACAATGGAATACTGCCCAGGGTTGCAGAGACCCAAAGGCCGCGGCCACGGTAATAGTGAACCACAATGGAATACCGGCCAGGCGCCCAGAGACCCAAAGGCCGAGGCCACGGTAGTAGTGAAACACAATGGAATACAGGACGGGTCTTAGAGACCCAAAGACCGCGGTAGCAGTGAAATATGAAAGAACACCGGCCAGGGTCCCAGCGATCCGAAGGCCGCGGTAGTAGTGAAACAAAATGGAATACCGACCAGGCGCCCAGAGACCCAAAAGCAGAGGCCGCGGTAGCAGTGAAACACAATGGAATACTGCCCAGGGTTGCAGAGACCCAAAGGCCGCAGTAGCAGTGAAATATGATGGAACACCAGCCAGGGTCCCAGAGATCTGAAGGCCACGGCAGTAGAGAAACACAATGGAATGCAGGCCAGGGTCCCAGAGACCCAAAAGCCGAGGCCGCGGTAGTAGTGAAATACAATGGTATACAGGACAGTTTGCAGAGACCCAAAGGCCGCAGTAGCAGTGTAATACAATCGAATACCACCCAGGGTATCTGGGATCCAAAGGCCGCGGTAGCAGCGAAACACAATGGAATACCGCCCAGGGTCTCTGGGACCCAAAGGCCGAGGCCACGGTAGCAGTGAAATACCATTGAATACTTCACAGGGTCCCAGAGACCCAAAGGCTGAGGCCGCGGGAGTAGTGAAACACAATGGAATACAGGACAGTTCGCAGAGACCCAAAGGCCGAGGCTGCGGTAGTAGTGAAACACAATGGAATACAGGATAGTTTGCAGAGACCCACAGGCCACAGTAGCAGTGAAATACAGTTGAATACCAACCAGGGTCTCTGGGACCCAAAGGCCGCGGTAGCAGTGAAATACCATTGAATACTTCACAGGGTCCCAGAGACCCAAAGGCCGAGGCCGCGGGAGTAGTGAAACACAATGGAATACAGGACAGTTCGCAGAGACCCAAAGGCCGAGGCCGCGGTAGTAGTGAAACACAATGGAATACTGTCCAGGGACCCAGAGACCCTAAGGCCACGGTAGTGAAAAACAATGGAATACAGGACGGGTTTTAGAGACCCGAAGGCCACGGAAGCAGAGAAATAAAATGGAACACCGGCCAGGCACCCAGATACCCAAAGGCCGAGGACGCGGTAGCAGTGAAACACAATGGAATACTGCCCAGGGTTGCAGAGACCCAAAGGCCACGGCCACGGTAGTAGTGAAACACAATGGAATACCGGCCAGGTGCCCAGAGACCCAAAGGCCGAGGCCACGGTAGTAGTGAAACACAATGGAATACCACCCAGGGTCCCAGAAACCCAAAGGCCGCGGCCACTGTAGTAGTGAAACACAATGGAATACAGGACGGGTCTTAGAGATCCAAAGGCCGCGGTGGCAGTGAAATATGAAAGAACACCGGTGAGGGTCCCAGAGACCTGACCGTAGTAGTGAAACACAATGGAATACAGGACAGTTTGCAGTGACCCACAGGCCACAGTAGCAGTGAAATACAGTTGAATACCAGCCAGGGTCTCTGGGACCCAAAGGCCGCGGTAGCAGTGAAATACCATTGAATACTTCACAGGGTCCCAGAGACCCAAAGGCCGAGGTTGCGGAAGTAGTGAAACACAATGGAATACCGCCCAGTCTCCCAGAGACCCAAAGGCCAAGGCCGCGGGAGTAGTGAAACAATGGAATACAGGACAGTTTGCAGAGACCCAACGGCCACAGTAGCAGTGAAATACAGTTGAATACCACCCAGGGTCTCTGGGACCCAAAGGCCGCGTTAGCAGTGAAATACCATTGAATACTTCACAGGGTCCCAGAGACCCAAAGGCCGATGCCGCTGTAGTAGTGAAACACAATGGAATACTGCCCAGGCTCCCAGAGACCCAAAGGCAGAGGCCGCAGGAGTAGTGAAACACAATGGAATACAGGACAGTTCGCAGAGACCCAAAGGCCGAGGCCGCGGTAGTAGTGAAACACAATGGAATACAGGACAGTTTGCAGAGACCCAACGGCCACAGTAGCAGTGAAATACATTTGAATGCCGCCCAGGGTCATTTGGACCCAAAGGGGGTGGTAGCAGTGAAATACCATTGAATACTTCACAGGCTCCCAGAGACACAAAGGCCGAGGCCACGGTAGCAGTGAAGTACCGTTGGATACCTCACAAGCGCCCAGAGACCTAAAGGCAGAGGCCGCGGTAGTAGTGAAACACAATGGAATACAGGACAGTTTGCAGAGACCAATAGGCCACAGTAGCAGTGAAATACAGTTGAATACCACCCAGGGTCCCAGAGACCCAAAGGCCGCAGCCACGGTAGTAGTGAAACACAATGGAAAACCAGCGGGGCGCCCAGAGACCCAAAGGCCGAGGATGCGGTAGCAGTGAAACACAATGGAATACTACCCAGGGTTTAATGATGATTCTTACCTGTACTGTGCTTTGCCTCTCTGCTCTGTGACTTTGGGGTCCCTGTACTCACCTGATTGAAGAGAGGCTACGTGGTTATAGAGAGCCGTTATAAGTGTGTTCCTTACCTGGACAGACATGTGAAACATATGTCAGACCTGATTTTACTGTACTGTATGGGTGTGACTAGAAAAGAGTGGCTCGTTGGTCTAGGTGTATGATTCTTGCTTAGGGTGCGAGAGGTCCAGGGTTTAATGATGATTCTTACCTGCACTGTGCTTTGCCTCTCTGCTCTGCGCCGTACCACACAGTTTTTACGGCGGATCATGTGTGACTTTGGGGTCCCTGTACTCATCTTGTTGAGGAGAGGCTACGTTGTCGAAGCGGTCGACCACATAGCCGTCATAAGTGTGTTCCTTACCTGGACAGACATGTGAAACATATGTCAGACCTGATTTTACTGTACTGTATGGGTGTTACCAGAAAAGAGTGGCTCGTTGGTCTAGGTGTATGATTCTTGCTTAGGGTGCAAGAGGTCCAGGGTTTAATGATGATTCTTACCTGTACTGTGCTTTGCCTCTCTGCTCTGCGCCGTACCACGCGGTTTTCATGGCGGATCATGTGTGACTTTGCGGTCCCTGTACTCACCTGGTTGAGGCGAGGCTATGTTGTCGAAGCAGTCAACCACGGAGCCTTCATAGGTGTGTTCTTCACATGGACAGACATGTGATACATAACAGACCTGATTTTATTGTATGGTTTTCACAGGAAAGAGAGGCTCGTTGGTCTAGGGGTATGATTCTCGCTTAGGGTGCGAGAGGTCCCGGGTTCAAATCCCGGACGAGCCCAAACGTTGGAAAGAAAGTCTCACAAACATACAAAGCTCAAACATGAACGGAAACTGAAAGGGACAAATAATCCTGTATTTCATATGTGTTACAATCATCGTTGCAGCTGTCCTTTCTAGGCGCAAGAAATGATGAAACTAAAAGCAACAAACAATCCTGCATTATAAATATGTCATATGTCCTTTCCAAGTGCAACCGATTGCAGAAGCAATGACGCTTTTAACCTGCGCTGAGCTTTGCCTCTCTCTCTGCGCCATACCTTGCGGTGTTTACCGCGTATCATGTGTGACTTTGGGGTCCCTGTACTCATCTTGTTGAGGAGAGGCTACGTTGTCGAAGCGGTCGACCACAGAGCCATCATAAGTGTGTTCCTTACCTGGACAGACATGTGAAACATGTCAGACCTGATTTTACTGTACTGTATGGGTGTGACCAGAAAAGAGTGGCTCGTTGGTCTAGGTGTATGATTCTTGCTTAGGGTGCAAGAGGTCCAGGGTTTAATGATGATTCTTACCTGCACTGTGCTTTGCCTCTCTGCTCTGCGCCGTACCACACGGTTTTTACGGTGGATCATGTGTGACTTTGGGGTCCCTGTACCCACCTCGTTGAAGAGTGGCTAAGTTGTCGAAGCGGTCGACCACAGAACATTCATATTTGTGTAGGACTTTGGAAAGAAATTCCCACAAACATACAAAGCTCAAACATGAATGAAAACTAAAAGCAACAAACAATCCTGCATTTCATATATGTTATAAACATCATTGCAGCTGTCCTTTCTAGGCGCAACCAATTGCACGTATGTCAGACCTGATTTTACTGTACTGTATGGGTGTTACCAGAAAAGAGTGGCTCGTTGGTCTAGGTGTATGATTCTTGCTTAGGGTGCAAGAGGTCCAGGGTTTAATGATGATTCTTACCTGTACTGTGCTTTGCCTCTCTGCTCTGCGCCGTACCACGCGGTTTTCATGGCGGATCATGTGTGACTTTGCGGTCCCTGTACTCACCTGGTTGAGGCGAGGCTATGTTGTCGAAGCGGTCGACCATGTAGCCTTCATAGGTGTGTTCTTCACATGGACAGACATGTGATACATAACAGACCTGATTTTATTGTATGGTTTTCACAGGAAAGAGAGGCTCGTTGGTCTAGGGGTATGATTCTCGCTTAGGGTGCGAGAGGTCCCGGGTTCAAATCCCGGACGAGCCCAAACTTTGGAAAGAAAGTCTCACAAACATACAAAGCTCAAACATGAACGGAAACTGAAAGGGACAAATAATCCTGTATTTCATATGTGTTACAATCATCGTTGCAGCTGTCCTTTCTAGGCGCAAGAAATGATGCAACTAAAAACAACAAACAATCCTGCATTATAAATATGTCATATGTCCTTTCCAAGTGCAACCGATTGCAGAAGCAATGACGATTTTTACCTGCGCTGAGCTTTGCCTCTCTCTCTGCGCCATACCTTGCGGTGTTTACCGCGTATCATGTGTGACTTTGGGGTCCCTGTACTCATCTTGTTGAGGAGAGGCTACGTTTTCGAAGCGGTCGACCACAGAGCCATCATAAGTGTGTTCCTTACCTTGACAGACATGTGAAACATGTCAGACCTGATTTTACTGTACTGTATGGGTGTGACCAGAAAAGAGTGGCTCGTTGGTCTAAGGGTATGATTCTTGCTTAGGGTGCGAGAGGTCCAGGGTTTAATGATGATTCTTACCTGCACTGTGCTTTGCCTCTCTGCTCTGCGCCGTACCACATGGTTTTTACGGCGGATCATGTGTGACTTTGGGGTCCCTGTACCCACCTCGTTGAAGAGTGGCTAAGTTGTCGAAGCGGTCGACCACAGAACATTCATATTTGTGTAGGACTTTGGAAAGAAATTCCCACAAACATACAAAGCTCAAACATGAATGAAAACTAAAAGCAACAAACAATCCTGCATTTCATATATGTTATAAACATCATTGCAGCTGTCCTTTCTAGGCGCAACCAATTGCAGAAGCAATGACGATTTTTACCCGCGCTGCGCTTTGCCTCTTTCTCTGTGCCGTACCTCACAGATCTTACCGCGGATCGTTTGTGACTTTGGGGTCCCTGTACTCACCTGATTGAGGAGAGGCTACGTGGTCAAAGCAGTCGACCACAGAGCCGTTATAAGTGTGTTCCTTACCTGGACAGACATGTGAAACATATGTCAGACCTGATTTTACTGTACTGTATGGGTGTGACCAGAAAAGAGTGGCTCGTTGGTCTAGGTGTATGATTCTCGCTTACGGTGCGAGAGGTCCCGGGTTTAATGATGATTCTTACCTGCACTGTGCTTTCCCTCTCTGCTCTGCGCCGTACCACGCGGTTTTTACCGCGTATCATGTGTGACTTTGGGGTCCCTGTACTCATCTTGTTGAGGAGAGGCTACGTTGTCGAAGCGGTCGACCACAGAGCCATCATAAGTGTGTTCCTTACCTGGACAGACATGTGAAACATATGTCAGACCTGATTTTACTGTACTGTATGGGTGTGACCAGAAAAGAGTGGCTCGTTGGTCTAAGGGTATGATTCTTGCTTAGGGTGCGAGAGGTCCAGGGTTTAATGATGATTCTTACCTGCACTGTGCTTTGCCTCTCTGCTCTGCGCCGTACCACACGGTTTTTACGGCGGATCATGTGTGACTTTGGGGTCCCTGTACCCACCTCGTTGAAGAGTGGCTAAGTTGTCGAAGCGGTCGACCACAGAACATTCATATTTGTGTAGGACTTTGGAAAGAAATTCCCACAAACATACAAAGCTCAAACATGAATGAAAACTGAAAGCAACAAACAATCCTGCATTTCATATATGTTATAAACATCATTGCAGCTGTCCTTTCTAGGCGCAACCAATTGCAGAAGCAATGACGATTTTTACCTGCGCTGCGCTTTGCCTCTTTCTCTGTGCCGTACCTCACAGATCTTACCGCGGATCGTTTGTGACTTTGGGGTCCCTGTACTCACCTGATTGAGGAGAGGCTACGTGGTCAAAGCAGTCGACCACAGAGCCGTTATAAGTGTGTTCCTTACCTGGACAGACATGTGAAACATATGTCAGACCTGATTTTACTGTACTGTATGGGTGTGACCAGAAAAGAGTGGCTCGTTGGTCTAGGTGTATGATTCTTGCTTACGGTGCGAGAGGTCCCGGGTTTAATGATGATTCTTACCTGCACTGTGCTTTCCCTCTCTGCTCTGCACCGTACCACGCGGTTTTTACCGCGTATCATGTGTGACTTTGGGGTCCCTGTACTCATCTTGTTGAGGAGAGGCTACGTTGTTGAAGCGGTCGACCACAGAGCCATCATAAGTGTGTTCCTTACCTGGACAGACATGTGAAACATATGTCAGACCTGATTTTACTGTACTGTATGGGTGTGACCAGAAAAGAGTGGCTCGTTGGTCTAAGGGTATGATTCTTGCTTAGGGTGCGAGAGGTCCAGGGTTTAATGATGATTCTTACCTGCACTGTGCTTTGCCTCTCTGCTCTGCGCCGTACCACACGGTTTTTACGGCGGATCATGTGTGACTTTGGGGTCCCTGTACCCACCTCGTTGAAGAGTGGCTAAGTTGTCGAAGCGGTCGACCACAGAACATTCATATTTGTGTAGGACTTTGGAAAGAAATTCCCACAAACATACAAAGCTCAAACATGAATGAAAACTGAAAGCAACAAACAATCCTGCATTTCATATATGTTATAAACATCATTGCAGCTGTCCTTTCTAGGCGCAACCAATTGCAGAAGCAATGACGATTTTTACCTGCGCTGCGCTTTGCCTCTTTCTCTGTGCCGTACCTCACAGATCTTACCGCGGATCGTTTGTGACTTTGGGGTCCCTGTACTCACCTGATTGAGGAGAGGCTACGTGGTCAAAGCAGTCGACCACAGAGCCGTTATAAGTGTGTTCCTTACCTGGACAGACATGTGAAACATATGTCAGACCTGATTTTACTGTACTGTATGGGTGTGACCAGAAAAGAGTGGCTCGTTGGTCTAGGTGTATGATTCTCGCTTACGGTGCGAGAGGTCCCGGGTTTAATGATGATTCTTACCTGCACTGTGCTTTCCCTCTCTGCTCTGCGCCGTACCACGCGGTTTTTACGGCGGATCATATGTGACTTTGGGGTCCCTGTACTCACCTGGTTGAGGAGAGGCTATGTTGTTGAAGCAGTCAACCACGGAGCCTTCATAGGTGTGTTCCTTACCTGGACAGACATGTGAAACATATGTCAGACCTGATTTTACTGTACTGTATGAGTGTGACCAGAAAAGAGTGGCTCGTTGGTCTAGGGGTATGATTCTTGCTTAGGGTGCGAGAGGTCCAGGGTTTAATGATGATTCTTACCTGCACTGTGCTTTGCCTCTCTGCTCTGTGCCGTACCACGCGGTTTTTACGGCAGATCATGTGTGACTTTGGGGTCCCTGTACCCACCTCGTTGAAGAGTGGCTAAGTTGTCGAAGCGGTCGATCACGGAACATTTATATTTGTGTAGGACTTTGGAAAGAAATTCCCACAAAGATACAAAGCTCAAATGACTGAAAACTAAAAGCAACAAACAATCCTGCATTTCATGTTATAAACATCGTTGCAGCTGTCCTTTCTAGGCGCAACCAATTGCAGAAGCAATGATGATTTTTACCTGCGCTGCACTTTGCCTCTCTCTGCGCCATACCTCGCAGATCTTACCGCGGATCATGTGTGACTTTGGGGTCTCTGTACTCACCTGATTGAGGAGAGGCTACGTGGTCGAAGCGGTCGACCTCGGAGCCTTCATAGGTGTGTTCCTTACCTGGACAGACAGACTTTGGGGTCCCTGTACTCACCTTTGGGCTGTTTCACAAAAGTAGAATTTATGAATCCAGGATAACCGATAAAGCGAGACTTGACCTAGTCTAATCTGTGCAGCCCGGCTTGGTGCGTTTCACGACGGCCAAGCCAGGCTGAGGAGGAGCGACTAGGTCGAGCCGGGCTGAAGTAATTTGGATAGAAGCGCGTTCACGGATTTCCTTAACAGACCGCGAGGTTGATCACAAATTTACTGATGCTACAATGGAGAATATGTATTGTTCATACTTTGTACAGTGAGCAGCAGCTTCTTGTGTAAGTATGATAACGTGAAACATTATTTGTAAAAAAGAAACACGGCCGCTGTAATGAAACAGCGAGAGACAGCCTGGTAGACGATCGCGGACCGACTGAATGCGTAAGCAGCCTAAATATATACATTAAATGACCACTGCTCTGAGTTAAAGGGATACTTCACCGATTTAGCATTCAGCTTTGTATCAGTAGAAACCCGGTAGTATTTCTGAATGACCGTGCTTCCCTCCCTCATGTCCCCCTGAGAGGGGAGATCTGGGCATTGGGGGTCTGGAAATCATTCCTCCAATGACGCAAAATGACGATTTTTACGTCATTGGAGGAATGGAAGGCCAGAGGCAAAGAACTACAAACAGTAGCAGGAGCTACTTCCGCATGTTTTCAACACGCCCATCACCCGAAGCGAGCCGATCTCAGCAGGAAAAAAACGAAATGTCAGCCATCTTGGATCATCGCTAACAGGGCTCTCTCTTCTCAGCAGCAAAATTTTACAAAATGATGTGCTTTCAAACTACCGCACACTTATATCACCGGAATACATCGCTACAGATCGGAGAATATGCAGGGAACGTTATTACAGAGGGAATAATCGGCACACTACGAGAGCTTCGCCTGCACGGAGACCAGCACGGAGACCAGCGGTCTCGCTCGATGCCCCGAGCCGGGTAGGGGACATCCTCATCGGCTAGGTGGGAAGCTAACGCTAACCAGGGAAAAGGCACATCCAGAGCGAGCTAACGCTAGCCGGCCACCTGTCCCATCAATCCTGATTGAAAGTGTCCGTTCATTAAACAACAAACTGAACGACATCCAACTTCAACGAAACTCCCAATGCGAGTTCAGAGACTCTGTTTTTTGTTATCGTGGAAACATAGCTGAACAACAGTGTTCCGGACTGTCCAGCTACCAGGCCTGTTAACCCTCCAACGTTCCAAGCTAGAGATGCTCTGTATGAAGGTGGGCTGTGTTAACACGGACTGGTGCAGAAATGTGGTGATTTGTATCCAACTAACTGCTAACCGCTGGTGGAGTTTGTGAATGTTACATGCTTACCATTCGACATTCCACGCTAATTCATGGCTGTGTTTAGCTATACTCTGTGTTTACAGCCCACCAAGCCTAATGCTAGTATGCTTAGCTGAACTTTACGAAGCCTATAATGTGTGTGTGCACTAAAGGTAGCCTGTTTCGTATGTCGTTGTTATATAATGTCGTTTTTATATATTTTAAATGTGTAACACCATTTGAGCCACGATTAAACGTTGTTTCGTGTATATGGTTGAAATAACATTAAACACATTGAGTTGAGTTGAATGCCTCTGTCTGTCTGTCAGTCAAGCGGTAGGCGTGGCTTGGGAGTGGACTCAAAGCAGCGAAGTGCATTCTGGGATTTGGTGTCTTTCATCCATATGAGCCAAAAACACATTTTCTGGCTTTTCACGGCCTAGAAGGGACCAATTTCAATTTTTTTCACATTTCTGCTACATGTGACACAATGTGATACAAGTGACCCAATTTAAAGATATATTCAGCTTTCCAGCGGTGAAATATCCCTTTAAGACCGTCATAATCATACCATTCAAGGATTAGGCTACTAATACTTTGCACAAATTAACTCTTTGTTTAAGCAGAAGCTAATGTTACTCAGGAAATTTACCATGAAGATCCATTTTCTACAACACTAGAATATGATGCGTAAATATCTCTTTCACTTTGTTTCTCCCTCTCTCTAATGAGCTAAAATATAAATTTCATAAGTCATATTAACTTCCACTGCTTACTTTTAATGGAAAGTGTACAACTGATCGTTTTTGCAAATGATAAGTAACTCATTGAATGGTTAAGAGCAATAGTTCGTAAATGTATATGTTGAGACTATCGGTCCGCTATTATCTGACATGCTATTTTTTAGGTTTACTTTTTTATTTTTTATAGAGGCCGAGTTTCCTTCTTTACATATTATATGCTTTGCTCCCTCGTATATACAGAGATAGAAAAGAAAGACGCTGAATAAATTAGACTCTAAAATCTAGAAACTATAAAGATAATGAAGTGATAAATTCCATGCACACTGTAAACATGAATGTAACAGAGTATATTCATCAGCTATTGCAGCAAAATATGAGGTCAAAAACCATTGCGGTGTCCTCTCCCTGTTGTTACATGAATGTGCAGTAGCCTACACCACTATTATAATGTTACTCGTCCAATGAACTAAGACTATAATTAACCCTTGTATTGTCCTTCGTGTCACCGGGACTTGTTTAGTTTGTTTACATTGTGCCTTCCGGCTTAGTATTTCAATTCACTCGGCGTCAACTGCCACGGCCTCAGCCTTTGAGACCCCCCCCCCCCCTTTTTTTGTTGGGTCTCACTTTCACGAACGCAATGGAACACAGGACGGGTCCCAGAGACCCAAAAGCCACGGTAGCAGTGAAATACAATTGAATACTGCCCAGGGTTGCAGAGACCTGAAGGCCGCGGTAGCAGTGAAATACAATGGAACACCAGTCAGGGTCCCAGAGACCCGAAGGCTACGGCAGTAGAGAAACACAATGGAATACAGGCCAGGGTCCCAGAGACCCAAAGGCCGCAGCCGGGGTAGAAGTGAAACACAATGGAATACAGGACGGGTTTTAGAGACCCGGAGGCCGCGGTAGCGGTGAAACACGATGGAATACAGGACGGGTCTTAGAGACCCGAAGGCCGCGGTAGCGGTGAAACACAATCTAACACCGCCCAGGGCCCCAGAGACCCAAAGGCCGAGGCCACGGTAGTAGTGAAATGCAATGGAATACCGCCCAGGGTCCCAGAGACCCAAAGGCCACGGCCACGGTAGTAGTGAAACACAATGGAATACCGGCCAGTCGCCCAGAGACCCAAAGGACAAGGCCACGGTAGTAGTGAAACACAATGGAAAACCGCCCAGGGTTGCAGAGACCCGAAGGCCGCGGTAGCAGTGAAATACAATGGAACACCAGCCAGGGTCCCAGAGACCCAAAGGCTACGGCAGTAGAGAAACACAATGGAATACAGGCCAGGGTCCCAGAGACCCAAAGGCCGCAGCCGTGGTAGAAGTGAAACACAATGGAATACAGGACGGGTTTTAGAGACCCGAAGACCGCGGTAGCGGTGAAACACGATGGAATACAGGACGGGTCTTAGAGACCCGAAGGCCGCGGTAGCGGTGAAACACAATCTAACACCGCCCAGGGCCCCAGAGACCCAAAGGCCGAGGCCACGGTAGTAGTGAAACGCAATGGAATACCGCCCAGGGTGCCAGAGACCCAAAGGCCACGGCCGCAGTAGAAGTGAAACACAACGGAATACAGGACAGGTTTTAGAGACCCGAAGGCCGCGGTAGCGGTGAAACACGATGGAACACCAGCCAGTGTCCCAGAGACCCGAAGGCCATGGCAGTAGAGAAACACAATGGAATACAGGCCAGGGTCCCAGAGACCCAAAGGCCGAGGCCGCGGTAGTAGTGAAACACAATGGTAAACCGCCCAGGGTTGCAGAGACCCGAAGGCCGCGGTAGCAGTGAATTATGATGGAATACAGGCCAGGGTCCCAGAGACCCAAAGGCCGCAGCCGTGGTAGACGTGAAACACAATGGAATACAGGACGGGTTTTAGAGACCCGAAGGCCCCGGTAGCGGTGAAACACGATGGAATACAGGACGGGTCTTAGAGACCCGAAGGCCGCGGTAGCGGTGAAACACAATCTAACACCGCCCAGGCCCCCAGAGACCCAAAGGCCGAGGCCACGGTAGTAGTGAAACGCAATGGAATACCGCCCAGGGTCCCAGAGACCCAAAGGCCACGGCCACGGTAGTAGTGAAACACAATGGAATACCGGGCAGTCGCCCAGAGACCGAAAGGACGAGGCCACGGTAGTAGTGAAACACAATGGAAAACCGCCCAGGGTTGCAGAGACCCGAAGGCCGCGGTAGCAGTGAAATACAATGGAACACCAGCCAGGGTCCCAGAGACCCGAAGGCTACGGCAGTAGAGAAACACAATGGAATACAGGCCAGGGTCCCAGAGACCCAAAGGCCGCAGCCGTGGTAGAAGTGAAACACAATGGAATACAGGACGGGTTTTAGAGACCCGAAGGCCGCGGTAGTGGTGAAACACGATGGAATACAGGACGGGTCTTAGAGACCCGAAGGCCGCGGTAGCGGTGAAACACAATCTAACACCGCCCAGGGCCCCAGAGACCCAAAGGCCGCGGCCACGGTAGTAGTGAAACACAATGGAATACAGGACGGGTCTTAGAGACCCAAAGTCCGCGGTGGCAATGAAATATGAAAGAACACCGGCCAGGGTCCCAGAGACCCGAAGGCTGCGGTAGTAGTGAAACACAATGTAATACAGGAGAGTTTGCAGAGACCCAAATGCCAAGGTAGCAGTGAAATACAATTGAATACCGCCCAGGGTCTCTGGGACCCAAAGGCCGCAATAGCAGTGAAAAACAGTGGAATACTGCCATGGCTCCAAGAGACCCAAAGGCCAAGGCCACAGTAGCACTGAAATACCATTGAATGCTTCACAGGGTCCCAGAGACCCAAAGGCAGAGGCCGCGGTAGTAGTGAAACGCAATGGAATACAGGACAGTTTGCAGAGACCCAAAGGCCGGGGTAGCAGCGAAACACAATGGAATACCGCCTAGGCTCCCAGAGACCCAAAAGCAGAGGCCACGGTAGCAGTGAAACACAATGGAATACTGCCCAGGGTTGCAGAGACCCAAAGGCCGCGGCCACGGTAGTAGTGAAACACAATGGAATACCACCCAGGGTCCCAGAGACCCAAAGGCCGCGGCCACGGTAGTAGTGAAACACAATGGAATACAGGACGGATCTTAGAGACACAAAGGCCGCGGTGGCAGTGAAATATGAAAGAACACCGGCCAGGGTCCCAGAGACCCGAAGGCTGCGGTAGTAGTGAAACACAATGGAATACTGCCCAGGGTTGCAGAGACCCAAAGTCCGCGGCCAGGGTAGTAGTGAAACACAATGGAATACCGGCCAGGCACCCAGAGACCCAAAGGCCGAGGACACGGTAGTAGTGAAACACAATGGAATACCGCCCAGGTTTGCAGACCCGAAGGCCGCAGTAGCATTGAAATATGATGGAACACCAGCCAGGGTCCCAGAGACCCGAAGGCCAAGGCAGTAGAGAAACACAATGGAATACAGGCCAGGGTCCCAGAGACCCAAAGGCTGAGGCCGCGGTAGTAGTGAAATACAATGGAATACAGGACAGTTTGCAGAGACCCAAAGGCCGCAGTAGCAGTGAAATAAAATTGAATACCGCCCAGGGTATTTGGGACACAAAGGCCGCGGTAGCAGCGCACCAAAATGGAATACCACCCAGGGTCTCTGGGACCCAAAGGCCGAGGCCACGGTAGCAGTGAACTACCATTGAATACTTCACAGGGTCCCAGAGACCCAAAGGCCGAGGCCGTGGTAGTAGTGAAACAATGGAATACAGGACAGTTTGCAGAGACCCAAAGGCCGCAGTAGCAGTGAAATGCAGTCAAATACCGCCCAGGACATCTGGGACCCAAAGGCCGTGGTGGCAGTGAAACACAATGGAATACCGCCTAGGATCCTAGGGACCCAAAGGCCGAGGCCACGGTAGCAGTGAAGTACCGTTGAATACCTCACAAGCGCCCAGAGACCTAAAGGCTGAGGCCGCGGTAGTAGTGAAACACAATGGAAAACAGGACAGTTTGCAGAGACCAACAGGCCACAGTAGCAGTGAAATACAGTTGAATACCACCCAGGGTCTCTGGGACCCAAAGGCCGCGGTAGCAGTGAAATACCATTGAATACTTCACAGGGTCCCAGAGACCCAAAGGCCGAGGCCGCGGAAGTGGTGAAACACAATGGAATACTGCCCAGGCTCCCAGAGACCCAAAGGCAGAGGCCGCGGGAGTAGTGAAACACAATGGAATACAGGACAGTTCGCAGAGACCCAAAGGCCGAGGCCGCGGTAGTAGTGAAACACAATGGAATACAGGACAGTTTGCAGAGACCCAAAGGCCGCGGTAGCAGCGAAACACAATGGAATACCGCCTAGGCTCCCAGAGACCCAAAAGCAGAGGCCACGGTAGCAGTGAAACACAATGGAATACTGCCCAGGGTTGCAGAGACCCAAAGGCCGCGGCCACGGTAGTAGTGAAACACAATGGAATACCACCCAGGGTCCCAGAGACCCAAAGGCCGCGGCCACGGTAGTAGTGAAACACAATGGAATACAGGACGGATCTTAGAGACACAAAGGCCGCGGTGGCAGTGAAATATGAAAGAACACCGGCCAGGGTCCCAGAGACCCGAAGGCTGCGGTAGTAGTGAAACACAATGGAATACTGCCCAGGGTTGCAGAGACCCAAAGTCCGCGGCCAGGGTAGTAGTGAAACACAATGGAATACCGGCCAGGCACCCAGAGACCCAAAGGCCGAGGACACGGTAGTAGTGAAACACAATGGAATACCGCCCAGGTTTGCAGACCCGAAGGCCGCAGTAGCATTGAAATATGATGGAACACCAGCCAGGGTCCCAGAGACCCGAAGGCCAAGGCAGTAGAGAAACACAATGGAATACAGGCCAGGGTCCCAGAGACCCAAAGGCTGAGGCCGCGGTAGTAGTGAAATACAATGGAATACAGGACAGTTTGCAGAGACCCAAAGGCCGCAGTAGCAGTGAAATAAAATTGAATACCGCCCAGGGTATTTGGGACACAAAGGCCGCGGTAGCAGCGCACCAAAATGGAATACCACCCAGGGTCTCTGGGACCCAAAGGCCGAGGCCACGGTAGCAGTGAACTACCATTGAATACTTCACAGGGTCCCAGAGACCCAAAGGCCGAGGCCGTGGTAGTAGTGAAACAATGGAATACAGGACAGTTTGCAGAGACCCAAAGGCCGCAGTAGCAGTGAAATGCAGTCAAATACCGCCCAGGACATCTGGGACCCAAAGGCCGTGGTGGCAGTGAAACACAATGGAATACCGCCTAGGATCCTAGGGACCCAAAGGCCGAGGCCACGGTAGCAGTGAAGTACCGTTGAATACCTCACAAGCGCCCAGAGACCCGAAGGCCGAGGCCGCGGTAGTAGTGAAACACAATGGAATACAGGACAGTTTGCAGAGACCCAACGGCCGCAGTAGCAGTGAAATACATTTGAATGCCGCCCAGGGTCCCAGAGACCCAAAGGCCGAGGCCGCGGAAGTGGTGAAATACCATTGAATACTTCACAGGGTCACAGAGTCCCAAAGGCCGAGGCCGCGGTAGTAGTGAAATACAATGGAATACTGCCCAGGGACCCAGACACCCGAAGGCCGCAGTAGTAGTGAAACACAATGGAATACAGAACGGGTTTTAGAGACCCAAAGGCCACGGAAGCAGAGAAATACAATGGAACACCGGCCAGGGTCCCAGAGACCCAAAGGCCGAGGCCGTTGTAGTAGTCAAACACAATGGAATACCACCCAGGGTCCCAGAGACCCAAAGGTCGCGGCCACGGTAGTAGTGAAACACAATGGAATACCGGCCAGGCGCACAGGCACCCAAAGGCCGAGGACGCGGTAGCAGTGAAACACAATGGAATACTGCCCAGGGTTGCAGAGACCCAAAGGCCGCGGCCACGGTAATAGTGAACCACAATGGAATACCGGCCAGTTTGCAGAGACCCAAAGGCCGCAGTAGCAGTGTAATACAATCGAATACCACCCAGGGTATCTGGGATCCAAAGGCCGCGGTAGCAGCGAAACACAATGGAATACCGCCCAGGGTCTCTGGGACCCAAAGGCCGAGGCCACGGTAGCAGTGAAATACCATTGAATACTTCACAGGGTCCCAGAGACCCAAAGGCTGAGGCCGCGGGAGTAGTGAAACACAATGGAATACAGGACAGTTCGCAGAGACCCAAAGGCCGAGGCTGCGGTAGTAGTGAAACACAATGGAATACAGGATAGTTTGCAGAGACCCACAGGCCACAGTAGCAGTGAAATACAGTTGAATACCAACCAGGGTCTCTGGGACCCAAAGGCCGCGGTAGCAGTGAAATACCATTGAATACTTCACAGGGTCCCAGAGACCCAAAGGCCGAGGCCGCGGGAGTAGTGAAACACAATGGAATACAGGACAGTTCGCAGAGACCCAAAGGCCGAGGCCGCGGTAGTAGTGAAACACAATGGAATACTGTCCAGGGACCCAGAGACCCTAAGGCCACGGTAGTGAAAAACAATGGAATACAGGACGGGTTTTAGAGACCCGAAGGCCACGGAAGCAGAGAAATAAAATGGAACACCGGCCAGGCACCCAGATACCCAAAGGCCGAGGACACGGTAGCAGTGAAACACAATGGAATACTGCCCAGGGTTGCAGAGACCCAAAGGCCACGGCCACGGTAGTAGTGAAACACAATGGAATACCGGCCAGGTGCCCAGAGACCCAAAGGCCGAGGCCACGGTAGTAGTGAAACACAATGGAATACCACCCAGGGTCCCAGAAACCCAAAGGCCGCGGCCACTTTAGTAGTGAAACACAATGGAATACAGGACGGGTCTTAGAGATCCAAAGGCCGCGGTGGCAGTGAAATATGAAAGAACACCGGCGAGGGTCCCAGAGACCTGACCGTAGTAGTGAAACACAATGGAATACAGGACAGTTTGCAGTGACCCAGAGGCCACAGTAGCAGTGAAATACAGTTGAATACCAGCCAGGGTCTCTGGGACCCAAAGGCCGCGGTAGCAGTGAAATACCATTGAATACTTCACAGGGTCCCAGAGACCCAAAGGCCGAGGTTGCGGAAGTAGTGAAACACAATGGAATACCGCCCAGTCTCCCAGAGACCCAAAGGCCAAGGCCGCGGGAGTAGTGAAACAATGGAATACAGGACAGTTTGCAGAGACCCAAAGGCCGAGGCCGCGGTAGTAGTGAAACACAATGGAATACAGGACAGTTTGCAGAGACCCAACGGCCACAGTAGCAGTGAAATACATTTGAATGCCGCCCAGGGTCATTTGGACCCAAAGGGGGTGGTAGCAGTGAAATACCATTGAATACTTCACAGGGTCCCAGAGACACAAAGGCCGAGGCCACGGTAGCAGTGAAGTACCGTTGGATACCTCACAAGCGCCCAGAGACCTAAAGGCAGAGGCCACGGTAGTAGTGAAACACAATGGAATACAGGACAGTTTGCAGAGACCAATAGGCCACAGTAGCAGTGAAATACAGTTGAATACCACCCAGGGTCCCAGAGACCCAAAGGCCGCGGCCACGGTAGTAGTGAAACACAATGGAAAACCAGCGGGGCGCCCAGAGACCCAAAGGCCGAGGATGCGGTAGCAGTGAAACACAATGGAATACTACCCAGGGTTTAATGATGATTCTTACCTGTACTGTGCTTTGCCTCTCTGCTCTGTGACTTTGGGGTCCCTGTACTCACCTGATTGAAGAGAGGCTACGTGGTTATAGAGAGCCGTTATAAGTGTGTTCCTTACCTGGACAGACATGTGAAACATATGTCAGACCTGATTTTACTGTACTGTATGGGTGTGACTAGAAAAGAGTGGCTCGTTGGTCTAGGTGTATGATTCTTGCTTAGGGTGCGAGAGGTCCAGGGTTTAATGATGATTCTTACCTGCACTGTGCTTTGCCTCTCTGCTCTGCGCCGTACCACACGGTTTTTACGGCGGATCATGTGTGACTTTGGGGTCCCTGTACTCATCTTGTTGAGGAGAGGCTACGTTGTCGAAGCGGTCGACCACATAGCCGTCATAAGTGTGTTCCTTACCTGGACAGACATGTGAAACATATGTCAGACCTGATTTTACTGTACTGTATGGGTGTTACCAGAAAAGAGTGGCTCGTTGGTCTAGGTGTATGATTCTTGCTTAGGGTGCAAGAGGTCCAGGGTTTAATGATGATTCTTACCTGTACTGTGCTTTGCCTCTCTGCTCTGCGCCGTACCACGCGGTTTTCATGGCGGATCATGTGTGACTTTGCGGTCCCTGTACTCACCTGGTTGAGGCGAGGCTATGTTGTCGAAGCAGTCAACCACGGAGCCTTCATAGGTGTGTTCTTCACATGGACAGACATGTGATACATAACAGACCTGATTTTATTGTATGGTTTTCACAGGAAAGAGAGGCTCGTTGGTCTAGGGGTATGATTCTCGCTTAGGGTGCGAGAGGTCCCGGGTTCAAATCCCGGACGAGCCCAAACGTTGGAAAGAAAGTCTCACAAACATACAAAGCTCAAACATGAACGGAAACTGAAAGGGACAAATAATCCTGTATTTCATATGTGTTACAATCATCGTTGCAGCTGTCCTTTCTAGGCGCAAGAAATGATGAAACTAAAAGCAACAAACAATCCTGCATTATAAATATGTCATATGTCCTTTCCAAGTGTAACCGATTGCAGAAGCAATGACGCTTTTTACCTGCGCTGAGCTTTGCCTCTCTCTCTGCGCCATACCTTGCGGTGTTTACCGCGTATCATGTGTGACTTTGGGGTCCCTGTACTCATCTTGTTGAGGAGAGGCTACGTTGTCGAAGCGGTCGACAACGTAGCCATCATAAGTGTGTTCCTTACCTGGACAGACATGTGAAACATATGTCAGACCTGATTTTACTGTACTGTATGGGTGTTACCAGAAAAGAGTGGCTCGTTGGTCTAGGTGTATGATTCTTGCTTAGGGTGCAAGAGGTCCAGGGTTTAATGATGATTCTTACCTGTACTGTGCTTTGCCTCTCTGCTCTGCGCCGTACCACGCGGTTTTCATGGCGGATCATGTGTGACTTTGCGGTCCCTGTACTCACCTGGTTGAGGCGAGGCTATGTTGTCGAAGCGGTCGACCATGGAGCCTTCATAGGTGTGTTCTTCACATGGACAGACATGTGATACATAACAGACCTGATTTTATTGTATGGTTTTCACAGGAAAGAGAGGCTCGTTGGTCTAGGGGTATGATTCTCGCTTAGGGTGCGAGAGGTCCCGGGTTCAAATCCCGGACGAGCCCAAACTTTGGAAAGAAAGTCTCACAAACATACAAAGCTCAAACATGAACGGAAACTGAAAGGGACAAATAATCCTGTATTTCATATGTGTTACAATCATCGTTGCAGCTGTCCTTTCTAGGCGCAAGAAATGATGCAACTAAAAGCAACAAACAATCCTGCATTATAAATATGTCATATGTCCTTTCCAAGTGCAATCGATTGCAGAAGCAATGACGATTTTTACCTGCGCTGAGCTTTGCCTCTCTCTCTGCGCCATACCTTGCGGTGTTTACCGCGTATCATGTGTGACTTTGGGGTCCCTGTACTCATCTTGTTGAGGAGAGGCTACGTTGTCGAAGCGGTCGTCCACAGAGCCATCATAAGTGTGTTCCTTACCTTGACAGACATGTGAAACATGTCAGACCTGATTTTACTGTACTGTATGGGTGTGACCAGAAAAGAGTGGCTCGTTGGTCTAAGGGTATGATTCTTGCTTAGGGTGCAAGAGGTCCAGGGTTTAATGATGATTCTTACCTGCACTGTGCTTTGCCTCTCTGCTCTGCGCCGTACCACATGGTTTTTACGGCGGATCATGTGTGACTTTGGGGTCCCTGTACCCACCTCGTTGAAGAGTGGCTAAGTTGTCGAAGCGGTCGACCACAGAACATTCATATTTGTGTAGGACTTTGGAAAGAAATTCCCACAAACATACAAAGCTCAAACATGAATGAAAACTAAAAGCAACAAACAATCCTGCATTTCATATATGTTATAAACATCATTGCAGCTGTCCTTTCTAGGCGCAACCAATTGCAGAAGCAATGACGATTTTTACCTGCGCTGCGCTTTGCCTCTTTCTCTGTGCCGTACCTCACAGATCTTACCGCGGATCGTTTGTGACTTTGGGGTCCCTGTACTCACCTGATTGAGGAGAGGCTACGTGGTCAAAGCAGTCGACCACAGAGCCGTTATAAGTGTGTTCCTTACCTGGACAGACATGTGAAACATATGTCAGACCTGATTTTACTGTACTGTATGGGTGTAACCAGAAAAGAGTGGCTCGTTGGTCTAGGTGTATGATTCTCGCTTACGGTGCGAGAGGTCCCGGGTTTAATGATGATTCTTAGCTGCACTGTGCTTTCCCTCTCTGCTCTGCGCCGTACCACGCGGTTTTTACCGCGTATCATGTGTGACTTTGGGGTCCCTGTACTCATCTTGTTGAGGAGAGGCTACGTTGTCGAAGCGGTCGACCACAGAGCCATCATAAGTGTGTTCCTTACCTGGACAGACATGTGAAACATATGTCAGACCTGATTTTACTGTACTGTATGGGTGTGACCAGAAAAGAGTGGCTCGTTGGTCTAAGGGTATGATTCTTGCTTAGGGTGCGAGAGGTCCAGGGTTTAATGATGATTCTTACCTGCACTGTGCTTTGCCTCTCTGCTCTGCGCCGTACCACACGGTTTTTACGGCGGATCATGTGTGACTTTGGGGTCCCTGTACCCACCTCGTTGAAGAGTGGCTAAGTTGTCGAAGCGGTCGACCACAGAACATTCATATTTGTGTAGGACTTTGGAAAGAAATTCCCACAAACATACAAAGCTCAAACATGAATGAAAACTAAAAGCAACAAACAATCCTGCATTTCATATATGTTATAAACATCATTGCAGCTGTCCTTTCTAGGCGCAACCAATTGCAGAAGCAATGACGATTTTTACCTGCGCTGCGCTTTGCCTCTTTCTCTGTGCCGTACCTCACAGATCTTACCGCGGATCGTTTGTGACTTTGGGGTCCCTGTACTCACCTGATTGAGGAGAGGCTACGTGGTCAAAGCAGTCGACCACAGAGCCGTTATAAGTGTGTTCCTTACCTGGACAGACATGTGAAACATATGTCAGACCTGATTTTACTGTACTGTATGGGTGTGACCAGAAAAGAGTGGCTCGTTGGTCTAGGTGTATGATTCTCGCTTACGGTGCGAGAGGTCCCGGGTTTAATGATGATTCTTACCTGCACTGTGCTTTCCCTCTCTGCTCTGCGCCGTACCACGCGGTTTTTACGGCGGATCATGTGTGACTTTGGGGTCCCTGTACTCACCTGGTTGAGGAGAGGCTATGTTGTCGAAGCAGTCAACCACGGAGCCTTCATAGGTGTGTTCTTCACATGGACAGACATGTGATACATAACAGACCTGATTTTATTGTATGGTTTTCACAGGAAAGAGAGGCTCGTTGGTCACAGAGCCATCATAAGTGTGTTCCTTACCTGGACAGACATGTGAAACATATGTCAGACCTGATTTTACTGTACTGTATGGGTGTGACCAGAAAAGAGTGGCTCGTTGGTCTAGGTGTATGATTCTTGCTTAGGGTGCAAGAGGTCCAGGGTTTAATGATGATTCTTACCTGTACTGTGCTTTGCCTCTCTGCTCTGCGCCGTACCGCGCGGTTTTCATGGCGGATCATGTGTGACTTTGCGGTCCCTGTACTCACCTGGTTGAGGCGAGGCTATGTTGTCGAAGCGCTCGACCATGGAGCCTTCATAGGTGTGTTCTTCACATGGACAGACATGTGATACATAACAGACCTGATTTTATTGTATGGTTTTCACAGGAAAGAGAGGCTCGTTGGTCTAGGGGTATGATTCTCACTTAGGGTGCGAGAGGTCCCGGGTTCAAATCCCGGACGAGCCCAAACTTTGGAAAGAAAGTCTCACAAAGCTCAAACATGAACGGAAACTGAAAGGGACAAATAATCCTGTATTTCATATGTGTTACAATCATCGTTGCAGCTGTCCTTTCTAGGCGCAAGAAATGATGCAACTAAAAGCAACAAACAATCCTGCATTATAAATATGTCATATGTCCTTTCCAAGTGCAACCGATTGCAGAAGCAATGACGATTTTTACCTGCGCTGAGCTTTGCCTCTCTCTCTGCGCCATACCTTGCGGTGTTTACCGCGTATCATGTGTGACTTTGGGGTCCCTGTACTCATCTTGTTGAGGAGAGGCTACGTTGTCGAAGCGGTCGACCACAGAGCCATCATAAGTGTGTTCCTTACCTTGACAGACATGTGAAACATGTCAGACCTGATTTTACTGTACTGTATGGGTGTGACCAGAAAAGAGTGGCTCGTTGGTCTAAGGGTATGATTCTTGCTTAGGGTGCGAGAGGTCCAGGGTTTAATGATGATTCTTACCTGCACTGTTCTTTGCCTCTCTGCTCTGCGCCGTACCACACGGTTTTTACGGCGGATCATGTGTGACTTTGGGGTCCCTGTACCCACCTCGTTGAAGAGTGGCTAAGTTGTCGAAGCGGTCGACCACAGAACATTCATATTTGTGTAGGACTTTGGAAAGAAATTCCCACAAACATACAAAGTTTAAACATGAATGAAAACTAAAAGCAACAAACAATCCTGCATTTCATATATGTTATAAACATCATTGCAGCTGTCCTTTCTAGGCGCAACCAATTGCAGAAGCAATGACGATTTTTACCTGCGCTGCGCTTTGCCTCTTTCTCTGTGCCGTACCTCACAGATCTTACCGCGGATCGTTTGTGACTTTGGGGTCCCTGTACTCACCTGATTGAGGAGAGGCTACGTGGTCAAAGCAGTCGACCACAGAGCCGTTATAAGTGTGTTCCTTACCTGGACAGACATGTGAAACATATGTCAGACCTGATTTTACTGTACTGTATGGGTGTGACCAGAAAAGAGTGGCTCGTTGGTCTAGGTGTATGATTCTTGCTTACGGTGCGAGAGGTCCCGGGTTTAATGATGATTCTTACCTGCACTGTGCTTTCCCTCTCTGCACTGCGCCGTACCACGCGGTTTTTACCGCGTATCATGTGTGACTTTGGGGTCCCTGTACTCATCTTGTTGAGGAGAGGCTACGTTGTCGAAGCGGTCGACCACAGAGCCATCATAAGTGTGTTCCTTACCTGGACAGACATGTGAAACATATGTCAGACCTGATTTTACTGTACTGTATGGGTGTGACCAGAAAAGAGTGGCTCGTTGGTCTAAGGGTATGATTCTTGCTTAGGGTGGGAGAGGTCCAGGGTTTAATGATGATTCTTACCTGCACTGTGCTTTGCCTCTCTGCTCTGCGCCGTACCACACGGTTTTTACGGCGGATTATGTGTGACTTTGGGGTCCCTGTACCCACCTCGTTGAAGAGTGGCTAAGTTGTCGAAGCGGTCGACCACAGAACATTCATATTTGTGTAGGACTTTGGAAAGAAATTCCCACAAACATACAAAGCTCAAACATGAATGAAAACTGAAAGCAACAAACAATCCTGCATTTCATATATGTTATAAACATCATTGCAGCTGTCCTTTCTAGGCGCAACCAATTGCAGAAGCAATGACGATTTTTACCTGCGCTGCGCTTTGCCTCTTTCTCTGTGCCGTACCTCACAGATCTTACCGCGGATCGTTTGTGACTTTGGGGTCCCTGTACTCACCTGATTGAGGAGAGGCTACGTGGTCAAAGCAGTCGACCACAGAGCCGTTATAAGTGTGTTCCTTACCTGGACAGACATGTGAAACATATGTCAGACCTGATTTTACTGTACTGTATGGGTGTGACCAGAAAAGAGTGGCTCGTTGGTCTAGGTGTATGATTCTCGCTTACGGTGCGAGAGGTCCCGGGTTTAATGATGATTCTTACCTGCACTGTGCTTTCCCTCTCTGCTCTGCGCCGTACCACGCGGTTTTTACGGCGGATCATGTGTGACTTTGGGGTCCCTGTACTCACCTGGTTGAGGAGAGGCTATGTTGTTGAAGCAGTCAACCACGGAGCCTTCATAGGTGTGTTCCTTACCTGGACAGACATGTGAAACATATGTCAGACCTGATTTTACTGTACTGTATGAGTGTGACCAGAAAAGAGTGGCTCGTTGGTCTAGGGGTATGATTCTTGCTTAGGGTGCGAGAGGTCCAGGGTTTAATGATTCTTACCTGCACTGTGCTTTGCCTCTCTGCTCTGTGCCGTACCACGCGGTTTTTACGGCAGATCATGTGTGACTTTGGGGTCCCTGTACCCACCTCGTTGAAGAGTGGCTAAGTTGTCGAAGCGGTCGATCACGGAACATTTATATTTGTGTAGGACTTTGGAAAGAAATTCCCACAAAGATACAAAGCTCAAATGACTGAAAACTAAAAGCAACAAACAATCCTGCATTTCATGTTATAAACATCGTTGCAGCTGTCCTTTCTAGGCGCAACCAATTGCAGAAGCAATGATGATTTTTACCTGCGCTGCACTTTGCCTCTCTCTGCGCCATACCTCGCAGATCTTACCGCGGATCATGTGTGACTTTGGGGTCTCTGTACTCACCTGATTGAGGAGAGGCTACGTGGTCGAAGCGGTTGACCTCGGAGCCTTCATAGGTGTGTTCCTTACCTGGACAGACAGACTTTGGGGTCCCTGTACTCACCTTTGGGCTGTTTCACAAAAGTAGAATTTATGAATCCAGGATAACCGATAAAGCGAGACTTGACCTAGTCTAATCTGTGCAACCCGGCTTGGTGCGTTTCACGACGGCCAAGCCAGGCTGAGGAGGAGCGACTAGGTCGAGCCGGGCTGAAGTAATTTGGATAGAAGCGCGTTCACGGATTTCCTTAACAGACCGCGAGGTTGATCACAAATTTACTGATGCTACAATGGAGAATATGTATTGTTCATACTTTGTACAGTGAGCAGCAGCTTCTTGTGTAAGTATGATAACGTGAAACATTATTTGTAAAAAAGAAACACGGCCGCTGTAATGAAACAGCGAGAGACAGCCTGGTAGACGATCGCGGATCGACTGAATGCGTAAGCAGCCTAAATATATACATTAAATGACCACTGCTCTGAGTTAAAGGGATACTTCACCGATTTAGCATTCAGCTTTGTATCAGTAGAAACACCGGTAGTATTTCTGAATGACCGTGCTTCCCTCCCTCATGTCCCCCTGAGAGGGGAGATCTGGGCATTGGGGGTCTGGAAATCATTCCTCCAATGACGCAAAATGACGATTTTTACGTCATTGGAGGAATGGAAGGCCAGAGGCAAAGAACTACAAACAGTAGCAGGAGCTACTTCCGCATGTTTTCAACACGCCCATCACCCGAAGCGAGCCGATCTCAGCAGGAAAAAAACGAAATGTCAGCCATCTTGGATCATCGCTAACAGGGCTCTCTCTTCTCAGCAGCAAAATTTTACAAAATGATGTGCTTTCAAACTACCGCACACTTATATCACCGGAATACATCGCTACAGATCGGAGAATATGCAGGGAACGTTATTACAGAGGGAATAATCGGCACACTACGAGAGCTTCGCCTGCACGGAGACCAGCACGGAGACCAGCGGTCTCGCTCGATGCCCCGAGCCGGGTAGGGGACATCCTCATCGGCTAGGTGGGAAGCTAACGCTAACCAGGGAAAAGGCACATCCAGAGCGAGCTAACGCTAGCCGGCCACCTGTCCCATCAATCCTGATTGAAAGTGTCCGTTCATTAAACAACAAACTGAACGACATCCAACTTCAACGAAACTCCCAATGCGAGTTCAGAGACTCTGTTTTTTGTTATCGTGGAAACATAGCTGAACAACAGTGTTCCGGACTGTCCAGCTACCAGGCCTGTTAACCCTCCAACGTTCCAAGCTAGAGATGCTCTGTATGAAGGTGGGCTGTGTTAACACGGACTGGTGCAGAAATGTGGTGATTTGTATCCAACTAACTGCTAACCGCTGGTGGAGTTTGTGAATGTTACATGCTTACCATTCGACATTCCACGCTAATTCATGGCTGTGTTTAGCTATACTCTGTGTTTACAGCCCACCAAGCCTAATGCTAGTATGCTTAGCTGAACTTTACGAAGCCTATAATGTGTGTGTGCACTAAAGGTAGCCTGTTTCGTATGTCGTTGTTATATAATGTCGTTTTTATATATTTTAAATGTGTAACACCATTTGAGCCACGATTAAACGTTGTTTCGTGTATATGGTTGAAATAACATTAAACACATTGAGTTGAGTTGAATGCCTCTGTCTGTCTGTCAGTCAAGCGGTAGGCGTGGCTTGGGAGTGGACTCAAAGCAGCGAAGTGCATTCTGGGATTTGGTGTCTTTCATCCATATGAGCCAAAAACACATTTTCTGGCTTTTCACGGCCTAGAAGGGACCAATTTCAATTTTTTTCACATTTCTGCTACATGTGACACAATGTGATACAAGTGACCCAATTTAAAGATATATTCAGCTTTCCAGCGGTGAAATATCCCTTTAAGACCGTCATAATCATACCATTCAAGGATTAGGCTACTAATACTTTGCACAAATTAACTCTTTGTTTAAGCAGAAGCTAATGTTACTCAGGAAATTTACCATGAAGATCCATTTTCTACAACACTAGAATATGATGCGTAAATATCTCTTTCACTTTGTTTCTCCCTCTCTCTAATGAGCTAAAATATAAATTTCATAAGTCATATTAACTTCCACTGCTTACTTTTAATGGAAAGTGTACAACTGATCGTTTTTGCAAATGATAAGTAACTCATTGAATGGTTAAGAGCAATAGTTCGTAAATGTATATGTTGAGACTATCGGTCCGCTATTATCTGACATGCTATTTTTTAGGTTTACTTTTTTATTTTTTATAGAGGCCGAGTTTCCTTCTTTACATATTATATGCTTTGCTCCCTCGTATATACAGAGATAGAAAAGAAAGACGCTGAATAAATTAGACTCTAAAATCTAGAAACTATAAAGATAATGAAGTGATAAATTCCATGCACACTGTAAACATGAATGTAACAGAGTATATTCATCAGCTATTGCAGCAAAATATGAGGTCAAAAACCATTGCGGTGTCCTCTCCCTGTTGTTACATGAATGTGCAGTAGCCTACACCACTATTATAATGTTACTCGTCCAATGAACTAAGACTATAATTAACCCTTGTATTGTCCTTCGTGTCACCGGGACTTGTTTAGTTTGTTTACATTGTGCCTTCCGGCTTAGTATTTCAATTCACTCGGCGTCAACTGCCACGGCCTCAGCCTTTGAGACCCCCCCCCCCCCTTTTTTTGTTGGGTCTCACTTTCACGAACGCAATGGAACACAGGACGGGTCCCAGAGACCCAAAAGCCACGGTAGCAGTGAAATACAATTGAATACTGCACAGGGTCTCTGGGACCCAAAGGCCGCGGTAGCAATGACACACAATTGAATACCCCCCAGGATTCCAGAGACCCAAAGGCAGAGCCACGGTAGCAGTGAAATACCATTGAATAATTCACAGGGTCCCAGAGACCCAAAGGACGAGGCCGCGGTTGTAGTGAAACGCAATGGAACACAGGACGGGTCCCAGAGACCCAAAGGCCGCGGTAGCAGTGAAATATGAAAGAACACCGGCCAGGGTCCCAGAGACCCGAAGGCCGCGGTAGTAGTGAAATGCAATGGAATACAGCCCAGGGTCCCAGAGACCCAAAGGCCACGGCCACGGTAGTAGTGAAACACAATGGAATACCGGCCAGTCGCCCAGAGACCCAAAGGACGAGGCCACGGTAGTAGTGAAACACAATGGAAAACCGCCCAGGGTTGCAGAGACCTGAAGGCCGCGGTAGCAGTGAAATACAATGGAACACCAGTCAGGGTCCCAGAGACCCGAAGGCTACGGCAGTAGAGAAACACAATGGAATACAGGCCCAATGGCCCAAAAGGCCGCAGCCGGGGTAGAAGTGAAACACAATGGAATACAGGACGGGTTTTAGAGACCCAAAGGCCGCGGTAGCAGTGAAATATGATGGAATACAGGCCAGGGTCCCAGAGACCCGAAGGCCACGGCAGTAGAGTAAAACACAATCTAACACCGCCCAGGGCCCCAGAGAACCAAAGGCCGAGGCCACGGTAGTAGTGAAACGCAATGGAATACCGCCCAGGGTCCCAGAGACCCAAAGGCCATGGCCGCGGTAGAAGTGAAACACAACGGAATACAGGACAGGTTTTAGAGACCCGAAGGCCGCGGTAGCGGTGAAACACGATGGAATACAGGACGGGTCTTAGAGACCCGAAGGCCGCGGTAGCGGTGAAACACAATCTAACACCGCCCAGGCCCCCAGAGACCCAAAGGCCGAGGCCACGGTAGTAGTGAAACGCAATGGAATACCGCCCAGGGTCCCAGAGACCCAAAGGCCACGGCTGCAGTAGAAGTGAAACACAACGGAATACAGGACAGATTTTAGAGACCCGAAGGCCGCGGTAGCGGTGAAACACGATGGAACACCAGCCAGTGTCCCAGAGACCCGAAGGCCATGGCAGTAGAGAAACACAATGGAATACAGGCCAGGGTCCCAGAGACCCAAAGGTCGAGGCCGCGGTAGTAGTAAAACACAATGGTAAACCGCCCAGGGTTGCAGAGACCCGAAGGCCGCGGTAGCAGTGAAATATGATGGAATACAGGCCAGGGTCCCAGAGACCCGAAGGCCACGGCAGTAGAGAAACACAATGGAATACAGGCCAGGGTCCCAGAGACCCAAAGGCCGCAGCCACGGTAGAAGTGAAACACAATTGAATACAGGACGGGTTTTAGAGACCCGATGGCCGCGGTAGCGGTAAAACACAATCTAACACCGCCCAGGGCCCCAGAGAACCAAAGGCCGAGGCCACGGTAGTAGTGAAACGCAATGGAATACCGCCCAGGGTCCCAGAGACCCAAAGGCCACGGCCGCGGTAGAAGTGAAACACAACGGAATACAGGACAGGTTTTAGAGACCCGAAGGCCGCGGTAGCGGTGAAACACGATGGAATACAGGACGGGTCTTAGAGACCCAAAGGCCGCGGTAGCAGTGAAATACAATCGAACACCGGTCAGGGTCCCAGAGACCCGAAGGCCAATGCCGCGGTAGTAGTGAAACGCAATGGAATACCGCCCAGGGTCCCGGAGACCCAAAGGCAGAGGCCGCGGTAGTATAGAAATACCATTGGATACTGGCCAGGGTCCCAGGAACCCAAAGGCCAAGGCTACGGTAGCAGTGAAACACAAAGCAAATAGTAAAATAAACTGAATGGGTCCCCGTGACCCCATGGACAACACAAGGGTTTTAAAGGAGCTCTAAGCGATGTTGGGTGATGTCACTTCCTGTTGACGTTCAAAGTATTTTCAAACAAAACAAGGTGTTTTTACAGTGTGTTCAGGAGACAGGCAGCTAGTATATAGTGAGGAGATGTTTTTTATAGTGTGTTCAGGGGACAGGCAGCTAGCAGATAGTGAGGAGATGTTTTTTACAGTGTGTTCAGGGGACAGGCAGCTAGCAGATAGTGGGATGTTTTTTACAGTGTGTTCAGGGGACAGGCAGTTAGCAGATAGTGAGGAGATGTTTTTTACAGTGTGTTCAGGGGACAGGCAGCTAGCAGATAGTGAGGAGATGTTTTTACAGTGTGGTCAGGGGACAGGCAGCTAGCAGATAGTGAGATGTTTTTTACAGTGTGTTCAGGGGACAGGCAGCTAGCAGATAGTGAGATGTTTTTTACAGTGTGTTCAGGGGGCAGGCAGCTAGCAGATAGTGAGGAGATGCTTTTTACAGTGTGTTCAGGGGACAGGCAGCTAGCAGATAGTGAGATGTTTTTTACAGTGTGTTCAGGGGACAGGCAGCTAGCAGATAGTGAGATGTTTTTTTTACAGCGTGTTCAGGGGACAGGCAGCTAGCAGATAGTGAGGAGATGTTTTTTACAGTGTGTTCAGGGGACAGGCAGCTAGAAGATAGTGAGGAGATGTTTTTTACAGTGTGGTCAGGGGACAGGCAGCTAGCAGATAGTGAGATGTTTTTTTACAGTGTGTTCAGGGGACAGGCAGCTAGCAGATAGTGAGGAGATGTTTTTTACAGTGTGTTCAGGGGACAGGCAGCTAGCATATAGTGAGATGTTTTTTTACAGAGTGTTCAGGGGACAGGCAGCTAGCAGATAGTGAGCAGATGTTTTTTACAGTGTGTTCAGGGGACAGGCAGCTAGCAGATAGTGAGGAGATGTTTTTACAGTGTGGTCAGGGGACAGGCAGCTAGCATATAGTGAGATGGTTTTTTACAGTGTGTTCAGGGGACAGGCAGCTAGCAGATAGTGAGATGTTTTTTACAGTGTGTTCAGGGGGCAGGCAGCTAGCAGATAGTGAGGAGATGCTTTTTACAGTGTGTTCAGGGGACAGGCAGCTAGCAGATAGTGAGGAGATGTTTTTACAGTGTGGTCAGGGGACAGGCAGCTAGCAGATAGTGAGATGTTTTTTACAGTGTGTTCAGGGGACAGGCAGCTAGCAGATAGTGAGATGTTTTTTACAGTGTGTTCAGGGGGCAGGCAGCTAGCAGATAGTGAGGAGATGCTTTTTACAGTGTGTTCAGGGGACAGGCAGCTAGCAGATAGTGAGATGTTTTTTACAGTGTGTTCAGGGGACAGGCAGCTAGCAGATAGTGAGATGTTTTTTTTACAGTGTGTTCAGGGGACAGGCAGCTAGCAGATAGTGAGGAGATGTTTTTTACAGTGTGTTCAGGGGACAGGCAGCTAGCATATAGTGAGATGTTTTTTTACAGAGTGTTCAGGGGACAGGCAGCTAGCAGATAGTGAGGAGATGTTTTTTACAGTGTGTTCAGGGGACAGGCAGCTAGCAGATAGTGAGGAGATGTTTTTACAGTGTGGTCAGGGGACAGGCAGCTAGCAGATAGTGAGATGTTTTTTACAGTGTGTTCAGGGGACAGGCAGCTAGCAGATAGTGAGGAGATATTTTTACAGTGTGGTCAGTGGACAGGCAGCTAGCAGATTGTGAGATGTTTTTTACAGTGTGTTCAGGGGACAGGAAGCTAGCAGATAGTGAGGAGATGTTTTTTACAGTGTGTTCAGGGGACAGGCAGCTAGCATATAGTGAGATGTTTTTTTTACAGTGTGTTCAGGGGACAGGCAGCTAGCAGATAGTGAGGAGATGTTTTTTACAGTGTGTTCAGGGGACAGGCAGCTAGCATATAGTGAGATGTTTTTTTACAGTGTGTTCAGGGGACAGGCAGCTAGCAGACAGTGAGATGTTTGCTTTATGTGACAAAAAATGTTGTGGCGTGACATCGCTTAGTGCACCTTTAAATGTACTTTTTAAAGTACTATTACTATTTCGTTTATAGTGTAACTACATAATTAGCTATTTTCAGTTTTTTTCAGTCACATGAGACACAGCCATCTTCTAACAGTATATAAACTGGGAGTTATATTCTCAGAAAGGGAAGCAGTGCTACTTGTGCGGAGTGATTGTTGCAGCTCTGAGCTGCAGCGTATCACTGGTAATCCTTCTGAAGAGGAAAAAAAAAACATCATGAGAGTGAATTGCGGGAGCAACAATCAGGTAAACTTGTGTTCTCTCCTCTCCAAGTTTGATGTCAGCAATGTAAAGTTATGTTTATGTGCATTTCTATTGTGGTTTTTTTTAGTCTTGCTAACTTAGCTGGGCAGGCAGGCAGTGCATCTCTTGGTCTGTGTGTTGCTGCTAACGCCAGTCACTTCCAGGACTGTGTTTTGTGACTTTGTGCCTGACAAACGTGAGAGTAAAATACAATTATTTATTACGTTTGATAAACGACAAAGTGCAACGGTGTTTGTTTACTGCAGCTCGAAAAAGATAACCGTGTCGGGTGTGTTATCATGCGTTAGGCCTGTACATGGAATTTTTCAAGCAAAAATATATGTGAAGACCAGACAGACTATAGGCTACAATATATGGCCGTGAATGATGGCACTCCTCATCAAAGTACACATTATACATACTTTTAAGACACTGATTATCTAGTCTCAGACAATGTGTAGTTAAAAACTCTAAACAACTGCACTAATTATGCAAGATGGAAAGCAATGTATTGACAATTTGACATTGATTCATAGGCTATATTGAATTTAAAATGTTGATTAGCTGGACATACTGGTCAATATGGATGCACATCCCTCAGTAAATAATAACCATAAATCAAGAATTGCTTCAACATGCATAATAATAAATAAATAAAAACTTTAGCATGCTATGGCAAGCCATTTTAGCTTTTATTCATTCACAGTTTATGCATGTTTTACTATTTGCAATGTGAATTCTTGATTATTTTTACTAGTAGGGCCCCTTAGTTAATTTTTATCTACCAATGTCTATTTTTGATATCAGGAATTACATGTTCACTTGTACAAAAGTTAATTTTTGATATCACTCACAGGGATCATTGATATCTGTATCACTAGTTCACTATTTAAATATTACAAGAGCCAAGCCATAGTATAAATTGTATTTTATATTTGAAAATGTATAAAAAGGAAATTGGGAGCCAGTTTAATTGGGTCTGATGCAGCTTATAAAAATGAGTTATCTATAATTTGCAGGTGCTATGCTTAAGTTTGTCAGTAGAGGAGATGCTGGATCATCAGCCAGTACAAGCACAGACTCAGTTGTTACACACCCAGCCTCCACAGCGTGTACTAGCACAGACCCAGTACAGCCAGCTTCAGCAAAAACAGCACAGCCGTCTTCAGCAAGTACTAACAACACAGACCCAGGTGAAGTACAGGCAGCCTCAGTCAGTACTAGCAGCACAACCAGAGGTGTACAGCCAGCAGCGGATACAAGCAGCTCAGACCCAAATAGAACAGTTGCCGCTCCACCAAATGACCCAGCAGATTGGCCCCCAGTCTTAACAGACTTTATGAGGACTGAGATAGTGCACAGAGGTCCATTCAAACCAGGACTGGATTTTTCTTTCCCTAAAGACAAGTCTAGAAGAGCTTTCCATTCAGGCTTATTACAGAGACAACTATAAAATGGGGAAAAGATTCAAAGGAGCTGGCTTACATACTCAATCAAAAACAATGCTGTTCATTGTTTTTGCTGTAAGCTCTTTTCTACAAAAGACAACAAAATTATAAATGAAGGTGTGAGTGACTGGTCAAATATCAATGCCATTCTGAAACACCATGAGAGTAGTCCTGAACACACAAAAAATATGATTAAGTGGAGAGAACTTGATCTGTGCCTAAGTCGGAGACAGACTCTTGACCAGATACAAATGACCATTTACGAGGCTGAAAGAAAGAGATGGCGGGATGTCCTTACACGTTTAATAAGTATCACCCAGTCACTGGCTGAACGAAAGATAGCATTCAGGGGTTCGTCAGAAAAACTCTTCCAACAAGATAATGGAAATTTCCTAAAAGAGGTTGAATTACTGGCAAAATTTGACCCCATTATGGAAAACCATCTCAGCAAAATTAAAGATGGAGAGACACATGCTCATTACATTGGGCAGCACACACGGAATGAGCCAATACAGATTGTGAGTGGCAAAATTCTGGAAGCAATAGTGACTCAAATAAGAGACTCAAAGTACTTCTCCATTATCTTGGACTGTACACCTGACATTAGTCACCAAGAGCAAATGTCCATTATTCTGAGAAGCGTGGCTTTAAAGGGAAAGCCAGAGATCAAGGAGCACTTCCTCAGCTTTGTGAATGTTGAGGCTACAACAGGTTTAAATCTGTCCACTGTCATCTTAAATAAGCTGAATGAGCTGAAGATTTCATTTGAAGATTGCAGAGGGCAAGCTTTTGATAATGGGGCCAACATGAAAGGCAAGAACCAAGGAGTACAAGCCAGACTGCTCAGAAAAAACCCCAGAGCCGTGTTTGTCCCATGTGGAGCACATACTCTAAACCTTGTAATTGCAGATGCTGCCAAATCTTCAAAAGATGCAGTAGGGTTCTTTGGACATGTGCAAAAGCTCTTCACCTTCTTTTCAGCTGGCACACAAAGATGGAGTGTTTTAAAGAAACACGTGAAGATAACCATGAAGTCATGGAGTGACACAAGATAGGAGAGTAGGCTCAAAAGAGTTCATGCAATAAGGCACCAGGCATCTGAGGTTCGGGAGGCATTACTGGAAGCCAGACAGACAATCAATGATCCTGTGGCCAAAGTGGAGGCACAAGCACTTGCAGAGGAAGTTGGGTCCTACCGCTTCTTGATTTGCTGTGTCATATTGTGTGAGATACTGACTATTACAAACATGGTGAACCAGCTCCCCCAATCTGCCTCAATGCAGTTGGATATAGCAGTTAATTTAATCTCGAATGCAACGGCTTCCCTCACTACATACCGGGAAACTGGATTCTCTGAGGCCCAGACAACAGCCAAAAGCATTTGCGAAGTCATGAATGTGGAGGCTGTTCTGAAAGAGAAGAGACTGAGAAACAGCAAGAGGCTTTTCAGCTATGAGGCTCCTGATGAACCAGTGACTGATGCACTGAAAAACCTTGAAGTCAACTTCTTTAACATGGTGGTCGACTCTGCTGTGACATCCATGGATGAGAGATTTGAAACACTCAACCAGGTGAAATCCAAATATGGAGTGTTGCTAAACTTCAGCACTGCCTCACAGATGTATAGTGAATCTTTAAAGGCTCACTGCATGGAAGTTCAAAATACTCTAACCTTCAGAGATTACTATGACATCAGTGGAATGGATCTGGCACACGAGATTCAGAATTTACCTGATCTGCCATCAGATAAGATGACTGCATTTGAGTTCTTTCATTTCTCTGTGAGAAAAACATGGAGGAACTCTATCCTAATCTTTGGATAGCCCTAAGAATTGCAGCCACCCTGCCTGTAACAGTAGCATCATCAGAGAGGAGCTTTTCAAAATTAAAGCTCATCAAAAGCTACCTGAGGTCTTCAGTGTCACAGGAACGTTTGAGTGGATTGGCCATCATGAGCATAAATCATGATGTGGGGAAACACCTGTCCTATGATGACATCATTGATGATTTTGCCTCAAGAAAGTGCAGAAAAGGAATATTTTGATGGAAAGATTTTAATTCAAACATTCAAATGTTTACACATTTGTAACATGTAACGAGTAGTGTAAATGACTGCTTAACTAACTGTGATATTCTTCTCAGTTTATTCTAGACAGTCCAAATAGTCTGGTGGTGCCCATACTGATGCCGAAAATGCCCAGGCTGTAGAGAGAACCAGAGTTAATCCCAAAAGCCAAAGTTCAGGGTTATAATTTATTATTTTCTTCTTATTTATGTTTACGTTAATATTCACTTATTTAATAATATTCACTTGTTATCTCAATATTATAGAAAATACTCTATTCAATAAATATTGTTTGTTTGAACCTCATTCTGTTCTATATTGTTGTACTTATTCTTTGACTGTTTTGTTTAAAGGAGGGAGGATTGTATTGGGAGCACTGAAGTGTCAGGTGTGACTGTGTGGCAAATGGTTTACATAGCTCACGGCATCACGGGTCAGGTAGAGGGCCCCTTAGCAGAATTTTGCTTAGGGCCCCAGGGAGGTCAGGATCGGCACTGATGCTATTCCACCAAGCTTCCATGCTAGATCAATAACCCTGAGAGAGTTGTCCCGTTCTGTTGGCTCAGAGCTCCACAGTCTAAATCCACAGGTACAAATTAGTTTAGCACCAAATGTATCGGCAAAAGGGTTGTTTGTTAGTGTTTATAACCAGGGCTATTGTCTTCCATGTGAGGTCACACTGGCCCAGTTGTCAGTATATATATATATATATCCATCCATCCATCCATCGTCGTCCGCTTATCCGTGGTCGGGTCGCGGGGGGAGCAGCTCCAGAAGGGGACCCCAAACTTCCCTTTCCCGAGCCACATTAACCAGCTCTGACTGGGGGATCCCGAGGCGTTCCCAGGCCAGGTTGGAGATGTAATCCCTCCACCTAGTCCTGGGTCTTCCCCGAGGCCTCCTCCCAGCTGGACGTGCCTGGAACACCTCCCTAGGGAGGCGCCCAGGGGGCATCCTTACCAGATGCCCGAACCACCTCAACTGGCTCCTTTCGACGTGAAGGAGCAGCGGCTCTACTCCGAGCTCCTCACGGATGACTGAGCTTCTCACCCTATCTCTAAGGGAGACGCCAGCCACCCTCCTGAGGAAACCCATTTCGGCCGCTTGTACCCTGGATCTCGTTCTTTCGGTCATGACCCAACCTTCATGACCATAGGTGAGGGTAGGAACGAAAACTGACCGGTAGATCGAGAGCTTTGCCTTCCGGCTCAGCTCTCTTTTCGTCACAACGGTGCGATAAACTGAATGTAATACCGCCCACGCTGCGCCGATTCTCCGACCAATCTCCCGCTCCATTGTCCCCTCACTCGCGAACAAGACCCCAAGGTACTTAAACTCCTTCACTTGGGGTAAGGACTCATTCCCTACCTGGAGAAGGCACTCCATCGGTTTCCTGCTGAGAACCATGGCCTCAGATTTAGAGGTGCTGATCCTCATCCCAGCCACTTCACACTCGGCTGCAAACCGATCCAGTGAGTGCTGAAGGTCACAGGCCGATGATGCCATCAGGACCACATCATCTGCAAAGAGCAGCGATGAGATCCCGAGCCCACCGAACTGCAACCCCTCCCTACCACGACTACGCCTCGATATCCTGTCCATAAATACTACGAACAGGATTGGTGACAAAGCGCAACCCTGGCGGAGGCCAACCCTCACCTGAAACGTGTCCGACTTACTGCCGAGAACCCGGACACAGCTCTCGCTTTGGTCATACAGAGATTGGATGGCCCTGAGAAGGGACCGCCTCACCCCATACTCCCGCAGCACCTCCCACAAAGTCTCCCGGGGGACCCGGCCACTCCTTTGGCACTGTCCCAGACTTCCACGCAATGTTGAGTAGGCGTGTCAACCAAGACAGCCCCTCCACACCCAGAGCTTTCAACATTTCTGGACGGATCTCATCAATCCCTGGGGCTTTGCCACTGTGGAGTTGTTTGACTACCTCAGTGACCTCCACCAGGGAAATTGACGACAATCCCCCGTCATCCTCCAGCTCTGCCTCTAACAAAGAGGGCGCATCAGCTGGATTTAGGAGTTCCTCAAAGTGCTCCTTCCACCGCCCTATTACCTCCTCAGTTGAGGTCAACAACGTCCCATCTTTACTGTACACAGCTTGGATGGTTCCCCGCTTCCCC
>CM042425.1:44723940-44838940 GCA_023631565.1 Gymnocephalus cernua | reverse complement strand
AGCGGCCATAAAATGCAACCAGACATTCATCTACAGTCACGTGGGGGCCTGGATTGTAGAGAATGGGAAATCGCTGCACCCACTTGTCCCATACATCCCGTATTGCTGCCAATTTGTCACAGTCCCATTGGCCCTGCCTCGTTTCTCTGTCATCGAAGCGGATGACACGGGAGAAAACATTGAATGTTTTCAGAGACATAGTGGCTGGAAATATTGCCCTTCCACTGTCAGCATTCCAAAGGCTTACTGTTGCTTCACCTTTTGACTTGTATACTCCTAAAATGAGCAACCCAATGTAGGCATGGAGGTCTGTCACATCCACATCTTTCCAACTGTCCACATACACACAACTTCCCTCTAAATTTGTTATCTCAAGTACATCTTTTTCAACTGATGGTGTCATGAAAAGCTCAAATGCTGATTTTATGTCTTGGACATGGCTGACAGCATATCTAGAGGGGCCTGGAATCATTTTTATCACATTAGCAGCACTAAGTCTACCCTGTCGTTCAAGTGGTGAGAGGGACCATAATACATTTCCATTTTTGGAAGGTAACGTGTCTGCTGGTGGTTGAGAGACAACGGAAGAATTTCATTTTCTTCAGAGGAGGATGCCTCATAATCAGGGTCCTCCTCAACATTATCCTCAGTCTCGGACACATTCTCTATGTCGCTTTCAGTATCAAAGTGTCAAAAATTTCGCTGACAGAAAACCTTTTCTTGCAGGCCATAGACAGAGAGAGAGCACATCGAGCACCAAGACAAATGGTTTAGAAGGCTGCGGTGCCTGCGTGTGAGCTTTTAGGGGAATTGAAGATTGTGAAATTGCAACAACCTGCATGTGAAAGTGTCCTCAGTATCAGCCAAAACAGTCTCAGCAAATGTGTGTACAATGTTCATATTTTCTATGTTTTATACAGCTGAAACAGCCTGGGGTCAAACTGACCCCAAGGAACACCGATGTGTACAAAATGCATACAGGACATTGAAAATGTATGCTTACCCAGTTGTCCCCATGAAATTAGGAAATGTAATTCAATATGAAGCAAAAAAAATGATGTCAAGCACTTTTTTAGAGATGTTAAACATTGAATGGGTCAAATTGACCCCAAGGATAACAGGAGGGTTAAGGAAAGCAGAAAGTTAGAGAAAGCTTTTCATTAAGATCACAATGGGGTAATAGACCACCAAGAAGCGAGTATGGTCAGCATCTGCCGCTGGGCCTAATGGCATTTTTCCATCACATGGTACCTGCTCGACTCGCCTCGACTCCATTCGCCTTCTTTGGTTTTCCATTTCGATAAAAAGTCTCAGGTACTTTGTTTAGTACCACCTCCGTCGAGGTTCCAGGTGAGCAGAGCCGATACCAAAAGGTGACGTGAAAACCTGCAGACTACTGATTGGTCAGAGAGAATCGTCACTAATCACTGCGTCATCATTGCTATAGCGACAGACGGGGGTGTCCTGAACAAACCCGCCATTTTTAAATAGTTTAGCCAGCAGTGTTTTTTTGCTGCCTCCAGCTTCTTTAGAAACTAAATGTGTCCTCTGGCAAACAGCCAGATGCTGAGAATCAGACACACACCTTCCACTTTCTGTGTGTGTGTTGTGTTAGGTCGCGGCAGTTTCCTGTGGCGGCGCTATAACCAGTCCTTCCAGAAAAACAAGTTTTTTTGTGATTGTTGCGGGCAAAAATCCTTGATTTTGCAGCTTGTTTTCTTAAAAAATGCAATGGAATATGCGGGATATTTATGCAATTTTATGCGCTGAAATTGCAGGAACTTGCAAAAACTGCGGTTTGATGAAAAAGAGAAAAAAAGTGATTCCCCAACACCGTGTTCTCACTAGGCGAAATGACGTCACTTCATAACGTTCCCATGGCAACAGGGGGAAATGGCTGCTCTTGTGTGAAGTAAACAACATTTTTCATCTTTCTGCTGAGATATATGTGACTTTTTTGCAACGAAAATGCGGGGATTATGAAATCATGCAAGCCCCGCATATTTTGCACGGAAATTGGCAATTTATGCGGCAAAAGTGCAGCCCCCGCATAAATATGAAAGACTTTGGCTGATTATGCATTGAAATATGTAATCGCATAGTCACGTTTTTCTGGAGGGACTGTATAACAACCAACCATGCTTGCCTCAGGCATGAGGCGATACTAAATCTGCAACGGAAAAAGGAGGATGGGGCACTGCGGATGAGCCGAGTCGAGCCGAGCCGAGTAGAGTTGGTACTAGCAGTGGGTAAGCACCATAACTGTCTGGTTTTTAAACGCTCCAGATGGGTTCATGTTTGTATGAATGTTCATGATGTTAGCGTGGAGGAAGCAGAGCAGTTACCAAAAACGGAAACGCTAATAGTGAGTATGTTTACACGCACGCTAATATTATCCCGAATATTACAGTATTGCAGATTTAATACAAGTTCTGTAAACAGCCTCTTTCATTTAGATATTCAGAATAAGGCCTTTTTCCAAATGTAGCCTGTTTTTCTCCAGATTAAGACATGTGTTATTTGTCGGTATGATTGAGGTTTTAGAAGCATTCTTTGGACATGCACACATACAGCACATTCAGAATCTGCATCTCAATCAGGGTTTTTACCACAGTTTGTAACAGTTTACAGCCTCCCGCCTGTTTATGGCTTACGTTCAGCGCTGTGCGTTGCTATGGTTGTTAAGGAATGAAAGAGTGAGGCTGTATTCACACCACCACTGGAACACCTTGAAAACATCCTGCTTTACACAGCTGCATGTAAATGGGAATATTAGTGGAATATTCACTTTAATTAGCCATGGAAACAGCTAAGATTATCTTTTTTGGCATAATTCAATTCAATTCAATTTTATTTATAGTATCAAATCATAACAGGAGTTATCTCAAGACACTTTACAGATAGAGTAGGTCTAGACCACACTCTATAATTTACAAAAAAAACAACAAATCCCCCCAAGAGCAAGCAGTAGTGCAACAGTGGCGAGGAAAAACTCCCTTTTAGGAAGAAACCTGGGACAGACCCAGGCTCTTGGTAGGTGGTGTCTGACGTGCCGTTGGGGTGCATCACAGTATAGTAAATAAACAGTGGCTAGAAATAGTGGTTGTAGTAGTGCAGGGAGCAGCACGGCATAGCAGGGAATTTCAGCAGAACCACGGCAACAGCTGGAACCATGATTTTGGTGCCATCCTAATCCCAGGATTTCATCCTGGGTGAAAAAGAAACAGAAAGACTCCAGGGAGCAAGCTCCCCAGAGCTAGGTTAGTAACAAACATTTCTGGGACAGAGAAGCAGGTGGGCCGGGCTAGGCAGATGCTGCAACTCCTCACTCCCTAACTATAAGCTTTATCAAAGAGGAGAGTCTTAAGTTTACTCTTAAATGTGCTTACAGTATCTGCCTCCCGGACCCAGACTGGGAGCTGGTTCCACAGGAGTGGAGCCTGATAGCTAAAGGCTCTGGCTCCCATTATACTTTTAGAGACTCTAGGAACCACAAGTAACTCGGCATTCTGGGAGCACAGTGCTCTAGTGGGACAATAAGGTACTATGAGCTCTTCAAGATATGATGGTGCTTGACCATTTAGAGCTTTGTAGGTCAGGAGGAGGATTCTAAATTCAATCCTGGATTTTACAGGGAGCCAATGCAGAGAAGCTAATACAGGAGTGATATGATCTCTTTTCTTAGTTCTTGTCAGTACATGAGCTGCAGCATTCTGGATCAGCTGGAGAGTCTTCAGTGACTTGTTTGAGCTTCCTGATAGTAAGGAATTACAATAGTCCAGCCTGGAAGAAACGAATGCATGGACTAGTTTTTCAGTATCGTTCTGAGACTGGATGTTTCTTATTTTGGCAATGTTACAAAGATGAAAAAAGGCTGTTCTTGAGGTTTGTTTTAAGTGGGCATTAAAGGATATATCCTGGTCAAAAATAACTCCTAGATTTCTGACAGTAGTGCTGGAGCCCAGGGCAATACCATCCAAGGTAGCTATATCTTTGGATAATGAGGTTCGGAGGTGTTTAGGACCCAGCACAATCACCTCAGTTTTGCTTGAGTTTAGCATCAGAAAGTTGTAGGTCATCCATGCTTTTATATCTTTAATACATGCTTGAAGTTTAGCTAACTGACTGATTTCATCTGGTTTGATTGATAAGTATAATTGGGTGTCATCTGCATAACAGTAAAAGTTAATTGAGTGTTTCCTAATAATATTGCCTAGAGGAAGCATATATAAGGAGAATAGAATTGGTCCAAGCACTGAGCCTTGTGGAACGCCAAGGTTAACTTTAGCGTACTTGGAGGATTTGTCATTAACATTAACAAATTGAGATCGATCAGAGAAATAGGACTTAAACCAGCTCAGTGCGATTCCTTTAATACCAACTAAGTGTTCCAGTCTCTGTAACAGGATGGTTTGGTCAATAGTGTCAAAGGCAGCACTAAGATCTAGTAAGACAAGTATGGAGACAAGTCCTTTGTCTGAAGCAGTTAGAAGGTCACCAGTGCCGTCTCTGTGCTATGATGCTTTCTAAATCCTGACTGAAAGTCCTCAAATAAACTATTGCTATGTAGGAAATTACATAACTGATTAGCAACTACCTTCTCAAGGATCTTGGAGAGAAATGGAAGATTAGATATAGGTCTATAGTTGGCTAAGACCTCAGGATCGAGGGTGGTTTTTTTCAGAATAGGTTTAATCACAGCTACTTTAAATGACTGTGGTACATAACCTGTCAATAAGGACATATTAATCATATCTAATAATGAAATGTTTACCAGTGGTAGCGCTTCTTTAAGTAACCTTGTTGGGATGGGGTCTAAGAGACAGGTAGATGGCTTAGCATTTACAACATTAATTGTTGAAGGTTTATAGGGTAAAAGCAGTCTAAGTATATGTCAGGTCTTGTCGTTCTTTCTAGCAGTCCTGCGTTTGAAGGTAAACTGTTAGAAGTTGAGGGCAAAAGGTGATGAATTTTATCTCTAATTGTTATAATTTTATCATCAAAGAAGCTCATGAAGTCGTCACTACTCAGAGCTATAGGAATAGATGACTCAGTAGAGCTGTGACTGTCTGTCAGCCTGGCTACAGTGCTGAAAAGAAACCTTGGGTTGTTCTTATTTTCTTCTATTATTGATGAGTAATAGTCTGATCTGGCATTTCTGAGGGCCTTCCTATAGGTTTTCAGACTGTCTTGCCAATCTAAACGAGATTCTTCCAGTTTGGTGGAACGCCATTTACTTTCCAGTTTTCGCGATATTTGTTTTAGTTTGCGAGTTTGGGAGTTATACCAAGGTGCTAGTTTCCTTTGCTTCCTCGTCTTCTTTTTGAGAGGAGCAACAGAGTCTAAAGTCGTCCGTAGGCAGGCCGTAGCACTGTCTACAAAATTATCAATTTGGGAGGGACTGAAGTTAACAAAAAGGTCCTCTGTTATATTAAAGCACGGCATTGAGTTAAATGCTGTTGGAATATCTTCCTTAAATTTAGCTATAGCACTGTCAGATAGGCATCTAGTGTAGAAGCTTTTATCTGATTTCATATAGTCGGGTAGTAAGAATTTGAAAGTTATTAAAAAATGGTCTGATAATAAACGATTCTGTTGAAATACTATTAAATCTTCAATTTCGATGCCGTATGCCAGCACAAGGCAAGGCAAGGCAAGGCAGCTTTATTTGTATAGCACTTTTCAGCAACAGGGCAATTCAAAGTGCTTTACATGAAGATAATTAAAATACAAGAATAAAAGTTACAGTGCAGTATAAGAAATTAAACATTAAAGAGCAGTTAAAAACACTTAAAAATATAAAATAAATGGACCATTATTTAACGAAAGGCAGCATCAAAAAGAAAGGTCTTCAGCCGTGATTTAAAAGAACTGAGAGTCGCAGCGGACCTGCAATTCTCTGGAAGTTGATTCCAAATATGTGGAGCATAGAAACTAAATGCTGCTTCTCCCTGTTTAGTTCTGACCCTGGGGACGGACAGCAGACCTGTCCCAGACGACCTGAGAGGTCTAGGTGGTTCGTAGTTTACTAGCAGGTCAGAAATGTATTTTGGACCTAAACCGTTTAATGATTTATAAACTAGCAAAAGTATTTTGAAATCAACTCTCTGAGGCACAGGAAGCCAGTGTAAGGATTTCAGAGCTGGAGTGATGTGATCCACTTTCTTGGTCTTAGTGAGAACTCTAGCAGCAGCGTTCTGAATCAGCTGCAGCTGTCTGAGTGATTTTTTAGGGAGATCTGTAAAGACCCTGTTACAGTAGTCCAGTCTACTGAAGATAAAAGCATGGACAAGTTTTTCCAAGTCCTGCTGGGACATAAGTCCCTTTACCCTTGATATATTCTTCAGGTGGTAATAGGCTGACTTTGTAATTGTCTTAATGTGGCTGTTGAAATTCAGGTCTGAGTCCATAATTACACCTAGATTTCTGTCGTTTGAAGCTGAGCGCTGACTTTTAATCGTTCCTCTTTTTTTCCAAAAACAACCACCTCAGTTTTTTCTTCATTTAATTTAAGAAAGTTCTGGCACATCCAGTCGTTAATTTGTTCAATGCACTTAGTCAGTGTTTGTATAGGACTATAGTCTCCTGGTGATAAGGTTATGTAAATTTGTGTGTCATCCGCATAACTGTGGTAACTTATTTTGTTGTTTTCAATAATCTGAGCCAGTGGAAGCATGTAGATGTTAAACAGAAGAGGCCCCAGAACGGAGCCTTGGGGAACTCCGCACGTCATATTTGTATGCTCAGATGTATAATTACCTATAGATACAAAGTAGTCCCTATTCTTTAAATAGGATTCAAACCAGTTTAGGACTGAGCCAGAAAGGCCAACCCAGTTTTCCAATCGGTTTAGTAATATGTCATGGTCGACCGTGTCAAATGCAGCACTGAGATCAAGTAATACTAAGACTGCAGTTTTGCCACTGTCTGTGTTTAAGTGGATGTCATTAAATACTTTAACAAGAGCTGTCTCAGTGCTGTGGTGTGGTCGAAAACCCGACTGGAAGGCATCAAAACCATTGTTTAGTGACAAGAAAAGGTTGAGTTGTTGAAAAACCGCTTTTTGAATGATTTTACTTAAGAATGGAAGGTTAGATATCGGCCTATAGTTGCTCAGTAGTGCCGTGTCTAGGTTGTTCTTTTTTAAAAGTGGCTTGATGACTGCAGTTTTCAGGGCCTTTGGGAAGATACCTGAGAGTAGAGACGTGTTTACAATCTGTAAAAGATCAGAAGACATACAATTTGAAACATTTTTGAATAGGCCTATTGGTAGAATATCAAGGCAACAGGAGGAGGTTTTCAGATGTTGTATAATGTCCTCCAGGTTTTTATGGTTGATCATATGAAATTGTGTGATATTGGAATTTGTTTTGCCTGGACAGTGTGAGAACACATATCCCGTACTTGATCTGGAGGCACTGACAGTTAGTCTAATTTTTTGAATTTTGTCTTCGAAAAAGTAGGCAAAATCATTGCAAGCCTTGGTAGATAAAAGTTCAGATGCTACTGGTACTGGAGGGTTTGTTAACCTATCAACAGTAGCAAACAGAGCACGTGAATTATTATTGTTTCTGGCGATAATGTCAGAGAAGAAGGACCGCCTAGCATTCCTCAGTTCGAAATTATAAATGCGAAGTCTGTCTTTGTAGGTGTTATAGTGGACCTGGAGAGTTGTTTTTCGCCACCTGCGTTCAGCTTTTCGACACTCTGTTTTTTCTGTTCTTACCCGTATGACATTTCTCCATGGAGATCTTTTCTTACTAGAGACAGCTTTGACTTTAGTGGGAGCAATGGCATCAATAACATTTGTAATTTTAAAATTGAAATTATCTACAAGCTCATTGACTGAGACCCCAGAGAGGGAGGGTGTGGAGGAGAAAAGCTGAATGAATGTTTCATTGGTGTTTTCAGTGATATACCGTTTTCTGATTACCTTAGTTTGGACACTTTTGGGCACCGAGATAGTGCCGTTAAAGAAAACACATGAATGATCAGAGAGAGCAACGTCAGTCACCACAACCTTGGAAATGTTCAAACCCTTGGAGATAATCAAGTCCAGACTGTGCCCCTTATTGTGCGTGGGTTCCGTCACATGCTGAGTCAGTCCATAGTTCTCAAAAACACAACACAGTTCTTTGGTCCCTCTATCCTGCGGGTTGTGCACATGAATGTTAAAATCACCAGCAATAATTACACAGTCAAAGTTAATACAGATTATAGACAGCAGTTCAGTAAAGTCATCGAAGAAAGCTGCACAGTATTTCGGTGGTCTGTAGATATTTAGAAGTATAGCTCGAGGGGAGGACCTTAGCTGAAGAGTCACATATTCAAAAGAAGCAAACTTTCCATAAGATATTTGAGTACAATGGAATGACTCATTATACAAAATGGCTACTCCACCTCCTTTCTTATTCACTCTATGCTCACTCATAAAACTGAAGGTAGGGGGAGCTGACTCAATGAGAACAGCACCACTTTTATTATGGTCCAACCATGTTTCAGTTAAAAACATAAAATCAAGATTGTACTTAATAATAAAATCATTGATTAAAAATAATTTTCCTGCCAACGACCTGACGTTTAGTAAGGCTAGTGTTAGTGTGTTAAAGTGCTTGTTCTTGCTTAGCGGATTCATCATTCTTTTTCTATTACCTATCACAACATAAATTGAGGAAGGATTTAATACACAGGGCCCGGGCTTGTCCTGAAAAAAGTCATGAGTGCCACTATGCGTGCAGCCTGGACCCGGCACATATCAGACAGAGCTTGCTGTATTTTGTACACAAGTATACTTATCAGTCTGGGGAGAAGGAGTTAGCTGATGTCCTTGGGTGGGAAGTGGTGCCTGCCGTTTTACTTTTGGCTGGGGGCCAATGATGGGAGAAGGGATTCCAGCATCTACTTTTGGCCGGGGGCGAATGATGGGAGAAGGAAGGGGGATAAATTTGGTTCCATCAACTAGCTGTTGCTTCATCTGGTCAGTGAAATCCAACATGGGGCAGGGGGAAGGAGGGGAAAAGGTGAGTGGAGAGAGCGATGGTATGGGCGGGGTGTATGGATCCTCAAAGGCGTCAGGGTTGATGAGGGGGTCTGAGGGGTGTTGGACGGGTGAAGAGGGGGACTGAGATCTCTCATCTCTGTGGTCTTCCATGGTCAAATCTTTGGTCAGGCGGGGGCTGTGGTGGATTACTGCCCTGCTTTGTTATATCTTCCTCTTGTTTAGATTCCTCTTGTCTCGTGTCCTTGGCCGGGGGAGCTGATGTGTGGCGCAGAAAGTAAAGTAGGTTAGAGGTGAACTGCTTTACTCCTGGTTTATTAAGGAAAAGTCCATCTGCCTTAAAAAGATGTCTGCGCTCCCAGAAAATGTTAAAATTGTCAATAAACTGCAGAGAATGATTGGTACACACAGTTGAAATCCATTTGTTCAGTGCCAACAGTCTGCTGAATCTCTCATCTCCTCTTCTGACTGGCGGTAGAGGTCCACTGATAAACACCTTCGCGTTTAGGGAGCTGACTGTTTTCAGTAGATCCATAAAGTCCTTTCTCAGCACTTCAGACTGTTGCTTTACAATATCATGTGACCCTATATGCAGTATAATGTTATTCACAGTTGGGTGTGCTGCCACGATATCTGGGATTCTGTTGGCCAAGTCAGACACCCTTTCTTTGGGATAACAGAGTATTTTGGTGTTTTCCCTGCTTTTTGTAGATGACATTAAAAAATGAACTCAAATGTAGAAAACTTAAAAAAAAACTTAGCAAAAAAAGGCTGCAAATGGCAGCCTTAAAAACAATTCTCAACAGTCCTCTCAAGGAGGGAAACAACTGCCGTGTGTTGGCCTTATTCTCGGCCTCGCTCTCCTCGTGGCGCCGCTGCTCCTTGTTGGCCTCCTCAGTGAGGAAATCCAGGATGGGATTTCTTTTCCTTTTCTTTGCGGGTGAGGGACTTGGCAGTGGTGAGCTGCTGACTGCTAGCTGGGGATGAGGGCTCTGAAAGGAACAAGATAGATCTTGATTTACAATCCACAAATGTTTTTGACCATGTCATGTGGAAATGATGTGTGTTACACACACACACACACACACACACACACACACACATACATATATATATATATATATATATATATATATATATATATATATATATATATATATATATATGAGAGAGAGTCCATTACAATAAGAACATGTTCTGCTATTCCAGACCACAAAATGTACTGCATTACATACCATGAGGATTGGCGCGGGATCGATATCCACAGAACAGGATGCCACCAACACAGGAGGGTCAACACTGTACATGTAAATGAACAGGAATGAATTACAAATGATCACAATAGAGTAACTGTTACAAATATACATCACGAATACAATAATGAATGCATGACTCACTCCCAAAGTTGCTTTGCAGCATATTTGGATTTCAGAAACTGTGGTTCCTTTTCAGAGCTAAAGTGGATCAGCTTTCGGGTTTCCTCTGGCGTCCCTGTGTGATACAGGATGGTAAGTGTACAGTAAAATGACAAAATAATATTTACGTCTCCCTTTCCCCACAACAAAGCACATAGCTAACTAGCTACCGGCTACATGTCTCCCCCCCACCCAAAAAAATAAAATACATCGTGGCTAGAGTTGTCTCCCCTTCCCCACAACAAAGCACATAGCTAGCTATCTAGTGGCTACAGGTATGTCTCCCCCCCAAAAATAAACACATCGTGACTAGCTAGAGTTGTCTCTCCCCCCAAGAACAAAACCCATAACGTTAGCTAGCTAGCAGGACTGGACTTGTACAAAAAAAACTGTTGATATGCATGGAGTCCATTCAAATGAAATGCGGGGCTGTTTTGCAAATCAGCAATGTAACGTTAGCATAGCAAGCTAAAGTTACTTTATTTTTTATTTTTTTATTGTCACATACACATACATGTATCGAAATTCATTCTCTGCATTTAACCCCTCCCTCAAGGGAGCAGTGGGCAGCCAATCACAGCGCCCGGGGACCAACTCCAGATCTGAGCCAGTGCCTTGATCAAGGACACTGACTGGAGAACCTAGTACATGTTTTTGATGGTGGGGGAAACCGGAGCACCTGGAGAAAACCCACGCAAACATGGGATTTTTAAAAACGTTTCAATTAAGAACATGGTTGCAAATATATATCTACAAGACAACACCGTCGTAATTTTTAAATCAATTCTTTAAGCCGAGAATACTTACATTTATGGGTCTCTCTGGTCGACCTAGCAGCCATGTTGCTTGTTGTGCAATGTATGAATGTACCCCTGCTGGCGAAGTAAGCTTGCGTCCTTACTTGGTCGGAAGGGACATCTGGCCCTTCCCCTAAGCCCTGTCCCTCGATCAAGAAGACGATTCGGACAGCACTAGCTCTCACATGAATGCGCACAACAAGGGTTAAGGGGAAGAGGAAGGGATAAGGGGAGGATTCGGATTCAGCCTTAAGCTGGTGGCGAGGAGACATGCCTAGCTTCTGACTGCGTACTTCCGTACGTCTACCCTGCTTACACTAGCCTGGCACCTGACCGAATGGCCCTAGGGTCAGATACCGCACCAGTCACGCACGTTAACGGCAGCTCTCCTCTTATTGATCTGTGCACTTGTTAATTGCTAGGTTTGGTTTTAGTGGCTCGTACAGTGAGCCTCAAGGGTCTGTTTAATTTCTGTGGCTAGAGCAACCTATTAGAACCTCATTAGTTGTTGAACACACCTATCGCTTGAAGCCTAGATGAGACATCATGAATCCAATGTCCTCAATTCATACTTTATCTTCAATAAGTGCTTTTATTGCAGGATTTAACAAGGGAAAGCATACAGTATTTGATTCTTCAAAATGTATTGATTACATACTGAAATGATTAACTTTATTTAAGATATATAAAGTAAAAATTGTTTAAAGTTCAAACCCCTGTTGTAAAGGCTTGAGGCCTGTGTGTTCGAGCTTTGTAGAGAGAGAGGGAAGAGATGTACTGGCCGGTACTGTTTTTCCTAGCCTGCCCTACTGCTGGTTGCTGTTAAGATTCCCGACTTAATCCAAGAATCCGCAAAGTCTCTACCCAAAACAGTCTCTGATGGCAGGGTGAACGGAAGAGTTATCCTTAGTAGTCAATTTCAGTCCCACGGCCGAGTGTGGATGGTTAATCCTCCTCCAGCCTGCAGCTCCCGTAGCGGCCATAGGATGTTGGATTCTCCCTTTCTGCGATGATGGCTTGTTCGGTACTCTGTCTCTGAGTTGAAATTTAAGTTCAAAGATTGGTTGATTGATCAGCAAGTCTTGAACCCGAGAGCCGGCTAGGGACTGTTGCCTGAGGACTAACCCCGAACCACCCGCTGTTCCTCCTATTTATCCTCTAAAATGTGAGTGTGTGTTTGCATGTTTGTGTGTCTGTATGTGTGTGTGTGTAACTCAGGGCTTTGTGTGACTTCTTTCTTTTTTGGTGTGAATCACTCTCTTGTCTCTATACACTGTATGAAAAGTGAGATTTTCGTCAGTAAGCAGCACTGTAGATTGCCATGGAACTTCAGGTTTACGACTGCGTACGGCAATTTGCAGGCAACACCAAAAACTGCCGTAAATTGTCATAAATTGACATGGGCCTTGCTTGGCAGTTGTCCCCCCCCCCCCCCCTAATTCTAGGGGAGGCTTTAACATGTAAATGACCATGCTGTGAGCTATACAAATGCAAATCAGGGTAGCTGCAGGGGGAGTTTTACCCAGGTGACATTTTTCTGAAAGGTATTAACTTCATTTTAAGAAAATATCATATAGCCAAATTACAGACTCTTAAATTTTAGCTTGAATTGATTTATTTCATGAAAGTATGCTGGATAAATTACTCTGTATGTCATTAGCAATGACCAATGTTATGTAAAAAAGATAGACAAAACAATTTATTTCAATCATTTTAGTTGTTTTAACACAGTTTTAATCAGGCTCAAAATGTGCATTTCATGCAAACAACATCAAGGCAGAAATGATGCTGGGTATGACAAGTATGTTCCCTGTTGGGCCCAAACTTCTATTGGCTTTCCATGAAAATGTCTGTCTGTATGGGGATGAAGCCAGGAAACTTGTGCAATTACATGTTTGAATGCAGTACCTTTTGACACAACATTAACAGCTAGAAACTGCTTTATAATGGCTGGTCAAAGTTCTGCTAGAGGGTCAAGGATGGGTTCCTCAAAACTGTTAGTGTTTCCACACCACTTAGTATATAGATATGCTGACCTTTCTGCTCTAGATTCATCAATTGAGTAAGTTACATTCAGATATGTTACCCGTTTGCATGTCATGGCAAAACAGTCAACGTCAGTAACACAAGGGTACATCTGATGATACATTGTCAACATTGCATGTCTGTCAGGCTCCTCCAAGAGTGTCTGATGGAATGGAGACAGGCACCACTGTCCAGTTTTCTAAGAGAAGTCTTTCTGCTGACACCAACACTGTACTTTACATAAATCATATCAGCTGTTTCATTGCATGGAAAAGTCCCCTTAAAATACTTACAAATTCAGCACCACATTCACATGACTATGGTATATGAAGACGTTGAAATGGCCTCATAAACTGGATTTCTGGATAGTCTGGTTTTTTAAACTTTCCCAGTATTCCATTAAAACTCACTGTAATTCACCTCCACACCAGTCTGTGTGCTGTTCGCGCCCTGCTGGTTAATCTGCTCCTCTTTGTCTTTCTCTATCACTCTGCCCCGACCCCCGCCTTCACTGATTTGAAAAATAGGGAGGGAGATGACTCAAAGAATTAGAGCAAAAGCTTCCAAAGTATGGGAGTACTTCAGGCAAACTGGTAAAATAGTGGTCTGTACACTCTGTCAAACTTCACTTGCTTATCACGGGAGCACAACCACACACCTAGGAAACACACAGGAGTTGTTGTTCCGACACAGATGACGTTCACTGCCTGTAAATTGTCATTAACTGCCGAAAATGTTTAAAAATCCCACTTTTCATGCAGTGATAGCAACCTGCCTGTGTACCCACGCCGCTGGTAGCTCAGGCCTCTCAACATGTCTTGACATGTCCCAACATGTCTCAACCTCTTCTTTATCACTCTTTTATCTTGGTTAAAACACATTAATTAATTCTCTATGCATGGTTACATGTTTCTTTGCTTATATTCATTAACAAATCAACCTTATCTTGTGTAGAAGATTGACGTTTCAGAATCTCTGAAGAAGATGAGGCTTTGGTCCAAATGAAGGTTTAACACAAAGATTTATTAATAAAAATGTTAAGTCAAAATACATGAAATTATGCTGCAGCGGGCCTGTAAATAGGTGTTTAACCCTTAAGTGTCCACATCTATTTTGCCCTAACGTAATAAAAACAATACAAAAACATACACTGCACGCAGCGGACTACAAAGCATGCCTCCCCTTGTGGGGAGACCATTTTGCAGTCATAACATAACAACAACAATACATGCAAGCAGCGGACAGCAAGATGCTTCCCCTGTGGGGTCACATTTTACTGTCCCGATCATAACAAAAATACATACACTGCAAGCAGCGGACTGCAAAGCATGCTTCCCCTGTCTGGTCACCGTTTGCAGTCCTGAATCATTGTAAGTTTCAGAATTATATTTCCTAAGATTTGAGGCCGGTTCCTCAAATGAAATCCCTCCTTATTGGTCAGATGTCTCCCACCTATGGCCCACCTTTGTGTTGCCAGGTTACTTCAGAAAATCAACTGTTCCCAAGCCTTACAGGAATACACATTTCTTTGTTCTAATCAAGTCTGGCCCTCCAGGGGGTGGCCCCCAAAAGGCTGGACAGAAGCTACCTTTTCTGTGAGGAGAATGAGCTTTTTACATTACATTACATGTCATTTAGCTGACACTTTTATCCAAAGCGACTTACAATTAAGTGCTTTCAACTGTAAAGGTACAAACTCCAACAAGTAGTAAGTGCAAGTACATTAGCTTTAAATAAGTAAGCTACAAAGAGACATATGAAAGTGCAAGTTCAAGATTTTATTTTTTATGTATTTATTTACTTTTTTTTATCCGAGGTGTAGTCGGAAGAGATGTGTTTTCAGCCTTCGGCGGAATGTGTGTAGGCTTTCGGCCATCCTGATATCGGTGGGGAGCTCGTTCCACCATTTGGGAGCCAGGACAGTGAACAGTCGGGAGTTCGTTGAGTGATTAGTTCTCCCTCGCTGTGAAGGAGCAGCAAGCAGTTTGGCTGATGCAGAGCGAAGTGGGCGGGTTGGGGTATATGGTTTGACCATGTCCTGGATGTAAACTGGGGATGATCCAGTCGTGGCCCTGTATGTAAGTACTAGTGTCTTGAAGCGGATGCGGGCAGCAACTGGTAACCAGTGAAGAGAGCCGAGGAGCGGTGTAGTGTGAGGGAACTTGGGGAGGTTGAAGACAAGCCGAGCTGCTGCGTTCTGAATGAGCTGCAGGGGTCGGATGGCACATGCTCGCAAGCCAATCAGGAGGGAGTGGCAGTAATCTAGATGTGAGATGACTAGAGCCTGAACCAGAACCTGGGCCGCCTTCTGCGTTAGAAGGGGACGTATCCTGTAAAAGAGAGATGGTTATCAAGTGTCACACCCAGGTTTCTAGCAGTCCAGGTGGGGACTACCACAGAGTTGTCAATTGTTATAGTCAGGTTTTGGGTAGGAGAGCCTTTCCCTGGAATGAAAAGGAGCTCAGTCTTGTCAAGGTTGAGTTTCAGATGGTGTGTGGACATCCAAGAGGAGATGTGAGTTAGACAGGCCGCGATACGTGCTGCTCCTCGAGTTTCAGACTCAGGAAAGGAGAGTATTAGTTGAGTGTCATCTGCGTAGCTGTGATGTGAAAAGCCGTGTGACTGAATGACAGACCCAAGAGAGTTGGTGTACAGAGAAAAGAGGAGGGGACCCAGGACTGATCCCTGAGGAAGCCCAGTTTTGAGTGGGAAAGGATCTGAGCTAGATCCTCTCCAAGTTACCCGGTAGGTTCAGTCTGCCAGGTAAGATGTGAGCAATGATAGCGCAGAGCCTGAGACACCCAGATTCTGGGGTGTCGAAATGAGAATCTGGTGGTTCACTGTGTCAAAGGCAGCAGAAAGGTCCAGAAGGATGATGATGGAAGAGAGATTGGTTGTTCTAGCGATGTGAAGCTGCTCAGTGACAGCAAGTAGGGCAGTTTCTGTTGAGTGACCAGCCTTGAAGCCAGACTGGTGGGGATCAAGAAGGTTGTTCTGGTGGAGATAGGTAGAGAGTTGATTATAAATGGCACGCTCAAGAGTCTTAGAAATGGAAGAAAGGAGACGGGTCTATAGTTATTTACATCAGAGGAGTCGAGCGTTGGTTTTTTGAGTAGTGGGGTCACTCTTGCCTCCTTGAGGGCATCGGGGAAACAGCCACTTGACAAGGAGATGTTAATGAGATGAGTGAGGAAAGGAAGGAGGTCAGGAGCAATGGACTGGAGAAGGTGAGAAGGGATAGGATCCAAGGGGCAGGTGGGTGGGTGGGCAGAAGTAATCAAAGTAAGAATTTGATTTGGAGATGGAGGGTTGAAAGAGGAGAGAGTACTGGATGTGATGGATGGTAAGGTGATTTCAGAAGGTGTGGTGGAGAATGAAGAGCGTATGTCATCTATCTTTTTTACTAAATAGTTGACAAAGTGGGTTGGTAGGAGGGTGGAGGGAGGAGGTGGACTGGGGGAATCTAGCAGGTTAGAGAAGATGGAAAAACGTTTTTTGGGGTTTGAGAAAGAGGATTCAATTTTGGTTTGATAAAAAGAGCTTTTTGCTGCAGAAATAGAGGCAGCGAAGGAGGAAAGAAGAGACTGATAGGTAAGAAGATCATCACGGTGTTTAGATTTCCGCCATTTCCTTTCCGCTACCCGTATAGTTGATCTTTCAGCACGTACTGAGTCAGATAACCACGGCGCTGGGGAGGACTTGCAAGCCTGTCGTGAAGTAAGAGGGTAGAGAGAGTCGAGAGAGGAGAGAGTAGAGAGTAGAGTTTCTGTGGCAGCGTGGGGAGGCATGAGTAAGAAAGAGTCAGATGGAGGGAGGTTTGATAAAGTACATGCCGATAGAGAAGAAATGGGTTTCTCTGCTTTCTGCTGCTCAGCTTTCTCTGTATGCTAAATGACAGACATGACCTAATCAATTCCTTAGAAACTTGGCAATGATGTGAGGTAGACTGTTGATTAGAAACAGCTGCAAGGGGGGGCATCAATACATCTACACCAAAATTATACATTGTTTTCATAATATAAGTATTGTTTTAACTTTTTAAAACCTAACACTTGGTTACATGGTATATAATTATTCTTAAAATCCTCATACTTTTATGCTTTATATTTGGAATCACTTTAATCTTGTATAGCTTCGTTATTATACCTTGTGCATTGTATTATCTATACAGGTGGAGAGTCCCTAAACTGTGCATTTCATCATTTCATTCGGGCGGAGAGTCCCTTAGTTTTCTTGTCGTAGAGACCGACAGAGGAAAGTCCCTCACTTTCCGCCATTATTGTGGGTGAGGGATCTCTTACTTGACAATCCAGACTACTCTGTGTAACAGTGGACTCTATGCTCTCTTGACTCGCTCCCAAATGCACCATCTTGTAGATGCTGCTGCAGGCTCACTGCCAGCCATACTCTCTTCTGCTGCTCTATAAAAAGAAGATGAAACAAAGGAAGTCAGCCCACTTGTAAAACCTGCATATTAAAACAAGATGAATACAAACTTGAAAGGAAATGGTGCTATTGAAATATTCACACACACACACACACACACACACACACACACACACACACACACACACACACACACACACACACACACACACACAGTGAGCTAGAGCATCTTGTTTCCACTCGGCCGATTTCTGGCGTCACATCAGAGAAGGAGAGAAAGGAGAGAGGGAGGAGGAGAGAGGGAGGAGGAAAGCCAAGAGACCAGAGAGAGGAGCAGAGAGACAGATACACAACAGATAACCAGGCCAACAGAGAGATAGCCAGGCTAACAGAGAGATAACCAGGCTAACAGAGAGCTAACCAGGCTAACAGAGAGATAACCAGGCCAACAGAGAGATAGCCAGGCTAACAGAGAGCTAACCAGGCTAACAGAGAGATAACCAGGCTAACAGAGTGATAACCAGGCTAACAGAGAGATAACCAGGCTAACAGACAGGCTAACAGGAAGATAACCAGGCTGACAGGCAAACAGACAGATAAAAAAGCTATTTAAAGAGGTAAACAGTGAATGGCTTTGACACAGATGGAGTCTGAAGAGAATATGCTCAACGTGTTTCTGCTGCTGCTGTTCGGATCACTCTTCACCATGGTGAATATATAATGTTTCTATTTTTATTCTGCTGTCTCCTGGTTTGCGGTCTTCTTTTCTCCTGTCTGCTTTTCTCCTGTCTTCTGCTCTATCTTCTCTTCTGTTGTTTTATATTCTGCTGTTTTTAGACTGTGGAAGACCTTGGTCACTGATGTTGTAAATAATATTTGATTTGACAGAAATATTTAATGTTTGTGAGAAATAAACTGATCTGATCGATCAATCAATATTTGATTGTCAGACACCTAAATATTGAATTTGGTAATTCAGATTGTGTGTCTGGTTACACAAAGTGTAAAACTCAGCATGCACCTCCCCATCACCCATCCTCCCACTGTGTGAGCGACAGATCACAGATCTTCTGGATCAGATTTTAGCCTGTTGGTTGATTAACTGAGATCAATCAGCAGATTAAACTGTAGTTCTCAGCAAGCATTGAACGTTTCACTAAGAGAGCCGCAGATTAACTATTATATCAATGTTTCCTAATTGGATTTAATATTTTATGAAAAGATCAACCGTCAATAAAAGGGTTTTAATCCAGATTGTTGAAAGGATTAGAGCACATTAGGATTAATATTAGAGAGGGTTATAAACTTAATGACTGCACAGTTACACAAAACTACAGCACACACACACACACACACACACACACACGTATATATATATTAGTGGTGGGCCGTTATCGGCGTTAATATGCTGCGTTAACGTGAAACTCTTATCGGCCGTTAATCTATTCTCAAAGTTGGGTTGGGAGCTGGTCTATAGGCGACTATGCAGCTATGATGACTTTCATCCTTGATATTTTAGCGCGGATGTATACAGCCTACTGACTGTAAAACAGTTCATCACAACCTCTTATGTTGCCTACAGTTCAAAATTAATGTTTAACTGAATAAACAGTCAGTAACAGTGTTTCCCACACATAGACTAATGTGTGGCGGTGCGCCTCACAATCAACACCGCCCGCCGCACATTTGCGTTTATTAATTTGTTTTAACGCTATTTCAGGGTACCTGCGGGTTCTTAAAAGCATTGAAAAAGTCTTACATTTTATAATCTCAAATTAAGGCCTTGAATTTGGTATACAAAGTATTGGATTTCGTTACAAAGGTCTTATATTTTTTGCCTTTCCTAAGATTAAGTTCATACCGTAACAATATTAACTGTTACTAATGTAGGCTAATTAAAAACTGACCGTCGCTGGACGCACCGGAGGACCAAGACACAAAGTAAACACGCCTCTCTGACCAGTACCGGGGGTTAGCGGTTAAACTGAGCGGAGGATGTGTGGAATGTGTTTTCAGAGCCCGGCTGGCCGCTCGGCGCCTTCAGACAAACCTCAAGCTAACAGGCTAACGGCTTATTAGCTAGCCAAACACCGAGCGGTAACATCTGCAAAGATTGGATCTGTGAGCGCATTAATCTGCTCGGTATGCGTCTACAGAGCGAGCAGCCGCCGGACTCCAACATCTGTTGATCCGTGCAGGACGTCACTGTGAGCGGACTGTTTAGACGATGTGACCGGCAGGTATTTGATACAGTCTATGGTTTAAACACAAGTGTTGTGTTTGTCCCTGCAATTGTGTCTGTTGTCTTTTCTGCTTTAGCAAGTAACTGCATAGACACGTTCGTTAAGCTTCCCCAGAAACGAGCAGCAGCAGCAGCTTTCCCCTCAGGGCTTTCTTTCTCCCCGACGTCGACCATATACTACCTGATACCTGTCCACCAACAACGTGTACAGCGTGAACTCGTCTTAGCCGCTGGCGTCCTACAACCTGAGCTCTCTGCCGGCAGGACCCGGGGCCGGAGCCGGCGCCATCACCATGGCCGCCGCCCAGGCCACAGCACAGGTGAACGAGTGGAAGACAAGACAAGGAAGAAAGAAGACGGCGGCAGGTGGTTGTAGTGGTTTGGCAGTGGCTATGTACCTACTGATCCTCACTGCTACACAATTGTGGGGAAACTGGTCTGCTGTCTATGGACGCTCATCGCGGTATGCCAGCTCACCGAAAGACCTTGCTGTTCCCCTTGATTCGTGGAGTCAGTACGTTTTATATTCCAACTTTCTGGATGATGGACGAGCATCTCCTCGGTCCCTGTCCAGACAGCGTGAGCAGCGCAGACAGAAAACGTCCTCCATACCAGTAAGACAGGATTTTTCCATCATATTCTGTAGTATCCTGCTATTAAGTGGGGACATCCATCTTAACCCTGGGCCTGCGACTTACAAGTCACAACGTGGGGAAAATTGGAAGTCAGCTGTTCCCTGTGGTGGACGTGTGGCGCTTCCAAAGATACACTTATGTGACGGTCTCCCTGCAGGATTACGAGGTAAAAATCCTCCTGAACATGGTATGGTAAATGCATCACAGACTGCCACTGTGATTTTTAAACAGCATCAAACAAAACTGTTTCAGACTGTCAACCATGCGAGCGTTTTATGGAACCCGAAAACAAAACCGAAAGGTGTTTTTGGTGGACATTTGAATATACGTAGCGTTGTATCAAAAACCGAGCAACTGGAACATTTGCTAACAGACTCTAACCTTGACTATCTGTGTCTTACTGAAACATGGCTAACATCTACAACCCCTTTATCTGTATTTAATATACCGGGTTATAAGGTGTACAGACGAGACAGAAGTCAAGGAAAAGGAGGCAGGGTTTGAATTTATGTTAAAGAAAGCATTCTAAGCAAACAAATAGATATAAATGAAAACACCCTGGAGTGTGTAGGGGTCACTATTACATTGTCCCCCGAAATGTCTTTTGTTGTCCTTGCAGTTTATCGCCCACCTACTGCCACAAATGATTTTTTTAGCAGTTTATCTGCAATCCTTAAACAACACGAAAGGAAGGAAGTTATACTTATGGGGGACTTCAATCTAAACTGGCTTGATAAATCACGCAGAAAAAAACTTAAGGATATTGCAACGACATTTAATATGGTACAAAAGATAAATAAACCTACGCGAATAACTAGATCTTCTCAAACTTTATTGGATTTAGTTTTTACAAATGTACCAGAAAGGATAACTAAAACATATAACCTTGTCACTGGCCTGTCAGATCATAATCTTACGTTAGCTGCTAGGAAACTGACTAAATCACGGTACAAGGACCAAAATACAGTGACAGGAAATCCCACTATATCATTTATTCCAAAGAGAGAGTTAATACAAATTGAGATTGAAATAAAGCAAACAAATTGGAGGGACACTGTTGAAAATAAAACATGTGAGCAAGCATGTAATGATATAACGTCAGCCCTTAAAGATATAATAGCAAGATATACAAAAACGATACCTATGAAACCTAGAGCTAAACATAGATTGCCTTGGTTTAATAGTACTCTCTGGCAATTAATGAAAAAAAGAGATGCTTCTCTAAAAAGATTTTTAAAATCGGGTTTACCTACTGATCATCTAATCTACAAAGGCATGAGAAATAAGGTTACAATGCAGCTTAGAAAGGCTAAAGCATCCTTTTTTCTTGAAATCATTAGAGAAGCAAAAGGGAATAGTAAACAACTATGGAAGACCATTAATAACTTAACTGGCAAGGACAAGCCCAAGTATGAAAGCATACAGCTCAACATAAATAATACTATTACAAACAATAGTTTAGCTATTGCAACGGAATTTAACGATTATTTTTTAAACTCTGTGGAAACACTGGGTCAGAATTTTATTAAAAAATCTTTTAATTATTCTTTAGTCAGTGATAGTGATGGTTTTATTATGACACCGACAAACGATATGAAGGTTAATGAAATACTCTCAACACTAACAAATAGTAAAGCAAAGGACATTTATGGTCTTGATACTGCTTTCTTAAAAACTCATAAAGAATCTTTGACGACCCCTTTAACTAAATTATTAAATGAATCTATTAATGAAAGTACCTTTCCAAGTGTCTTAAAGTCTGCTATGGTGACCCCGGTGTATAAATCTGGTGACAAACAAAAAGTTAGCAATTACCGACCGATTAGCATCCTTCCTGTCATCTCAAAGGTCATCGAAAAGGTGGTAGCAGAACAACTAATTGCTCACCTTGATTCTAAGGCCCTATTACACCCTATGCAATTCGGTTTCAGGAAAAAACACTCAACTGAAACCGCTTGCTGCTACTTCCTTGAACAAATTAAAACAAATTTAGATCAAGGTGGAGTGGTGGGTGCTGTTTTTCTTGATCTAAGCCAGGCTTTTGACACAGTTAATCATGAAATACTACTAAGTAAATTAGTACACTACAATCTTTCATTAAATATACAAAACTGGTTTAATTCTTACCTGAGTGGACGACAGCAGTGCGTGCGAATGAACAATGCATTATCCCAAGTGAAAAAATGTACTATGGGGGTCCCGCAAGGGTCAATTTTAGGGCCGTTGCTTTTTAGTATATATATAAATGACCTTCCTTTAATATGTACTGATGTTGATTTAATAATGTATGCTGATGATACTGTTCTGTACACTCATGGGAAGAATGCTACAGAGGTTGCTTTACAATTAACTAATGTAATGCATAAAGTAGTGGAATGGTTACAAAACTCATGCCTCACTTTGAATACTGAAAAGACGGTAACCATGTTTTTTAAAAATAGATGTAAACTTAAAGGGATACTTCACCGATTTAGCATTCAGCTTTGTATCAGTAGAAACCCGGTAGTATTTCTGAATGACCGTGCGTCCCTCACTCTTATCCCCCTGAGACAGGAGATATCTGCATTGGGGGGTCCGGAAAAAATCTTCCGATGACGTAAAATGACAATTTTTGCGTCATCGGAAGATTTTTTGGCCAGAGCAAAAGACTACAACCAGTAGTAGGACCTACTTCCGCATGTTTTAAACCCGCCCATCACCCGAAGCGAGGCGATCTCGGCCGAAAAAAAACGAAATGTCAGCCATCTTGAATCCTCGCTAAACAGGGCTCTGCTCTATCTTCTCAGCAGCAAACTTTTACAACAATTATGTGCATTCAAACTACCGCACGTGTACCACCGGGATACATCGCTACAGATCGGAGAATATGCAGGAAACGTTATTACAGACGAAATAATCGGCCCACTACAAGAGCTTCGCCTGCCACGGAGAACAGCACGGAGACCGCGGGCTCGCTCCTACCCCGAGCCGGGGTAGGGGACATTCACGTCGGATAGGTGGGAAGCTAAAGCTAGCCGGGGGAAAGGCACATCCAGAGCGAGCTAACGCTAGCCGGCCACCTGTCCCATCAATCCTGCTTGCAAGTGTCCGTTCATTTAACAACAAACTGGACTACATCCAACTTCAACGATGTTCCCAACGCGAGTTCAGAGACTGTGTTTTTTGCTCAACAGTGAACCGGACTGTCCAGCTACCAGGCCTGCTAGCCCTCCGACAATCCGAGCTTCTTTTACTGTCTATGGCTCTCTCTTATGGGAGAACTTCTCAGCAGCAAACTTTTACAACAATTATGTGCATTCAAACTACCGCACGTGTACCACCGGGATACATCGGTACAGATCGGAGAATATGCAGGGAACGTTATTAGAGACGGAATAATCGGCCCACTACGAGAGCTTCGCCTGCACGGAGACCAGCACAGGGACCGCGGGCTTGCTCCTACCCCGAGCCGGGGTAGGGGACATTCACGTCGGATAGGTGGGAAGCTAATGCTAGCCTGGGGAAAGGCACATCCAGAGCGAGCTAACGCTAGCCGGCCACCTGTCCCATCAATCCTGATTGAAAGTGTCCGTTGATTTAACAACAAACTGGACTACATCCAACTTCAACGATGTTCCCAACGCGAGTTCAGAGACTGTGTTTTTTGCTCAACAGTGAACCGGACTGTCCAGCTACCAGGCCTGCTAGCCCTCCGACAATCCGAGCTTCTTTTACTGTCTATGGCTCTCTCTTATGGGAGAACTTCTCAGCAGCAAACTTTTACAACAATTATGTGCATTCAAACTACCGCACGTGTACCACCGGGATACATCGGTACAGATCGGAGAATATGCAGGGAACGTTATTAGAGACGGAATAATCGGCCCACTACGAGAGCTTCGCCTGCACGGAGACCAGCACAGGGACCGCGGGCTTGCTCCTACCCCGAGCCGGGGTAGGGGACATTCACGTCGGATAGGTGGGAAGCTAATGCTAGCCTGGGGAAAGGCACATCCAGAGCGAGCTAACGCTAGCCGGCCACCTGTCCCATCAATCCTGATTGAAAGTGTCCGTTGATTTAACAACAAACTGGACTACATCCAACTTCAACGATGCTCCAAACGCGAATTCAGAGACTGTGTTTTTTTTGTTTCGTGGAAACATGGCTGAACAACAGTGAACCGGACTGTCCAGCTACCAGGCCTGCTAGCCTTCCGACGATCCGAGCTAGAGATGCTCTGTATGAAGGTGAGCTGTGTTAACACGGACTGGTGCAGAAATGGGGTGATTTGCATCCAACTAACTGCTAACCGCTGGAGTTTGTGACTGTTACATGGCGACCATTCTACATTCCACGCTAATTCACGGCTGTGTTTATACTCGGTGTTTACAGCCCACCAAGCCTAATGCTAGTATGCGTTAGCTGAACTTTACGGAACCTATAATGTCTGTGTGCACTAAAGGTAGCCTGTTTCGTATGTCGTTATTATATAATGTAGTTTATATATATATTTTAAATGTGTAACGCCACTTGAGCCACGATGAAACGTTGTTTTGTGTATATGGTTGAAATAACAATAAAACACATTGAGTTGAGTTGAATGCCTCGCTGTCTGTCTGTCAAGCGGTAGGCGTGGCTTGGGAGTGGACTCAAAGCAGCGAAGCGAAGTGCATTCTGGGATTTGGTGTCTTTCATCCATATGAGCCAAAAACACATTTTCTGGCTTTTCTCGGCCTAGAAGGCACCAATTAAAAACATTTTTTCACATTTCTGCTACATAAGTGACCCAATTTAAAGATATATTCAGCTTTCCAGCGGTGAAGTATCCCTTTAAGGAATGTCCTGCGGTCTTAGTAAATGGGCATCCAATTAAAAATGTGGATGAATTCAAATATCTGGGTGTCACCCTGGATCCAACTCTTAATTTTAAAAAAACATGTTAAAAAATTGAGTAGTACACTAAAATTTAATCTTATGAATTTCAGACATATAAGAAACTCTCTTACCATTGAGGCTTCCAATATTTACTTGAGTGCAATGATTGTTCCACACTTTTTGTACTGCATGACAAGTTGGTCTCAAGCAGGTAAAACAGTCTTGAGACCACTTGAATCATTATATAAAAGAGCCCTTAAGATTCATGATAAAAAAACAACTCAATATCACCACTGTAAAATACTTACTAAGTACAATATTTTAAATTTAGAAAATTTGATAATGCATTCTAATGTTTGCTTACTTTTTAAAATCATTCATAAGGCTGTCGCTCCTCCTCTAAAAAAATGTATAACGCTCAAATCAGAAAAAAAAAGAAGTACTCGGTCAGCTACTAGAGGAGAGTGCAATATCCCAAATCGCAAAACCTCTTTTGGCAAATCATCTTTTACTTTTGCTGCCATAACTCAGTGGAATTCTCTCCCCACACACCTTATTACAAGTACACATTTTTTAACTTTTTCGAGTATGACAAAAGAATGGTTACTGTCACAACCAAACTGTACACATTTATGAGGAGTGTGTGTGTGTGTGTGTGTGTGTGTGTGTGTGTGTGTGTGTGTGTGTGTGTGTGTGTTGTGAGTGAATGTTTTGGGAGAGGTAAGGACATTTTATCGAATATCTTGGCTGGGGTGGGGTTAGTTCTTGCAAAGGGGAAAAATTGTTCAGTTGAGAGTTTTTATTGTAAATGAAGTATGCCTGTGATGTACAATTGTGTATATGTGTGTATATGTGTATGTATATATATATACATATATATGTATGTATGTGTGTGTATGTGTATGTATATGTGTATATATATATATATATATGTATGTTTCTGTATTTTACATGCATGAACTTTTGTTTTATAGTGTTATTGCCCTGCCAAGGGACTACAGGCGGAAAATAGCACTTGTGCTATAACCTGGCTCAATGCATCTCTCCTTGTTTTGTTGCAAGGTTAATGTTAATTTGTGCACTGTCCCTGTTCAAATAAAATGAAACTGAAACTGAGGTAACGTTGACGGTTATCTGCTACTTTAGCAGGTAATGTTAACGGTTATCTGCTACTTTAGCAGGTAACGTTGACGGTTATCTGCTACTTTAGCAGGTAACGTTAACGGTTATCTGCTACTTTAGCAGGTAACGTTAACGGTTATCTGCTACTTTAGCAGGTAACGTTAACGGTTATCTGCTACTTTAGCAGGTAACGTTGACGGTTATCTGCTACTTTAGCAGGTAACGTTGACGGTTATCTGCTACTTTAGCAGGTAACGTTAACGGTTATCTGCTACTTTAGCAGGTAACGTTAACGGTTATCTGCTACTGTAGCAGAGCTGCAATGAAACGCTGAACTGACATGTGTGTTTTCAGTGTTAAACACTGCTGCAGGTACACATGCACGACAAGGCAGAATTAAAATGAGCCATTTTAAACTAGATTAATCTAGATTAATTCCAAGATTACAGTAAAATTAATCTAGATTAAAAAAATTAATCTATGCCCACCACTAATATATATATATATATATATATATATATATATATATATATATATATATATATATATATATATATATATAATCCATGTTCATCCACTTACAGATACATAGATAAATAGATAAATAGATAAATAGATGGATAGATACATAGATGGATGGATGGAGGGATAGATAGATATACTAGATAGATGACAGACGGATAGACAATACACCGATAGTACAATAAATTTACTATGAATAATAAATAAAGATCTAAATACCAGAACTCCTTCTGAAAGAATACTTATTCGAATGACAGAGTGAGAAGAGTCTTTGTATTTTAACACATTCTTTGAGTTTCACACATCTTTAAAATATTTTGCCATTTCAACACATTTGGCTAATTTATTCATACCCCTCAACTCCATCTATGTATGTATGTATGTATGTGTGTCTATATGTACTGTATGTATGTATGTATGTATGTACAGTATGTACATACATACGCAATACCATCCAGATTAACTATAACTTTGGATAATGAGGTTCGGAGGTGTTTATGGCCCAGCACAATCACCTCAGTTTTGTCTGCGTTTAACATCAGAAAATTGTAGGTCATTTATGATGTTATGTCCTTAATGCATACTTGAAGTTTAACTAACTGACTGGTTTCGTCTGGCTTGATTAATAGGTAGAATTGGGTGTCATCCGCATGAAAGTGAACATTATTGTTTCCTAATAATATTGCAACCCAACATTTATTTGTGTGCATGATCAATTTTACTAAATGATTTTAAACAACTGTTTAACAACACAGTATTTACAATAAATGTGTCTTATTTCCATAGTTGTCAACTGATTTCTTGTCTAATAGGTGGGCCCTTCTGCGCCAGAGGAGGGCTGGCAGGTGTACAGTTCAGCACAGGACTCTGAAGGTCGATGTGTTTGTACGGTGGTTGCTCCCCAGCAGACGGTCTGCTCCAGAGACGCCCGAACCAAACAGCTCAGGCAGCTGCTGGAGAAGGTACTGTACTATAACTGCTACTACAACTGATAATGCTACTGATAAAAATACTGCTGATACCTCTGAGTCCGGTAATTTCAGATCACCTGACAGTGATTTTTTTTATAAAGGTACATTAGTAGCAGTAATTCAGTATTATATGTGATGATGTGTTTGTGTTGTCCAGGTTCAGAATATGAGTCAGTCCATCGAGGTTCTGGACCAGCGGACTCAGAGAGATCTGCAATTTGTGGAGAAAATGGAAGAACAGGTGAAGGGTCTGGAAAACAAATTCAAACAGGTGGAAGACGGACATGAGAGCAACATTGCCAGACAGTACAAGGTACTGCCCACATTATGATGTCATTGATTAAACAACCAATCAACATTGCAGCATTTACAACATCATGACACTTATTAATCAACAACTTGGCAAAGCTGTCTGCAAAATATGAAGCATTAAATTTCAGAATCAGACAGAATCAAACATCAAACGTACATGTCTACACAGGAAGTGTTCCAGCCATCTTCTTCAGATACGGGCGGTAATGTAACCTAACTATGTGATGACTCAGCAGAGATAACATTAAATAAGAAAGGTTGATCTGCACAAGAATAAATATTTGAAAGCAATACAGAATGCCAGAGAGCTTTACTTTATCGTTATAATATGAATTGTCACCTGCCACCTGCATTTTGATTTCCTGTACATGAATTGAGGCATTTCCAAAATAAGTTGGTGCATAAATATTCATCAGAATGCAGAAAAATTAAAATGTGATGCTTTAATGTTCCCAAGGGATGACCACCAGGCCACCAATGTGTCCAAACCAATGTCGAAAAAAAACCTATGGTCTTGGTGAATGGGTTCAATGATCTACAAGACACGTCTGACAAACAGATCGGAGCACTGTGTTGTTAAAGTAAATCAATAATAATAATAATAAATTGAATTTATATAGCGCTTTTCATAGACTCAAAGTCGCTTGCATTAGGAACATTAGGAAACAATCTATTAAACAAACAGCTGAAGCTCACCCCCCCCTCCCCTTGACTTGAATGTGGACGTCTGGAAATGTCTGGATGGTTATTGATCTTGCTGTCTGTCTCTCAGTCCATAAAGGTAAAGATGGAGGAGTTACGTCCTCTGATCCCGGTCCTGGAGGCCTACAAGGCAGACGCTCTGTTGGTCCGACAGTTTAAGGAGGAGGTGGCCAATGTGACAGAGCTGCTGGGATCACTGCAGGAACAAATGGGAGGTCTGGACTATCAGGAGCTGCACGGCCGAGTGATGAGCCTGGAGGACCGGCTGAGGGCCTGCATGCAGAGGCTGGGTGAGTAAACAACAGAGGAATAAACAAACAGGAAGAGACATGCAGAAGGTCAGTACATAAACACAAAACTGGGACATTCAACATTTTAAGGACTTGCAGTTGTTTCCTCTGACATTTAAGGCTTTTTGGTTTTTCAAAGCGCCACATAAAGTGAACATGTGTATTAACCGACACCTAAGCCCACCATACACTACAGAGCAATGGTAAACAACTCTTAATACTGACTTTTTTCCACACTGGATTTTTGCCGAGAGGTAAAGTGTTTGAACACAGAATATACACAGAAACAGACTGCCATTGAAAAACATTTTCTCAATGTCAACAGTGTTCACAGAAACTATTTCTTGAGTTGACAGCAGTCTCTCAGAAAACCTTATCCTGTGGTTTCTGTGGATTATCAGCCAAACGGTGAAAGAGGTGTTTTTAATGTCTCCTTCAAAGCTGTGAACAATGCAAAGTAAACTCTGTTCACCTCACTGCAGTTTGTGCAGGTCTTCCTGATATTTTGTTCAGCCTGTCCCTTCCCGTGTTCCTGTTGATTTTATTTTTCAGCATGTGGAAAGCTGACAGGAATCTCTGAGCCAATCACCATCAAGACGTCAGGATCGAGGTTTGGATCATGGATGACCGACCCGCTCGCTCCGACTGGAGACAACAGAGTGAGTCTCATCAACAAAAACTTAACAACCGAAAAAATGCAACACAAGAATGCAGTCAGTTTAGTCTTTACACATATAAGAAGTAGCCATCACTACCTATATAAAACACAGTGACATTTGTAGAGAGCAGTAAGATTATGCAAAGGTGTAGAGTCCAAATGCTGAGCTGAATATTGAATTAATAATGTAAAATGTCTCATGCATCCGTTTATGCGGGGGCAGCAGCTCCAGCAGTAACCCTAAACTTCCCTTTCCTGAGCCACATTAACCAGCTGTGGCTGGGGGAACCTGAGAGTTTCCCAGGCCAGGGTGGAGATATAATCTCTCCACCTAGTCCTGGGTCTTCCCCGAGACCTCCTCCCAGCTGGACGTCTAACAGAGTTTAATATGACATCATGATCAAACTATACAGTTAATAAAGAAGAATTTATAACTATTTATTTATGCAACACAGCCATCTTTTATCACAGTGCAAAGAAAACACGTTTTTAGGTTATTCATTTTGGTTTCTTCCCTCACAGGTGTGGTACATGGATGGTTACCATAACAACCGCTTTGTTAGGGAGTATCAGTCGATGTATGACTTCATGACGACGGATAACTTCACATCTCACCGCCTGCCTCACCCCTGGTCCGGCACCGGTCAGGTGGTTTATAACGGATCCATTTATTTTAACAAGTTTCAGAGTCACACCATCATCAAGTTCGACTTCAGTACGTCGCTCATCAGCCGCTCCCGGCAGCTGGACTTTGCCGGCTACAACAACATGTACCATTACTCCTGGGGGGGGCACTCAGACATCGACCTCATGGTGGACGAGGGGGGGCTCTGGGCCGTCTACGCTACCAATCAGAACGCTGGAAACATCGTCCTCAGCCAGTTAAACCCAAACACTCTGCAGATCATCCGCAGCTGGACCACCAACCACCCGAAACGCAGTGCCGGCGATTCATTCATGATCTGTGGAACCCTGTACGTTACTAACGGGTACTCCGGTGGAACCAAAGTTTACTATGCCTACTCCACCAACTCCTCCACCTACGAGTACATCGACATTCCTCTGACCAACAAATACAGCCACCTGTCCATGCTTGACTACAATCCTCGAGACAGAGCACTGTATGCCTGGAACAATGGCCACCAAGTCCTTTATAATGTCACTCTTTACCACATTATACAATAACACTATATAACAAATACATAAAGTTACCCTCTAAAACACAGTAACATATCTGCAACCCCCGAGACAGAGCGCTGTACACCTGGAATAATGGCCACCATGTCCTACATAATGTCACTTTTTACCACATTATACAGTAACACTAAAGAATAGATTCAAGTCCCCATAACGTTATCCTCTAAAAACGTGTTTCTCAAACTTTTTCAGACCAAGGACCATATTACAAATTATAATTTTCTTTTTACAAAAAGCTTACTCAAGCATTGTCTCTATTGCCATATCAATGGACAGAATGGTGTTTCTTATAACTATACATTTTAATCCTTCTGTATTTCCTTAAAATGTCATGCAAATCCGTTGTGATGTAAATTGGAGGCACTGTCGCAAAATGGTCAGCTTCATCGCTGAAGTCCTACAACACAATTTACAGATGAGTTTATTTAATATTGAAAACAACACATATATGTTCCTCATATACAGTATCTCACAAAACTAAGTACACCACTCACATTGTAGTACATATTTCATTATATCTTTCAATGGGACAACACTGAAGAAATTACACTTTGCTACAATGTAAAGTATGAAGTGTACAGCTTGTATAACAGTGCAAATGTGCTGTCCCCTCAAAATAACCCAACACACAGCCATTCATGTCTAAACCGCTGGCAACATAAGTGAGTACACCCCTATGTTAAATTCCCATAGAGACAGCAGGCAGATTTTTATTTTTAAAGGCCAGTTATTTCATGGTTATTTCATACTATGCATCCTGATAAAGGCGTATGGCGTTTGGAATTAAAATAGCCCCACATCATCACATACCCTTTTTTGATGATGTGGGGGCCAAGGGAACTTTATCAGGATGAATAGTATCCTGGATCCATGAAATAACTGGCCTTTAATAATACAAATCTGCCTGTCTCTACGGGAATTTAACATAGAGGTGTACTCACTTTTGTTGCCAGAGGTTTAGACATTAATGGCTGAGTTATTTTATTTTTGACTTATTTTGAGGGGACAGCACATTTACACTGTTATACAAGCTGTACACTTAATACTTTACATTGTAGCAAAGTATAATTTATTCAGTGTTATCCCATTAAAAGATATAATGAAATATTTACAAAAATGTGAGGGGTGTACGTGTTTGGAGTTGATGGCAAAAACTGAAGATTTTGCAGAATCTAGTCACCGACCAGCAGGGGGCACTGGTGGACAACCAGTGGTCCATGGACCACTCTTTGACTAATACTGCTCTAACTCCTAACACATCTACAACCCTCGAGACGGCGCTCTAGTCCAAGTACTTCATGTTACTCTACCACAATATAGAGTAGCACTACAGAATAAATAGAATAAGATTACAGAATAAATTCATCCCTTAAATAAACCTTCATGTGCTCTGACCCATACAGAGTTCATCTCTGTGAAAGGTACGTTAGCTGAGCTTTGAACAAAGAGTCAAAGTGTGGGGAAACTGCTTGGTTATTTCCATGAAAAGAAAGAAGACCTTCCAAGAAGACAAAGTCTGACTGATTGACATGTTATCTTAGCAGTTAGCAGTTCATCCTGTAAGAGCTGGTTCATTTAACACAGTTCCAAAAAAAAAACATTTTTATGGTTAGTTTTTCACCCAGTGATGGTTGGTAAAGAAATAGCTCCAACACTGTTGTTATAAAATCACACTGTTTAATTTTTACATTTGTATTTATGCACCTAACAAGAAAAGAAATGGAACATCCAAATCAAACTAATTAAACTGAACATAAAATGGAAAAGTGACAGAAAAGGAGTTGTTAGAAGTTTTGTTGGAGTTTACCCCTGCATCAAGTCTTAGTGCTAAGCTAGGCTAGCATTTTCTCTGATTCTTGGCTATGTGCTAAGCTAGGCTAGCAGTTTCCCTGCTTGTTGGCTATGTGTTAAGCTAGGCTAGCAGTTTCCATGCTTTTTGGCTCTGTGTTAAGCTAGGCTAGCAGTTTCCATGCTTTTTGGCTCTGTGTTAAGCTAGGCTAGCAGTTTCCCTGCTTCTAGTCTTTGTGCTAAGCTCAGCTAGCAGATTTCCCTGTACTGGAGTGTTTCTAAAAGCGTTAGACTGTTAACTGATATCTTTTAGTTGTTTCATTAAATTAATAGAAAGTTGCATTTTGACCACTTTGTTGTTCTAAATTATCAAAGTATTTGACATGAATGCACTTCAAAAGTAAACACACTAATACAATCACAAACAAATGAACTTTCACAATAAGAGACACTGAATTGTTTACATTATTTGATAGTGGGCATTGAAGAATGCAACACAGTTTTTATGATGAAGCTGTTTTTTGTGGGTGACATCAGACTCACTGTTCTTACTCTGAAATAATACTATTAATAATGTCTTTTCTTACTGTTGTGTATTACATAGCGATATAAAACCTTTACTACAGTCTAGCTTTTTCAGTAATTTCCTCAGATTGTTAACATGTTGTTCTAGGTTTATAGGGCTACATCAACATCTTTCTTTCAATACTCTCATGTGGAATAACAACATGCCCAAAGTATTCTAATATTTAAAAATGATATGTGACTACTGTTGGCAGGTTAATTGTCACTGGCAGGTTGGTGTTGAGGACTCAGTACTGATATGTCAGACATGAAGACACAGCATCAATTCTGTATGAGACTTCAAAAGAAAGGATAAAGCAGTTGTCCACTCTTTAGATGGTCAGTGGTTCAATTCCCTGCCCCTGCAGTCTTCATGTTGAATTGTCTTTGGGCAAGACACTTCACCCCGAATTGTTCCCTTTGCCATTGGTGTGTGAGTGTGGATGTGAATGTGTATCACTGGTGATGAGCAGACAGCAGCTTGTATAGCAGCCTCGGCCCTCAGTGAATGTGAGTCTTAACAGGTGAATGCTGGCATGTGTTGTAAAGCACTTTAAATGGTCGCCAAGACTCGGAAAGTGCTTTATAAATGCAGTGTGTTTACCATTTAAAGGTGTTAGAATTGACCATCCAACTCTGCAGCTCCATGTTTAAAAAACATTCAGGTCAGAGAGGACTGGAGTATTTTCTGGTTGTTCTTCTGTCATTGTTTTTGACAATTATTTGAGTCCGTTTGTAGGAGTAAGTTAAGAGAAGAAACACTATAAAAATAACGATAAAAATAAATGTATTAGGAGTATTGTATTTCATTTTGATAATTAATTGCATTTTTTAGTATTACTACTTTGTGTTTTGTATTTCAACAGATTCTTACTGTGATGTCTTCGTTTAGTTTTATAATGGAGTGATAAAGTGTTAGTAAGTTGTAGAAATATCAGTGAAGGTGCAGAACCAAGAGAAAGAAAACAGCATCAGTGGTTTTATTGTTGAACAGATTGCTTGTCATATGAGTAGGGTTGGATATCGTTTGGGTTTTTTCTGATACCGGTGCTAAAACGATGCTTTTAAAATGGTGCCGGTGCCTAAACGGTGCCTGAACCGAAATATATATATAACATATTTATAATGTACATAATATAAAATATAAAAAGGAGCACAAAACAACAGTCAGTAACATTAAAGAATGGCTTGTTATTGCCAAGGCCATGTGGTCAAAATTAAATGATTTAATAAATTTCACCAGTAGTAAACGACAAAAACAAGATGGGAAAAGGTTATTTACAATAACGCTGAATGCACCAGGACGTTGGCGAGTTTCAAGGGAACGCACCGCCTGTGTTGTTTTTCTGACAACAGCAGCTGCAGACTGTTTGTCTCGGTGTTGGAATCCTCTTCAGGGAAATACAGACACACTTTACACCGCTTAACGTAAGCTGTCAGCATTTTAACCATTCGGTTTAATCCAGCTACTAGCTAACGGTAACGTAGCGTCCTGTGCAGCGATGCTTCTGACCAAAAAAAAGAGTCTTCTTATTCGATCTATTTATGACCATTTATGTCGGAACCGGTTCCCTATTGGCACCGCGTTTCAGTACCCAACCCTAAATATGAATATGAAACGATTACTCTGTTTTGTTAACCACTAGCCTTAACAGCTGAAGTGTTTTCACCCAACCATGATTTATCTTTCATACAGAAGTAAAATAAAAGTGTTCCACTTTAAGGGGTGATAAAATGTAGTAAGTAAGCTTTATTTATATAGCACCCATCACAGAAAGAATCACAGAGTGCTTTACATGTAGCAAGCATAAACAATATAATAAGCATCATACAAACATAAAAACAAACATAAAAGCTCAATCAACTAAAAGCTTGTCTAAACAGTAGTGTCTTCAGCTGTTTTTTAAAAGAATCAATAGAATCGGCCACACGCAACGACAAGGGCAGTGCGTTCCACAATTTTGGAGCAGCTGCCTGGAAGGAGCGGTCTCCCCGAGTTTTAAGGCGGGTTTTAGGTACCATCAGGAGATTTTGACCTGAGGAGCGAAGAATGCGAGAAGAAGAGTAGGGGGTCACCATGTCTGCGATATATTGAGGTGTCTGTCCATGTATTGCTTTAAAAGTTAAAATTAAAATTGTATAATCAATTCTGTATTTTACCGGAAGCCAGTGGAGACTAAATAAAATTGGAGTAATGTGTGCCCTTCTGTTTGTTCCCGTTAAAAGCCTGGCTGCAGCATTTTGAACCAGTTGGAGACGTTTGAGAGAACATTTGTTAAAACAAATAAAAAGAGAATTACAATAATCCAACCGTGAAGAAATAAAAGCATGAATGATCATCTCCATATTAGTTTTTGGCAGTATTGTTCTCAATTTAGAGATATTTCGCAAATGATAGAAACAGCTTCTGACCAGCTGTCTAGAGTGACCATCTAGAGACATTGATTGGTCGAAGAGAACACCAAGGTTTCTTAGGCTCGTCTGGACGGAGGAGTCCAAGGAGTGTAGGTGTTGTTTAATTTGGGGAATTTTTTGTTCTGGAGCAATGATCAGAGTTTCTGTCTTTTTTGTATTTAGTTGTAGATAATTGTTATATAACCAAGTCTTAATGCAAGACAGACATTCCAATAAATCTGTTAATTTTCCGAACTCTGATTCATTGAACGAGCAGTACAACTGAATGTCATCAGCAGAAAAGTGATAAGACACAGTATTACAATTTCTAATTATTTCACCAAGAGGGCTAATATATAACAAAAACAAAAGAGGACCTAAAACCGAACCCTGAGGAACTCCATATAACAGAGGGGTCATATCTGACAGAATGTTGTTGATAGACACACAAAATGATCTGTCAGTCAGGTAAGAGGTAAACCATCTAAGAACATCACCAGAAAACCCCATTTCATGGCGTAACCGATTTAACAGGACCGTATGGTCCAATGTATCGAACGCCGACGACAAGTCAAGTAAAATCAGCACCGTGTACTGTCCTGAGTCAGCAGCCATCAGAATGTCATTTGATACTTTAAGAAGCGCCGTCTCAGTTGAATGACTTTTCCGGAAACCTGACTGAAATTTATCAAGTATATTTTTTTTTTCATCAAGAAATGTAGTCAGCTGGCCAGCGACCACTCTCTCAAGAATTTTAGATAAAAAAGGCATTTTAGATATCGGCCTGTAATTAGTTGGTACAGAAGAATCCAAATTTGGTTTCTTTAGTAAGGGGCTGACAACTGCTTGTTTAAAATGACTGGGGACTGATCCGCTGAAAAGGGAAAGGTTTATCATTTTAACAACAAATGGTCCAAGTAAATCAAACACATTTAAGAGCAACGAAGTCGGCAATACATCGAGCGGGCTTGCAGATGGTTTCACTTTACTTAATAGGCTCATAATATCATCTAGAGTGATAGGTGAAAAAGTATCCCAAGAGTATGAGGCAGTTGACCCACATGATATGACATCAAGAGATGGATTTATAGTCATTCTAATATCTTGCACCTTGCTTACAAAAGCATGTAAAAACCTATTGCAATCACTCTTAGAGTGTACAGGCACTTGGGAAGCAAGGGGAGATACTATCTTAGATATTGTATCAAACAGGACCTTAGAATTATTCTTGTTCTGAGTTACAAGATTAGTAAAATAATCTGACCTTGCCTGTTTTATCTTAACATTTAGCAATGTGATAAGCTCCTTCAGATGCAATCTGTGTACTTCCAGACTTGTGGATTTCCATAAACGTTCAACTCTACGACAGGATCTCCTGAAAGACATTATTTCATCATTCATCCAAGGGCAAATATTATTTGGGAATGTGCTTTTACTTTTCAAGGGAGCAACTAAATTTAAAACCTATGATTGATGATGATTATTAAATGACTGAAGAAATCGTTCAGCATCACTACAATCAATAAAAGAACTAGGGTCAAATGACTCAGAAAATTTTTCAGCTGTGGCTTGAGTAATAATGCGTCTTTGCAGCATCGGTCTACAAGGAAGACAGTCAACATTAGAAGACAGATTGAAAAATATGCAACAGTGATCTGTCACATTAATGTCCATAACACTCAATTGGTTGATGCACAGACCTAATGAAAAAACAAGGTCCAGAGTATGACCTTTTATATGTGTGGGACCAGAAACACATTGTTTAAAATGAAATGATTCAGTGAGTGTTAAGAACTCAGATGCCACAGAACATGAAGAGTCATCAACATGCAAGTTAAAATCCCCAAGTATCAATACTTTTTCAAGTTTGATAATTGATGATAAAAACTCTGCAAAATCATCTAAAAACAAGCGAGCAGAACCAGGAGGTCGGTAAATTAAGACACAGTAAAATGAATCAGTATTTCCAACCTTAGTCATCTGTAGCTCAAAGGAGTCGAAAGAGTCTGAATTTATCAACCTGCAACAGAAACGGTCCCGGTACACGAGTGCGAGCCCGCCTCCTCGCCGCGACACACGCGGTGTCCCATACACAGAACAGTCCGGAGGACACAGTTCATTGAGATGAGTGTATTCCATATCTTGCTGCCAAGTCTCAGTTAGGAACATAAAGTCAATTTGTTCCTTTGTAAATAAATCATTGAGTATAAACGCCTTGTTGGCAATGGAGCGCGCATTAAACAGAGCAAATCGCGCCAGCTGGGCACGTTCCGATGGGTCGGCATTTGCTCGCTGGTATGTCACAGCACTCAGAATCCGCTCACGCGGAAATGGATTTCGGGGCCGCCGAGTCAGGAAACTCAGGTCCGATTGACTAACCTTACTCCAAAGCAACGGAGGCGCACACGACACCTTGCAGACAGGAATTGACCGCAAGCACCTCTCGACCCAGAAAGCTCCGGTACCAATTGGATATGGTGGCCCTCCACGTTGTTTTCTCCCCCTGGCCTGGACACCAGCCCTGGATCCCCGCTTCCTCCTCCTGCCGTGATGCTTGGTGACTAGCAGGTACACCGGCGATGACGTAGAATATTCAATGTTAGGAGGGAAAAACTTCGAGGACCCAGCCCAGGTAACTGAGAGGTCCTTCATAGTCTCCTTAAAAGCGTGTGACGATCATATTTTAAAACAGCTGAGACACAGCTATTTGTTATCAGTGCTGATAAAACAAAGAACAACACTAGAAAAACCACAGATACACGTGAGGACAGAGACCGAGCAGAGGCAAAGCCGAACACAGGCGCCATCTTGCAAGGGGCTAGGAGGGGTGAAAAAACAAGTTTACCTTGTCATAGATGAATAACGACAGTTTGGTGGGTAAATAGGATAAACATAGAACCTCAAAATTCCATTGACACCCCTTTCCTATGCAGATCTCAAAATTTGAAACTGCTGCTTTTTCATTCAAATTGTAAATATACTATATAGTTATGCCGAAAGTGTACCCAGGGTCTGTAAAAGGACAGGCCGGCAGCAACCGGCCGCTCTCACGTTAGCCTGCTGAGCTACTGAACTCCGACACAGTCAGACAAAATTTGCAATTAGCCATCAATTTTCATAAACCTAGCCCATATTTGACCTCTATATAGTTGATTTCCTGCATAAAAATGTCTCAGAAGTGAATTTATTAATGAAATAGTAGACGAACAACGTATAACATTGCAGTGTCTGAAATATGAGACCTGCTGTCTCATCTCCAATGTGTGTGTGTACATGCTTCGCTCAACCAATCATCGCACAGCTCATCTAAATATTCATGAGCATACCATATTTGGAAGAAAAGCTCTCGTTCCAAATAGAGCCATTTCACAGGGTTGCATTAGGGCCCATAGAACAGCACCCGGGACATTTTCAGCCCAACCAATGATCCATACCTTATTAGAAGACCTTAAGGAACAGTGTGAAATAGCCTTTGTAAGCATTCTATCACCCCTTTAACATAAACCTGACCACCCTGCTGGTTCAAGTATGTTTGAGAGGAGCAGGATGTTGGTAGGGAGGTACTATAAGAAAATATTTCCCTCATGCCTCCTAAGGGCCTTAAATGTTTTTTTGTTTTGAACTCAACACACTTCAAACTGTATTTCCTGACTGTCTTGTAAAAATAAAGGTCACATGATTTAAAAATCTTCAGTTACTTCTTCCTTGGTTAATTCTTCCTGAACGCTGCAATGATTTTAACCACTTTACCAAGTTTTATAGTAGAGTGAGAACATTTGCTGGCTTAGGTTTGGGTTAAAACGCAGTGCCTGGGATGGGTGCTGCGAGGTGCACAGGCACAAGGGGACCACTGGTGTGACAAGCACTTTAACCTATAAACACTGTTTGTTGTGTGGTGGAAAATAACAGGAGGCAGCAGGTGTAGATTAGTTACTAGTTTAGAATAATTGAGGATGAAACAAATACAAAGAAATAGTCGTAGACTGAAACCAATTGTGGGTTTTTGTAATTTATTAAAGTACATATATTCTGCGCAGAATAGGAGGACTGGTTCACAGGACGCACGGAGCAAGATGTGGAAGAGTCTTCAAAGTTCACACATCAAGAACGTCAGCTTAAATACACAGATAAGAGAGAGGGAGTGACATCGGCATGTGATCTCATCTATACATGGCGCTGTGCATGTCACATGTATAGTATGAACTTTAAGCACACAATTCAATCTAAAAACAAATGAAGATGGGACCTTCTGGTGCCAATGTGACTTCCCCTATCGCCCCTGGTCACACGTCAATTCAATGAGCTATATCGTAAACTATATATACACACGAGGATGGCCTTCTGCTTTATCTGGTTCACAGAGAGGCTACTACACAATTAGCTAGCCCTAGAGGGGCTTGAGGTGATTAAATCAGTAGGACATTGTGTCCCGTAACTAATCTATGTTAAAAACAATAGATGAGATGCGTACATCTGACTAACTCAAAGGATCATGAGGAAAAATACAAGAGTCATAAGATAAAAACATATGAGAGTAATTTTGCCATCACAGTTGCTACCCCCCTTAATTTACTGGTACTGCATTGTGTTGAATCCGCTCAGCTTGGCCCATATTGTAGTGTTCTGTATTACAGCATACTGTAATGTTTCACCGGTAATAAGATCGAATGTCACGTCCCTAATTAGTCTAGGAGTGGAGGACGCAAACAAGTTAAATAAAAAACCCAGGAGATCTAGACAAAAGGTAAATAAGGTAATTTATTGGATGAACTCAACATAAAGCAACTGAAAGCAATCTCCAAAAGGAAGACAAATATAGGCTCTTTGTCACTGGCCCGATTCAGGTTCTCACAGCTTCTCATGGGAGCACTTCTCTGCTCACACTCTGCTCACTCTGCTGGCTTCCACTGAAGCTTCTCTCCCTCACTCTGGCTTGGCACAACCAGTTAACACCTTCTCTGATCAGCTGATCAGCTCCAGCTGTGGGAGTGACATCACCAGCACACACCTGAAGAGAATCACACACAGAAGAAAACACAAAACACAGCACATGACACCCCCTCCCATAAGAGGGAACCCTCATCAATTTGCATGCCTAGATATCTTCATCACAAAATATTACATACTTAACAAGGTTCACCATCAGTTTCACATCAACATTACTGACCCAGCAGTCCAACCAGAACCTCACTTATGTTCCTCAAAGTAGTCTCACGGAACAGCGCTTCAGCCACCATGTTATCGGCTCCCTTCTTGTGGTTAATGCAGATGTTGTAACCCTGGGCTAGGAGTGCCCAGCGCATCAGTGCTGATTGCTGTTGTACATCTGGGTTAAAAAGACAAGCGGGTTATGGTCAGTGTAGACAGTGACTGGAAATTAACTATATCCTACATACATTTCAAAGTGCTGTAGGGCAAGGAGCATGGCTAAGATCTCTTTCGCAATGATAGAGTAGTTCAGCTGATGGCATTTGAACTTGGTGGAAAAGAAACAAACAGGATGACACACATCCCCATCACCGTCTTGCAACAACACTGCACCAGCTCCAGTGGCACTGGCATCAACCTCAACCTGGAAAGGTCGAGTAAGGTCAGGAACAGCCAGCACAGGAGCACTACAGAGGAGAGACTTAGCAGAGTTAAAAGCATGGTCACACTCATCATTCCACACAAAGGAACCACAGGATTACACAACCTGAAAACGGATTCCCAGAATTGGCTTTGGGCAATGGACCCACACAGTCAACCAGAACGTGCTCAAAGTGCTCACCAACTGCGGGTACAGGCCGCAACGGAGCAGGGGGCACAGGCTGATTACCATCTGGCAAGTACTGCAACTTTTACAAAAACGCACTACATCTGCCTTTTACATTACATTACATGTCATTTAGCTGACGCTTTTATCCAAAGCGACTTACAATTGCTATATATATCAGAGGTCGCACGCCTCTGGAGCAACTAGGGGTTAAGTGTCTTGCTCAGGGACACATCGGTTGATGGATCATGGTGGGAATGGAACCCTGGTCTTCCACACCAAAGGCATGTGTTCTAACCACTGCGCCATCACCACCCCCACCATGCCTTCATTCCTGGCCAGAAGAACTCGATCAAAGGTTTTGCTGATGCCCAAGTGACTTGACCATAAGTGCTCATGAGCCAGTGCCAAGATATGCTGCTGACAGTCAACAGAGATCACTACCTGAATAACTACCCCCCAATCCTCCTCTGAATCGGTAACCACCCACCTTGACCGTGAGACCCACCTACACATCAACACACCATTCTCCACAAAGAATGGCAGTTTTCCATTACACTCTGGCTTTTTGACAACTGACGTCCAACACTTACCTAGCGAGGGATCATTTTTCTGAGCTTTAATGAGAGACCCCCGAGTAAGTGGCAAGAGTGAAGCAGCGTCAGGCACCAAAACTGAATCTGTAACCTTTTCACCAGGCTCACCTGAAGTACAGCATACGCGTCCACCACCAGAGGGCACACTTTCCCCAGAAAGTACAGATGCAAACTAGGAGTCAGACAAATTAGCCTCTTGGGCCTGCTTACGACCCTGCGCTCTAGTGGTCACACTAGCTACAAACACATGAGGATGTTTTATGGCTAGCTCATTGCTACCCACTCAGGAATGGGGGTGCACACAACTTCAGGAACAGGATACACCAGGGCCGGATTGGGACTCATTTTCAGCCCTGGAGTTTCATGCCTTAGACCGGCCCACTTTAGTTCACGACTAAAGGCTTATTTCATATTACTTTTATCCTATTCCCTTTCAATCGTGAGCTTTGTATATTCATTATTGTTTGATTAAAAACATATTGGGTCACTAGTAACACTTGGGCATAGAAAGTTGTTATATTGTAACTAATGTGATCACTGCAACAAAAAAAAAATGCTTTTCTTACTTAGTATTTTTGTCTCATTTCCAGTCCAAATATCTAAAATAAAATTACATCAAGATGCAATTTACTAAACAAGTATGAAAAAACACCTCAAAATTAAGTGATTTTTACTTAAAACAAGGCACATTATCTGTCAAAAATAATTGTTTTAGATTTAGCTTGTTTTAAGCAACAAGAAAACGACATAATTTCACTTGTCTAGTAAATGTATCTTGAATTAAGAATATTTAGATATTTGAACTGGAAACAAGTAAGATACTAAGTAAGAAAAGCATGTTTTTCAGTGATAACGTTTGCTTATTCACACATTATGGTACATCAGCAGCTTACCTGTGTCTTTCACAGTGAGAGCATTAGTCTCTTCACACCTGGGTCTGTTTCTGACACTAAGGCACTGTCCAGACGAAGACGTATTTCGATGCAAACGCACATTTTTTGCATCGTTTGGGCCGATTGTCCACACGAATCCTGTAAACGCACTGCCCGTAAACGCACTTTTTTTAAACCTGGTCCCAGGGTGAATAAAAAAAAAAGCCGGCTCACATTTGGCTTCGTGTGTACGGCGAAACCGCATACGTGCGTATCGATGATGTCATCCACACACACCTCGGCCTCACAGCTGACTGCCTTCAACCCAGCTGACTGCTCTAACAGGGACACAATGTTGTTTATAAAGTGGAAGTAGAGAACTTATCAACTAGCTAGCTAATCTGTCTGCTCATCAACTCCTTGAACGGATTATAGAAACTTTTAGCACGGCTTATTGTAGAAAGGCTACTGCAAGAAAAACATGTAGCTAGATTATCAAAAAGACATCGGATCATTGATGTTTGTTTGACTGCCGATGTTAGCTAGCAGAGCTAGCTAGCGCGCTAAAGCTAGCTAACGCTAGCTCTGCTAGCTGCAATCATGTCCGATAGAATGTAAACAAAGTTTACATTCTTTTTCAAGGTGGCCTTTATATAACGAGCAGTGGTGTGTGTTATTAAAGTCTAGTCCATGGATGTGTTAAGCTAAGAGAACTAGCTAGCTAACAGTCATGTTATGAAAAGAAGTCACTGAAGGCTGCTCTTCTTCTTCGTTCCATTAATTTCTGTAGCAATAACAGCGCCGCCTACAGGCCTGGCATATGAAGTACCGTGTTGAGTCATTTACATATGGATTCATGTGGACGTGAATTTTCTTGAACCGAATCCAGGGAAGACGGATGCGTTTTCATCCTAACGTCTTCGTCTGGATGGGGCCTAAATGACATGATTTACATTTATTTCTCATCACAAATATCCCCTTTTTACAAAGCTTTCAAATCAAGTCAAGTCAGTTTCATTAATGATTCATTGTTATTAATGTATAATAATCTCAGGACATGTTTCATTGAGCAGGGTTCTGGTGTGGTGGGCTCCTGACTGGAGCTCGGTAACGTTACCGGGCCTCGCTGCTCGTCACTGTTAGCAGCAAAGCGGACTAGAGGCGGCTGCTGCTGAACAGCTACAAGAAAAACGTTTGATACATGAACGGTGGTTTGCAGACAACGTTGTTTTGCACGGTCGCGAGCATCTTGCACTGCTCCTAACTACCTTAACGTTAGCTTACTTACCGGCCTCGTCGTCTTCATTTGTTTTTTTGAGGAAAAATGTGCTCAGCTTAGAAGATTTGGCCGCGTCACTTTCCAAAGCTTTCTTCTTTTTTATTCTGGCCTTTTCAGCGGCGCCTTTGCGCTTCCTGTTATCTGACTTTTTTTATTTTGAGCAACTTGCAAGGTGCCGTGTCAGGGCGGATGGTGCAGGGAGTCAAAAGATATAATCACGTCATCATTAACCTGCAGGCTGCACTCTGCGAGAAAATATTAAATAAAAAAGAGTGGGACTGCGATAAAATAATGAATAAAAAGAGTGGGGCTGCTGTGAGTGCAGGCAGCCATAGGGACAGCATCCATATTTCAACCCAGTGCCATGACAACAACGGCCCTCGCGGCCAAAAAAATAGACCGGCCCACCGGGAATTTTCCCAGTGCTCCCGATTAGCCAATCCGGGCCTGGGATACACTCCCCATGATAAAGTCAACGCCATCAATAGGGAATCCTGACCGGGTGCCTACTGTGAAAAACCCTGTCACCAGGCCACACTGTACATGAATCTGATACAGCAGTGCTGGCACAAAACCCATTTCAATGTCCTTTACAACTATACTCACGCTTGAGCTAAGTCCTAACGGCAGAATGTCAGACAGAATCAGTGACTGCGAACAAGCCGTCTCACAATATTCTCACTGGACGCTACTAAAAGTTCAAACTAGGGCTGGGCAACGATTACAAATTGTAATCGCGATTAATGCGATTAATTGCATGATTTCCCAGATTAAATCGCATTATTATACGCAAAATCCAATAATGAATTCAAAAGTAGTGTATAGCGCAATTTTAATTTAAATGTTCTGCCATATGAACTAAAGTGCCATAACATTTGTTCTGCAAACACTTATCAGCATTTTGTTCATACAGTAGCAGTTAAATAAAATATTTAGTGTAAATCTTAACTTAAAAAATGTAATCAAAGCAAATACAAAATAAAAGCTTAATGCCACTGCCAGGGCATTCATGTTATCATTAATAGGAGTAGGGCTTCGACCAACGATTATTTTAGTAATCGATTAATCGGTCAATTATTTTTTTGATTAATCGATGAATCGGATAAAACAAAAGCATTAATTTACATCAACTCAGCACATACTAGGGGTGTCCCCGACTAAGGATTTACACATTCGAATCAGAATTGTCAAATCTTTCTATAGTTGACTGATATTTTTCAGAAAACATTACCGTCTACAGCCGACGGCGCTCTATGCTGCTCAGTGCTCCTGTAGCCTACCCTTGCAAAATATTAACTGAAAACAACTGAAAAACTGTTAACTGAAACGGAGAACAGCGGACATACTAGTTATTTGTTGTCTAATGAGCGGATACTTGCAAGCAGGATCCGTAAAGTTCAGCTAACGCATACTAGCATTGGATGTACCTAAACACAGAGTATAGCTAAACACAGCCGTGAACATTCGCGTGGAATGTCGACTGGTCGGCATGATGGCATTTAACAGTCACAAACTCCACCAGCAGTTAGCAGGTAGCTTGATAGTCCCGGTGCCGGTACACTGTTGTTCAGCCATGTTTCCACAAAAACACAGCGGTCTCTGAACGCGTTGGGAGTTTCATTGAAGTTGGATGTAGCTAGTCCCATTTATTGTTTAATGAGCGGACACTTGCAAGCAAGATGGATGGGACAGTTGGCCGGCTAGCGTTAGCTCACTCTGGATGTGCCTTTTCCCCGGCTAGCAGCATCGGCTGAGGTCTCCGGCTGGTCTCGGTAGCAGGCGAAGGTTGCGAAGTATGTTGAGTATTCCTTCTGTAATAACGTTTACTGCATATTTCCCGATCTGTACCAATGTGTCTTAATACATCCATGAGAACAGCGGACATACTGATAGCGTGTGCATCTTCTTCTTCGCTGCTCTAAAAACAGTGGTTGCTACAGGCTACAGGAGCACTGAGCAGCATATAGCGCCCTCTCGCAGCTGTAGACGGTAATGTTTACTCTTGGTTCATTTCTCATGGTTTGTGTCATATATATTGCCAAAATGGTATGATCCTCGTTTCATAATAACACCCGCGAAGATTCAACTGTAAGATTGGTGGTCGAATCAGGCTCCGCATATCGATGCATCAAATCTTCAACTATTTGGGGTCACCCCTAGTACATACTAACATAAATACTTGTTGTTTTAGTTGCTAGTTGTGTAAAGGTAAGTAGCCTAACCCACAGAGCAGATACACACTCTCACTCACTCACTCACACTCACACACACGTTCACTTGAAGCTTATTCATTAAATGATTACCATCATTGTAGTAAGTGCAAGTTATTTAAACACAGCTTAAGATGACCAAGTGCTATAAAAGAACTTTAAAATGAAATTAAAACAAATATATTTGTCAACAATAACTAATATGGGACAAAGCACAGAATATATACATGACAACTGATTGAAAAATGAATGGGCCAAAAAAGGCGAGTGAAAAAGTCTTGCAAATACAAGCCCTGCTTTACTACTGTTACTAACGAGCTAACGCTAACTTAGCTAGCTGGATAACGAGTAAACAGCAGCACCAGAAGAGCTACTTACGTTACGTTCACTTCAAAACAGAACAAAAGTAGGATTGCGTAGTGACTTTACCCTGCTGTTGAACTCCCTTCCTCCTCATCAAGGTCTCCAACATGTTTACGTTTTAGGTGCTGAATCATCACCGTGGTGCTCCTATGCCATGCCTTGTCGCTTTTGCTTATCTTGCAATTAACACACTTTTTTAATTTATTTAGTGTGAAATGCTCCCACACCTTGGATCAGAGGCGCAGTGGCAATCGGGAGAGTCGGGACTTTTCCCGGTGGACCGGTAGTGTTTTCGAGGCGGCGAGGGCCGGTCTGATAATACTGTACATTGCAAGTTCTTAGCAACACCATCCAGCAGCCTGGTGTACCGCGGCCGCGCCGCTGCCTGCTGTTTAAACTGTGCAACCTCTGCTCAATCCATACGGCAGGCCAGGTCTAATAAATTTCCCGGTACATTTTTTTGGTCCCACTCTGCCGCTGCCTTGGATGACTTAGGTCGTAGCCTACTGATTTCTCTGCCTCCGCCATGAGTTGAGAACAATGTTACGGGTCTCTCCAATGCTATTTCCTCTACCTCCGATCTACTCGTTTTTTCTCTCTCTCGCTCCGCTCTGGTCTGCTCCACGCTCAACTCAATTTTTTTATACTCAAACAACATCTTCGTGACTTAATAATCGCGCGACACAATGAATCGGTAACGACAACAACAAACCTTTTCAAAACAAAAGCTTGTGAACAACATACTTTTACAATAATAAGAGAAATAAAAACTGCGTCAATGCGTGATAAAATAATTGTCGGCGTTAATTAATGTATGTGTTAATGCGATAATAACGCGTTAACTTGCCCAGCCCTAGTTCAAACTAAAAGCAAATATAAAATGTATGTTCCTTAAATATTTGATTGCCATGTTGATCATCTGTCAAGAACCTTCCCTGATTTTCAGATATACCTCACTCACACATCATCTTTCTATACAAAGAGCTGGCAATATGCCAGCTTTCCACACAGCGGGAGATTGCTGACTTGACAGAAACATAGCTGAGTTCAATAGTTCAGATGACCAGAATGGGCTGTGCCTAAAACCTTGCCATCAGACTCCCTAGCAACAGGTTTTGAAATCCTTATTGGATGATCTCCCTCTATGCTGTATTAACCCTTCACTGTAAGAAAAAAACCCGTAAAAAAACGGTCAATGACTGGCAGCTGCGGCTGCCAAACATTGACCGTAAAAGTAAAGTAAAATACCCTAATTCAAAGAATGTGTAAAAACATTAAATTTACAGAAGATTTCATTAAATGTTTACAGAAAAATACCGTTTTTTTACAGATTTTCCCCAAATAATTATGATAAATCACCTTTAATAAAGGGACAATCCTAAAAATTCTGCAGGTAAATACCGTCATTTTACAGATTTTCCCCAGATAATTATGATAAATCACCTTTAATAAAGGGACAATCCTAAAAATTCTGCAGGTAAATACCGTCATTTTACAGATTTTTCCCAGATAATTATGATAAATCACCTTTAATAAAGGGACAATCCTAAAAATTCTGCAGGTAAATACCGTCATTTTACAGATTTTTCCCAGATAATTATGATAAATCACCTTTAATAAAGGGACAATCCTAAAAATTCTGCAGGTAAATACCGTCATTTTACAGATTTTTCCCAGATAATTATGATAAATCACCTTTAATAAAGGGACAATCCTAAAAATTCTGCAGGTAAATACCGTCATTTTACAGATTTTTCCCAGATAATTATGATAAATCACCTTTAATAAAGGGACAATCCTAAAAATTCTGCAGGTAAATACCGTCATTTTACAGATTTTTCCCAGATAATTATGATAAATCACCTTTAATAAAGGGACAATCCTAAAAATTCTGCAGGTAAATACCGTCATTTTACAGATTTTTCCCAGATAATTATGATAAATTACCTTTAATATGGGGACAATCCTAAAAATTCTGCAGGTAAATACCGTCATTTTACAGAATTTCCCCAAATAATTATGATCAATCACCTTCAATAACGGGACAATCCTAAAAATTCTACAGAAAAATACCATTATTTTACAGATTTTTGCTAAATTATTACGATCAGACACCAAAATCTGATCTTCAAAATTACTGTGAAATATCCTCAACTGCAAACATACTCAAGCAAGCAATACAAAATATATACATCATTTTCACTATTTCAATTAAAATGTCGTAGGAAATTAACTACAAATAAAGTAAACACCACTATTGATTCTAAAATCCTTTTATTTAATGAATTCAGATGTCAATTTACAATATCAACCAATTATTCACAAACAGTTATTTAGAACCCCCCAGGAGGAACTGAAAAACTAAAAATGGTACTTCTCCATGTGTGTAACGTGTGTCTGTAAGCATTTCTATCAAAATGAGGTCAAGATTTCCCCTTTGAAATGGATGGAGGAAGCAACAAATTGTGCTTGAGCTGAGGGAGTTGTGGTCTTCTTCATTCTCCTAATCCTTGGGGGCTCTGTATAAGGTAGTTCTGATAACATTTAAGATTCCTAACTATACAGTGTATTATTAAGTAAAATTAAAACATACCACAAAAGGTCAATGAAACTGTAACAGAGGTGCAACCCAGCAGAAAGATCAGACTTCCTCCAAATGGCCAGTAATCGTCTGGTTCTGCTCCTGGAGGGAACACACACACACAGAGAGAAAATATTACTGAAATGTCTTTACTGTAAAAAGTAGGATTTTATTTATAGTTCATTTTAAATGAACACTGCTGGACTTTCACAGGAAATCAGTGCTGTAGCATTTTCCCAAACAACTGCAGAAAATAGTGACTACGTTTTAAATGCAAAAAACTACTCAAGAATCCTCAGGTTCTTAGCTCTGGTCTGTGGTCAAGCAAACCCACACCCACAGATCAAGCAGTGTGTACGTTAACACGGCTCCCAGCTAAGAAGCTACAGGGATTTCTGCTAAACACATGGTGTAAATGACAACTTTTCAGGTCAATGTGGCTTGTCTGGACTTTTAAAAACTTGGATTACGATAGACAAGCAGTATGAAGGCCTTTTAATGTTTTTGTAAAGTTGTTTTTAACGTTTGCAACAAAGCCGCTGTGCTACAGTTGTTTGGGAGGATGCAGCAAGCTGTTTTCATGTGAAACTCCAGGAGTGTTTTGTGAATTGAAAAAAATAACCTGACGTTCTTTCAGAATGAGAGTTAGGTAATGACTGAATTTTAATTTAAAGTGAGCTACCTTTTTAAACAAACGTCATTTACATTTTCTATGAGACATTATAGTTAAAGGTTTTTACCCAGAAAAGATGTTAAAGTCAGTTAGGGTTAGAGTTAGTTAAAGCTATTTCCTGGATATCTTTGGGGAATGACCAGCCAACTTGCATTACTGTGCACTCCCATTGTGTTACAAATACTACTGGTCAGCATGATGGAAAGTCATAGAAAACAGGAATTCATGTTTATGTGTGGAATGGAATTCATGTTTGTGCCACTATGTACATTTTCATATTTGAAATAAGTTGTTTAACCATTGTTAACCATTTGGCACCACTGGATTCATACACCGCGCATATAGTAGATGAGTACAATATTGTTTGTCTTTGTGCTGACAAACTGGCAGTAATATGGCCACTAGTATACACATACATTCACAGTCTTTATGTCAGGATTAACATGAATACTCACTGGCTCCTAAGATCTTGTGGCAGGAGACTTTTCATTTCCAAAATGTCTGCTTCATGAGGGGAAAACACACAGACAAACAAAGAATATTAGCCAGTTTATTGTTGAAGACATAGGCATGCAAAACTGTTAATCAACAGCCTCACACATACATTCATTCTTACATAATATTCTTATTATGACTGATGTGAACTTGGTTTCATTCTCTGTATGTTGTGCCTCTGCTTGCCTACCTGTCCCTGGGTTTAATGCTGCACCCCAGCAGCCGGTGATATCTTGTCACTCCTGGTTCTTCAGCCTTCTCATGATCACACAGGTGATGCACAACTACAGGTTATTTGCTGTGTGAAATACAGATGGACACAGTGAAGAATATGGTAAATGGATTGTTCTTGCATATATAGTGCTTTTCTAGCATTATCAACCACTCAAAGCACTCTACAATACATGTCTATCATTCACCCATTCACACACTGATGGCAGGCTGACTCTACCAGGGTGCCAACCCATGAGGAAACTCATGAGGGAGCCCTAATTATTTACACTCTCAACTAGATAAGGAACACCAAATAAGAGATAAGCATTCAATCTCATTCAGTCTCTCAGACTCACCAGGATGTATTAAGCAAATAGTATGATTCATATAAATACCTCTTAAACATTCAAATATTGCTTCCTTAAAATATTTTGTAGTATAGGCTGTATATTTTTTAACTTACTTTGACTTTTCCCTCTGGCAATCATCACCTTGTCTTGATGAGCATCTCTCTGGAATTAAAATAATATTAGTAAATGTATGTATTATGTAAACACGTACATAGAACTTAACATACATTTACATTCATTGTTACTGTGTGTAATGCTGCTGCTACACTGCAATTTCCCAACTTGGGATCAATAAAGTATATCTGTCTATCTATCTATCTGTCTCTCTCTCTCTCTCTCTCTCTCTCTATCTCTCTCACACACACACACACACACACACACACACACACACACACACATTGTGACCAGAAGTTTGGCTGCATTGTAACTTTTAAATTAATATTTTCAGAAGGCAGTAAGGCTGTTACCACTCACCAAAACTGCTACCGTTATTACACAAGCACGTTATAACAACGTAACGTAAGTTAACGCTATTACTGAGCTGTACATTAGGTTGACTCAGCAACAAGTGTCTGTAATGTTAGTAACATAACGTTAATGGCGTTATACATATTTGCTACCCGCAAACAGAACAAGCAAACCATCTCGACTAAAACCACACTCAATATTAACGTTGTGTTACCACATTAACCTGTAACATCAGTTAACGGTAATTACTCTGCATTTTGCTAGCTAACCTAACAGTCTGACAACGTTACAGTCTAAATTATGGATATGAACACAAACATTACTTTAGGTTATTAACTTAGAAAAATAACAGGGAGATGTTCTCTTACCTGATATCGCCAGTAATTCATTAGGAGTGGAGCGACAGAGTAGCGCTGAAGTCCTGCAGCTGCAGCATTCAAACTGACGTACTTTCAAATGAAGGCGCGCTCAGTGCTCATTGGCCAGTTTCCTGGATGACAGGCGCATTGACCAATCATACAAATTCAAGTTCAAATTCAAATGGCTTTATCAAATGGCCTTTACATTGTACATATTGCAAAAGCAAGCGTTTGGATTTAAACATAATAACAATAATAGAAAACAATATTTACAATAAATTAATTATAATCTATACTGTTTGTATAACTGTTACTACGATTGACTCAATCACAATCACAGTCACAATCAATCAATCTCAGTCAATAAGTAATTAATCACAATGAATCAATCAATCTATCAATAAGTTTGTGTCAATTAAAATTGTCATTAAAACAGTAGTAAAGTAACAGGCTACAGTTAAAACAAGTAGTCTGTTGTCAATATAACAGTAATAACAAATAAGAAGAAACTAATATATTAAAATAAAATAAATAATTCAATTCAATACTTTAAAATAGTAAATATATTAAAAAAACGAATATTAACCGTGTGTGTGAAGGTAAAGGTACTTAATTGTCACATACACATACATGTAGCAGAATTCATTCTCTGCATTTAACCCATCCCTCAAGGGAGCAGTGGGCAGCCAATCACAACGCCCGGGGACCAACTCCAGATCTGAGCCAGTGCCTTGCTCAAGGGCACTGACTGGAGAACCTAGTACGTGTTTTTTTGATGGTGGGGGAAACCGGAGCACCCGGAGGAAACCCACGCAAACATGAAGAGAACATACAGACTCCACGCAGAAAGGCCCGGAACGACCTGGATCAGAACCCAGAACCTTCTTGCTGTGAGGCCACAGTGCTAACCATTGGGCCACATGCTGCCCTGTGTGCAAAAAAACAGAAAAAAACCCTCAAAAAAATCAATTATTTTATATATTTATCCGAGTTTCCACTGGTTGTCCTCAGTTCGTGGCATGAGGAGACATATTTTGCTGCAATAATTTGAATTTTGAGCATTTCTCCCAGTAAATAGGGGAGTTTGAGTTTCATACTCAAAGCAACATAGTGAGACAGCCAATAGCAATTGTTTCAATGGGATCACTGAAGAAAAATGATTTCAGATAAACCAAATATTTTAGTGATCCCAAAATTGGGAAATACCTATGTATTATTATTATTATTATTATTATTATTATTATTATTATTATTATTATTATTATTATTATTATTATCAAGAATGCGTGTGATGTCAGGCAGGTGTAGGAACAATCATGATACATATTAATAATAATTACCAATATGGTATAATAATAACAACAATAATAATATCAGCATAATCTCTATTATTATTATTATTAATAAAGATTTCTGTCTAATGATTATATTATATTTAAATAAATAAATACTAATTCATGTAAAACATTTTTAATCTACATTGGAATTTATTATTGTTAACCTAAGCATAACTTTTTATTGTGCAATGTTTTTTTAAGCATCATGTTTGGTTTTACCAATGGGTTTTACCCATCAACAAGAAGAAAGATTGGACGTGAACGCGCCGCTGCCCCGCCCCCGATCGCGAAATTACAAATCCCACTATGGGAACGCCAAGACCCGCCCTTCAATTACTACTATTGGCCAGGCGTCCAAGGTAACGTGACCCCATTTGTTCATGTCCTATCCCTTGACCAATCCGCTATCCTAACCTTAACCACTCGAGGTGAAATGCCTAACCCCAGCCAATCAAGCTGCTGTGTAGGGCGGGTCTTGGCGTGGCCATAGTGGGATTTGTCATTTTGTCCCCCGATCCACGCACTGCTGGCTACTGTCCGTGAACACAGTCACGGAACCACACGGAGAGCACATGCCGTCTGCAGAAAGCCTGACCTACGGGTTTTTTTCTTGTGATAGTCTTGATTTTTCCCCACTGTTTTCACAGTCTTTGATACTACCAAAAGATCCAAATAAGGTAAGAAATAACTTAACTACAGTGTATATAAGAATATGAATAAGGATTGAGGTGGCGTCATAAGGCTAGCTAACGTTAGCTAACTAGCTAGCTTAGCCATCAGCACGTGTTGACCATGTGCATCAATTCCTAGGAGTAATAATTACTATAATAATAATAATAATAATAAGAAGAAGAAGAAGAAGAATAAATATACTTTATTGTCTGTCACAGGAAATTTGATACCGCAGTCTGAGTCTGTACATGTATATACATAGATCTGAATAAAGAAAAGAAAAAAAATAGTAGTATTCAGTTTATGTCTTACTTAATGGTTTAGCAACGTTTTTTTCACATAATTATTTGGCATTTCTTGTTGTGCCAAGTTTCTTGCTGCATTTCACTAACTTAAAATGCCATGCTGTATTTTTCCCCCGCTGGCTGCAGGTGCGCCTCTACAGAGAGCCACTCTTTCAAGGACAAAGAGTTAGTCGACCACTACTTTTGGTATGTCACATCTCACAACCTTGAGTTTTCTATTGTACTGGGTAGAGTATTCTGGAGATTTCCCTACAGTGGGCTACAATGGCATATGTTATGCCAAAGTTCATATGCCGTTCATGTGGTATCTCCCTAAAAAGTATTAAAAGCTATGTTGACCATCAGCTTCTGCATAGACATGAGGCAAATAGCTACTATCCATGTTGCTTTGCAGAGTGCAAACAAAAATTCACCAAATACACTGCTTTGAAAGCTCATGTCTATCGTTCCCACAACAGTCCTATTTCACAGCTGGAAGACACACAAAGGTCATTTGTATGTGATGATGTGCGTTGTAAGAAGAAATGCGTAGATTTGAAAAATCTTGTTGCACACCTCAAGGTACATTTAAAGAAGCATGAGTTAGTACATTGCCCATTTAGCAATTGTAACAAGTCGTTCAAAGTGAAGTCCTCATTTACATCCCATGTTTCAAGAACACATAAACATGAAACTGTAAATACTAGAGTCACATACTCCGAGCCATCTGTATCCTGTCAGATTGAGCCCAATGAAACTGAAACCGGAATGGACCAAAGTGAAAATCAGTCTCAGGTTACAGAAGATATTGATATAAGGTCTTTGTACATGAGGAATCTGTGCCTGTTTTACATGCAACTCCAGGCAAAGTATCTGGTTCCGTCATCAACTATTCAAATGATTGTTGAAGAGATCAATGGCCTGAATGATATTTGTCATCAGTACACAAAAGACAAAATTAAAGAGACACTTAGAGGAAATACTAATATGTCAGATGCTGAGATTGATTCAGTTTTCCAGAGTCTTCAGGAAGCGGATTTGCATGCTTCATGTAGTTCTCAGCTCTCCACTGAATATATAAGGAGGCAGTATTTTGAGAAGAACTTTGCCTATGTGCACCCAGAAAAAGTTTTTCTGGGCACCAATGAACATAGAAGAGACAGTTATGCACAATACATACCCTTGCATGACACTTTAAGAGCTATTCTAAAAGATCCTGTTGTGTGGGAAGAGTGTGTTAAGTCTCAAAATCGTCCTGTTTCTGATGGCGTCTTAAGTGATATTTCTGATGGCTCTGTCTTCAAATCCAATGAGCTGTTTCTACAAGCTGGTGACATCATCTTAAAGCTGATATTGTATCAGGATGCATTTGAAGTTGTCAACCCACTTGGGTCAGCCAGGAAAAAACATAAGCTTGTGGGAGTATACTTCACACTTGCTGACTTTGAGCCATTCCATCGTTCCAGTATTGACCATATGCAGTTAGTACTGTTGTGCAAAGAGACAGACTTTAAATCCTTTGGTCAGGACATAGTGTTTGATAGAATGTTGTCAGACCTGAAACGGCTTGAAGAACATGGACTTGTAACCACTTCTGGTCATGTGGTTCGAGCAACAATAATATCTATTGTAGGTGACAATTTGGGATCACACTGCATTGGTGGCTACACACAGAATTTCAGCACTTCCAAGTACTTCTGCAGGTATTGTGAGGTACAAAGAGACCAACTTGAGAGTGTGAGTCAGACCTTTCCTGTTCGAACATCCGATAACTACAAAGAAGCAGTGCAGTTATTGCAGGAGAGTGATGTGAATGACGTCAAAGGCATCTATTGTGACTCCATCTTTAACACACTGAAATATTTCCATGTATGTCAGCCAGGCCTTCCTCCATGCATAGGACATGACTTGTTTGAGGGAGTTGTAGCTTATGACTTGGCCATTTTCTTGCGATACTTCATAAACGTCAAGCATTGGCTCACATACTCTCAGCTGAACAGGCGAATCACACAATTTTCCTACAAGGACTCAGATTCCAGTTCATCTCCTTGTCAGGTGAATGAAAAGGCCATCAAAATAGGTGGCCAAGCAGCTGAGAACTGGTGTCTCCTTAGACTCCTGCCTGTCATTATTGGTGACAAAGTTGATCCTCGTGACCCAGTGTGGCAACTAGTGATCACTCTGAAAGAACTTGTGGAACTAGTGTGTGCACCCAAGATCACCACTGCCCAGGTAGCTTACCTCAACATTGTTGTGATTGAATATCTGGAAACAAGGCAAACAATGTTTCCTTCTGATCACCTGAAACCCAAGCACCACTATCTTCTCCATTATGCATCATTGATCCTCAAACTGGGTCCCCTAATACGGCTATGGACAATGAGATTTGAGAGTAAACACTCCTACTTCAAGAGGTGTGTGAGGAGGATACAAAACTTTAAGAATATATGCCAGTCTCTCGCAAACCAGCACCAACTCCTCCAAACAACCCTCAGCTCAAACTCCTTTTTTGCACCAGAGCTGAAGACAAAAAATGTTACTCCATATCATGCTCACTTGTACAGTGATGCAGTGCGCAATGCAGTTGAAGCACACATGTTTACAGAACCGCATTCTGTGTCAACTGAGGTAGATTTTAAGGGCACCCTTTACAAAAAGGGATCTTTTCTTTGCCTCAAACGTGAGTCTGATGAGTCAATCAAGTTTGGTCAGATTGAGCTTGTTTTGATAGTCGATGACAAAAAGGTGTGCTTTCTGGTGACACCGCACACTTCAGTGTATTTATCAGAGTATGGACTCTATGAAGTCAAACAAGCAGCTGAGGATATGCACTGCATTAATGCAGAACACTACTTAGATTCTTACCCATTGCCTCTTTACAATCTGAATGGGAATAATGTCATATCTCTTAAGCACAGTGTTGTTGATCAGTAAGAGTGTGATGAGGTGTTGGGGTTTACAATCAGAAGTTTTCGACTAATGTGTCAATGGGGGAAAATGACGTCTATTTAATCAAAGTCACAGTAAGTGTGCTGTAATGTGTAATCCACAATCTTTTATCCACTAAACAGTAATTCATCTTTTGTCCCCTCTTGCAGTCATGGCTGAATGGGTGAGTGATTTAACCTCATCCCTCAGCTTGTTTTTGAACCAAGAGGATTCTGTAGTGCGAGCAGTGGAGGTGATCAAAAACATTGGAGTCTGTTCAGCTGAGGACCTTAAGTATGTGGAGGTAGATGACCTTGCAGCAGTCCTCATGCCAATAGAGGCCAGGAAAGTTATGGCCTGCATTAAAAGTAAGTAAAGTAGTACATAGGGCCATTTGTGATTGCAACAAGATTAGGATTGACTCACTAGGCCGACGATTAAGTGAAAATTATACATGAATGATACTGACTGACATGATTATGTCCTTTTATTTAGATTTTGTGACTAGAGTGGAGGATAAATCCTCCTCAATATCTAACTACATTGAAGAATCCAGCACTGAGGAATCATTCATGAGTGATGATATGCTGAGTGATGATAGCCACATGAGTGTTCACTCCACACCGAAATCCACTGCTACAAGCAGTCCAGCTTTGGTCATAGCCTCACCTACTGCATCAGAGAGCAGGTTCAGAGAAGATAATAGCTGGCATTACAGCTTTGACATACCCTGGAGTAAGATGCCCTCCAGTACAAGAAAACTGTTGGATACTGGAAAGAGGCCTTCTGCAGCACAGAGAAGGGAGATTATTAGGATTGTGGCTGGTGAAATACTGACTGTCTGCAAAAAACCAGGAAAGAAACACCTTACTGAAATTTCAAGGAAGATGGTATTTCTCTACCCAAAATCCTTCCAAGATGAGATTGAGGGTCAGATTGTCGGCACTGGGTATGACTCTCTTGTAAAACAGTTCATATCTCGGCTAGATAATTGCAGACGACTCCAAGCTGCTTGTGCCCAGAAAAGGCTTCCTGAAAGTAGCAGCCCTGACGATGCAAAGAGAGTGTGCAAAGATGCATATGGCTGTATTAACTCTGAGCCAGAGCTTCCTCCTAGTGAAACAAAACAATTGCAAAAGCAAAAACAAGAAGAACTCATTAAGATGTTCAAAAACAAAGACAAAGATGCAAAAAAAATAGAAAGACTGATGGTGGACACGTTTCCCTCGCAGAGGAGAGACATACTATCAGGACTGAAACAGACGGAAGAGATTCTTAAGGAATGGCCTTTCCTCTGCCAGGAAGATGGAATGAGGCTTCATTTCAGAGAACTAACAGGTGTCCAGTTAGACGACAGCTTTGGAGAGTCCACAGCCATCAAGTTCAGAAGAATCCTGCGGTACTTTCAGTTTGTTAAAACTGAGTCATCCAGCACAGCAATAACTATTCTGAGCCAAGCCCTGGCAGGAGGTGATGAAACTAGTGCGGCTGTACTGATGCTTATTGCCCATTTCAAAGAGCAGAAAGAAAAGATGTTCCTAAATGTCGATGACACTGCCATTGCAACTGATGTCAACACCACCAAGCTACCATGGACACCCTGCATTGTGGTCTGTGGTAGGTGTGCCAAAAACAATTTTCATTTGTTCATTGAAATTGTTATTCTAACATGTTTATGTCTACAGGGGTACTGGAGTGTACTGTACACTGCAAAAAAGTGTTTATAGCTGACAAAATCATGTTTTTTGCTACCTTGTTTTCATTTTTTACTTGGCAGTTTTTCCTTTGCAGTATAGACACAGTATGTTCAAGAATTAAGTCAACTAAGCAGTGTGCAGAACACAGCTCCTGATTTACTTAACTTCATTGGATCCATATACATTAAGCAAGCTATTTACTTACTATGGAGCATACTGTTCTTGCACTGTTCACAGGTAACAGCCCACTTACTGCCAAGATGTTCATGGTTGCTGTGGACCAGGTCGTAGTCAACGAGCAGCTTCCCTGCTTCACCAAAGCATTACAGATGATGTTCTGTTCATATTACCTGCACAACATTGACTACCCAGTGGAACTTGCTGCTACTCTGGAGTTCTTACAGAGGTAAGCTTTCAGTATGCATTACACATTGCTTTTAAGGTATTTTTTATTTTCTTTATTTAAAAAAAAAAAAAAGTTGTTACTTTAAAAACTCATCTCCCCCTGCTCCTCTCTTCACTCCTAACTGTTCCTCTCTCCTCTCACTGCTCCTTTCCTCGCTCTACTCTGCTCCTCTCCTCACTCCTCTCACTGCTCCTCTCTCCTCCCCCTGCTCCTCTCTTCACTTCTTCCCCTGCTCCTCTCTTCTCTCACTGCTCCTCTTCACTGCTCTTCTCTCCTCCCCCTGCTCCTCTCTTCACTCCTCCCCCTGCTCCTCTCTTCTCTCCTCTCCTCACCCTGCTCCTCTCTTCACTCCTCTCACTGCTCCTCTCTTCACTCCTCTCACTGCTCCTCTCTTCACTCCTCTCACCGCTCCTTTCCTCGCTCCTCTCTCTTAAAGATGCTGTTCACTAGCTTTTTGATGCCAGGATTAGTGAACACTTTGAATCTCTTAGGTTAAAAGGAACATTATTTTTCCAACAGATGCATCTTCAAAATCAACCCAGATCAGGGGACCAAAGTCAAAAGAAAAGACAAGGGACGCCAGTATGCTGTCAACCCAAGGGTGCTGAGCCTCATTTCCAATATTGCCAATTTTGAATGGACAGAGTAAAGGGGTAAGATGACTCCCTCACCAAACAAACACAATCATCAGTCAAGCAATAAATTAATACATCATTCATTCCCAAACCAGCTCCTGTGTCCTGTTAGATTTGGGAACAATAGCATACTAAGGTGCAGATTTGAATTGTGTTTTTTGATTTAGGAGTTATTGATTAATTGTTTTTGTTGGATTGTGATGTGGTTTAATTTTTTTGTATATATTAATTAGATTTAGGATAGTTTAATGTGTTTTCATTTCAATTTGATTCTTTTTATATATTCTTGAGAATATATAAAGGACATATAAAGGATGTACTTGCATTATTATGTTATAGTATCATTAAATGACAAGATCAATATCATTTATCGTGATTTTTTTTTCTGGGATGATATATTCTCCAACAATTTGTTATTGTGACAGTCCTAGGACTAGGAAATTGAATTAAACTTTAGGTTGATTGTTCTATTGACTGACGAAAACTAACAATCACCTTAACCTACTACAAATGCAAAACATTGGACTATATGACTCCGAGATAACATAATCATGCTTTTTAATTGGTAAAATGGTAAAACACTTCCTGATATAAAACATGAGTTTGTGTAAAGAAAAGAAACCAACTATTTTAAAATGGGGATTTAATCAAAATCACATTTCTTTCTTCTCTTTCCATACAGATATGACGTCAAAGGGTTTAGAAAGGAGGTCTTCCTGGAACCCACCTTTTTATGGATGTTTCCATTAGGGCTGCCCCCTCTCTTAGTCGATTATTCGACTAATCAGTCGTTTTGGTCCAAGTCGACTAAGATTTCTTTAGTCGATAAGTCATTTTTTATGCTTATTCATGCTTAATTACTCATTTCCAAGCAACTCATGAGAACATTTCTGGTGAACACGAGATTTAAAGTGGTGCTTTTGCAGGATTAATTTCAGAGAAACTCAGTTTTACAGATGGTTAATTAACTACATTTATATTGTGCTTTTCTAGTCTTAATCACCTCTCAAAGAGCACAGCTTTGTCGATTACATCAACTAATCGATTAGTCGACAAAATCATATAAGAGTTAGTCGACTAAGAATTTCTTTAGTCAAGGACAGCCCTAGTTTCCATGAGAGCTGTTTTGTTTATAGATGCTCCTTGATGTCCACCAGTTTGGCCAAGAGTGTGAACGACACACTGCTATTTCTATCTGTGGTTCATTATTTTTTCCCTGGTTGGTCCAGGAGTGTTAACACCAAGGCTGTATTTTGTAATGTGCCTTTTTTGCCAAGTCTAAAAATAAAGTGTTTGCACCACTGTCATTTGTGTTATTCTGAATCTTGCCTTTTGTGAACACTTAACAGTAAGTCCACACTAAATCACAAATGGCAAAAAAGTTTCTGCTGCACTGCTGTCTTGATGTTGGATTTTATCACTTTTTTTCTCATTTACAAATTGCAGAGGGTAAAATCTTATTTCATTGTAAAACTGCACAGAGCTTTGATGTCTCTCCATCTGTCTGTCCCTCTCTCTCTTGAATGTAAAACCACATAGAATTAATGAGATTAACCGTAAAATAAAAAAAAAAATCTTAAATTGACAATATGGAGATAAACCTTTATATAACGAGCAAAACGTTTAAAAACAGGCAAATATCATAATTATTACAGTCATTTTCTGTAAAAAAATAGGAAATAACTGTAGTTTTTCATTATTGGCATAACATGTAAAATAACAGGCAGGTTGTTAATTTACAGATAATATCTGTAATTTTACTGTTTTTTATACTATTTTAAAAAAACGGAAAAACTACTGTAAAAATTTAGAGTAATTTACTGTAAAATTACAATTTTTTTTTAGAGTGTTTATCTGCACCATTATTATGCTGAAGTCAAACTGAAACATTCCATTACATAGAAAGGCACTTGTTAGCTTTTATTATGTCTTCACAAGTCCTCACTAAGACCAAGAAAGTGGATCACATCACTCCAGTTCTGAAGTCTTTACACTGGCTTCCTGTGCCTCAAAGAATTGATTTCAAAATACTTTTGCTGGTTTATAAATCATTAAACGGTTTAGGTCCAAAACACATTTCTGACCTGCTAGTAAACTATGAACCACCCAGACCTCTCAGGTGGTCTGGGACAGGTCTGCTTTCTGTCCCCAGGGTCAGAACTAAACAGGGAGAAGCAGCATTTAGTTTCTATGCTCCACATATTTGGAACAAACTCCCAGATAACTGCAGGTCCGCTGCAACTATCAGTTCTTTTAAATCAAGGCTGAAGACCTTTCTTTTTGATGTTGCCTTTTGATAAATAATTGTTAATTTCTTATACTGAAGTTGCATTGTTGAAACTGTATGAAAATCTATATAAGCATATAAAGAGAAATTAAAAAGTAAGACCGGTGGGACCGGCCCGTTCTGGGAACGGCAAGGATTGCAAGTGGATACATTGTCCCATACTAGCACCATAAAATCTTGTATTTGATCTGCTTTGATATTTTGTAACTGTTTTTAACTGCTCTTTAATGTTTAATTTCTTATACTGCACTGTAACTTTTATTCTTGTATTTTAATTGTCTTCATGTAAAGCACTTTGATTTGCCCTGTTGCTGAAATGTGCTCTACAAATAAAGCTGCTTTGCCTTGCCTGTCTGGTTTAACATTATCACACACATTGTCCTTCTATCATGTTAAAGGTAAAGGGTGCTTTTTACAGGCTTCATCCAAAAATAGTTTACTGATGTTTCTGTCAGGCTATTTCCACTGATAAACACATCATTATTCTAAGTTATGTTTAACAAAATTCTGAGAACAGCAAACAGCTGTTTGTTTCAATTTTCAACCAATCTAATTTGAATTTGTACATGCGATCACTTCCCAATAAATTATCTGGGCAGCACTGAATCTTAATAGCATGTTCAAAAGTAGCCTATGTTGTTGGTGCACGACAATAGAACAGTGAAATGTACTTTAAACATTCCTGACACACCAACAGAATTAAAATTGTTGCCACTAATCTTGGTTGAAGCTGTCACAGATAATTCATTGCAAATTTTACCGACAAAAATGTAATTTTTCCCATACCAAGTTGGTTGATATTCAAAGCATGTCTTAACCCTTCATATAAGTGTGTTCACATGGGTGTAACCCTATTTTTGAAGTAAAAATAAATAATTCTAATAGTAGTTTTCCCAATAGTGTATGTGTATTTCAGAATGTGAGTCTGTAGTTGCTGGTACTTCCCTTCACAATGTGTCAGATGTGTCAGATCAGGACGGTCTCTCCCCCCCCCTCTCTCAGTCCGTCTGCTGCTCCAGACAGGATCCAGTGTCTTTCTGTTTGGTGAAGCAGACCCCAGGGCTGTTGAGTTTGTTATTGGTCCTGTAGCTGGAGGGGGTGAACCGGACCCGGTCTCTGACGCAACGAGGCACCGTGTGGCACAAAGCAGAACTCAGAGAAGCATTATTTGTTCTTTTCATCAATATGTATCACTTGGAAAAACTTCTACTCCTTTAGCAAACATCAGAATTATAAAACAGCATGAGGCATGAAAACTCATGACTCAATAAAATATCCATCCATCCATCCATCGTCGTCCGCTTATCCGTGGTCGGGTCGCGGGGGGAGCAGCTCCAGCAGGGGGATATCAATAAAATATCAGCATATATAAATAATCTGTTTAGTGGTTTTAGCCATTAACACTCCGTCCTGTGGTATGATAGCAAAAATCTGTATAAAAAGCAATAAAAAAGTTCAATCATCATTTTTTTAGACAGAAAATCACCGAAATAAAATGTTTTCCAATATAAACTTAATAGTGTAAACAATTTGTCTTATAGCAACTTAAAAATAAAAACAAAGTCTGTAGTGCAGCTTCACTGAAAAACTCACTATCGAGTCTGAATGGACTGCACATGAAAATTAAATCTCATGTCACCCTGCATTGGTTTCAATATTGTCTCAACCAACAAACTCAGATGAATCAAACAAAACAAAAAACAAAAAAACAATTATCTTTGGGTTGCAACTCAAAGTAATACTAATTGCTGTCTGGTATTCCTAAAAATCATTGTGAATTAAAGTTTTCAGGTGTAAGAGAATCATATATTTCATGTCAAAAAATTTACCTCAGTGTATTAAAATAATTTCTGAGCCTAAACTGCACATCTAAATGTCTGTTCCTCCACATGGACAACTCCTGTCCATATCTTATCTGTGTGTGTGTGTGTGTGAGATCAAAGCAGTTCTGTTAGTCAATAAAGTGATTTAAGAAACTAATCATTTCAATTGACTTGCACGTCTATTTGATAGACAGCTATATAACGATAATGCATTAATAAACATATGTTTTATGTACAAAAAAATCCCAATTTGTCTTACCCCAACATCTATCTAAACACAACAATATCTAAATGTTTTAGACAAAACTCAAATTTTCTCCATATCTAAAAAAATGTGTGCACACAGGAGAATCCAAATATGGCAAAAAATGACTCCAGTAGCCAATAACGAGTAAAAACCAAAAACGCATTATTCCATTGATCGCTTCCTGTTTAGCGGATACTGTGTTTTCAGCGGCCTGTAGTCCGAAAGCAGTGTGATGACTACAGGTTGACAATTTTTAATCAGACACACATCAAATTTGTGTGTTGCTCAGAGATAACGCGGCACCTGAGACAAAAATGGTGAAAAATCAATTTGAAAAACGCCATTTTTACCATGCAAAACGGCTGTGTGTTTGTAGGCACAGGTTTCACCCAACAAATGAACACTGCAGGCACAAGACACGCGCTACGGTAAAGGTTTTCTATAATAATCTGTCCAGTCAGTCAGTCTCATAAGTCATAAAAACGTCCTGATTCTGTTTCCTGATCTGTAGGAGACAAAGATAAACAGATACTTTGTTTATCAGTCGAGATTACAAATACTGCACATTTGTTTTCGTGCCAGTAGGCAAAAGAACACTCAAGCTCATCCTTTAATTCTTCAAAAACCCTTTTCTGCATATTCTTCAGCTGGGTCAAATGAAACAAGAGAAGCACAATGTAATTGTTGTGGCTTCATGTGTACCTCTGTAGGCAAAAACAACTTACTTTTCTTCAGCCAGGAGATTTACCAGCTGGCAAAGAGAAATGTACACTTGGAATTTGAACAAAACTGTGCATTTAGAATGTGTCAAGAATAATCAGTCAAAGAATGATTTTTATCAAGACGTGCAACCTTAAAACCAGTATGGAAACAAACCCAATCCCAAAATAGACACATTCAATTGCTGTCTAATAAGTTTACAACTCATTCTTCGTAGAAAGCAAAAAATTTGCATTTTGCTTTTCCTTTCTGGTTTGGGATCATAAGGATCAGAAATGCACAAGAAAAAAAAGTCATATGAGTGGTTCATTCTTCCCTAGGATAATCATTCCTCTAGTACTTCTAGAGAAAAAAACAACAACTAGTCTATCAGAAAGCTTTCTGATTTGTAATGGTTCATTTCTCCTAAAAATAGAATTAGTAGCCCCAATTTAACCAAATAGAAAGTGAGCTTCGGTGTCAATTCCTTTAAACTCTACTATTTAAATTTATAGCACCAGAGTCAACAAACAAAATAAAAGTCACAGACAGTCTACTCCCCTTTTTTCACCCAAAGCATAATTGAATCCAGTCTGCAGCTGTGCGACACACTTCACGCTCCCTAGCCTGCGTCTGGATTTCCCTGTCAACTGTCCATACTATTTTTCCAATAATCATTTACCCCCTTTAAAATACCTAGAATATTATATTATTATCTTTTCTAGATCCACCACATAGCGTTTTGCCACACTAAGTATGTCGATGATTACATTATATTATCTTTATATCATTTATTAAAACTCTACCCTGGCAGTAGTCAGACGTGAAATTGCCACAGTTTAGTTGACACCGTTTATATAACAACCCAAAACTATTTAGTCCACACGGTTGCCCCAGTCTCAACTAGGCCTACAGTCCTACTATGAAACCAAGCCACACATTGCCACTATTAAACCAACATCTGTCACATAAATTAATACACTGCACACATTAAAATCACCACACTGCATAAATGAATACACTGCACACATTAAAAATGGTTTTCACCTGGGTTTTTGAGGCCGGATCGTTATGAGCAGAGCCCCATGCAGATCACTTTTGCATTTTTATTTTTTATCTTTACTATGTGTGCCCAAATTACTTCATGCACTTTATTTTTTAACATAAATTGTAGTGATGCCAATTCTCCAAAAGATGTCGCTCTTAGACCATATCTCAAAACCCAGTTTTTCTGTGGAAAATACAGCATTCAGCAATAGACCTATAGTCACAGTCCTTTATAATATACAATATCCCTGTATATTTTAAAATATTCCGGTACCTGGTCGAATCAGATTATACTATAAAGCGCTTCTTCAGACAGAACGATCACGGCTTGTGGGCTAAGCTATACGATCACGATAGCTGAAATATCAGATTTATGCATTCACGATATGCATTGGGGTGATGATGGCGCAGTGGATAGGACACATGAGTTTGGTGTGGGAGACCAAGGTTCGATTCCCACTGCGATACATCAACCAATGTGTCCCTGAGCAAGGCACTTAACCCCTAGTTGCTCCAGAGGCTTGTGACCTCTGACATATATAGCAATTGTAAGTCGCTTTGGATAAAAGCGTCAGCTAAATGACATGTAATGTAATGTAATGTAACGATAAATCCGGCCATACGATCACAATGGCTATCGATTCTTTTCAGATTACACGATCATGGTAATTCTGATGTCATACGATCACGATGACGAGAATCTATATTTTTTTCAGACCACATGTTCACAGTGTGGCTGCATGATCACGGCAGTCTCAAAATCCCCTTTAATCAAACACGGTCACGGTTTGTAGAGGTAGGCCTATTGATCCTTGCAATATCACTTACATTGATTTATGCCCAAATTAAATTAAAACCAAGATGTCTTACCCTCACAGATCCAAAAGAAATGTAGTTTTGAAGTCCGAATGTGAGAATTTTGGTCTTCTTAAAGAAAAAAAACAGGAATTCTCTTCCCTTTAATTTTGGTGCATCATTTCGATCAATGAGAGAAGAGTCCAGGGGCCTCATGTAGCCTATAAATGTTGCGTACGCACGAAAAGCTTGCATACGCTGGTTGTCACGGACACTTTGTGATGTATAAAAAAAAACTTGACGTGAGAATGTGCGGGCCGTCACGCAAACTGTTGAGCAGTCGTGAGAATGTGCGGACCGTCCGCAAAGTCTTGTCTGGTTCTGTAACGTGGCGAATTCTAACTGAAAATCACCAAACATTACAAAATAAAGTTTCCACTTCACTTACTGGCATATGTCTATGACGTTGTCTATGAAAAAACATATATTTATATCTGCTGATACTCCATAAAAGTTTGATCGTTTATGTGGCTAATGTTTCACATCTTTCACACTATTAACTGTTTAATCTGCAGGCTACTTAACCTGTTAAACATGAGGACGGGAAATGAATGAGAAATCCACTTAGAAAATACTTTGTCATCCTCTGTATTTCCCACAGATGAAATACCTTAGCTACTCACTGTCCAGCAAAAAGATCGGCATGGAAAAATGTAATAGCCTATATTACATTTTTCCGTGGCGATCTTTTTGTTAGTGTCTGTAAGTCAGTAGTTACTGAGCCTCAGACATCCATGGAGTACGGGAGGCGGGACGCACGGCTCCATGTCCCCAGGAACAAACGCTGTGTCGGGGGGGCAAACTCATGTGATGCGTAATTGATCCCATGGATGATTTGTAGGCTATTAAGTGAATGAGCTGTACCCGGTCCACCAAACACTGGGCCGTCTTGACTGTCTTGATTCTGCACATATTTCTGTTACTGTAGTCCTATTTACTATTTCAATATTTCATCCATGCGTGGAGACGCTGGCCTCACTAACCTCTCCTCCTCTGATTCGGATCTCTCTCGCGCTCTAGCCTACTAACACTTAAAATACATAGCATTACATCTGTGGGTTCAAACTGCTTACTGTGCGTCATTTGGACTGACACTGAGATGCATGTTGTTCTGTAACTGGTGTGGTGCTGCCTCTATTCTCTTGATTTCCACTTCAACATTAGACATTATTTTTTAAATTTCTGCCATGGTTCGGTGCATTCACCGCCTGGTCAACATTTGCCACTCTGGGCATTTTCTTTTATTGCTTATCCGAGATGACAAACCTCCAGACAGAAAAACATGTCTCGCCTCCACCTCCGCGATCAGCAGCTCCACCTCACAGTCGGTGAAGTTTTTTTTTCCGTCTGCAGCGGGATAACCCGTTGTGATTGGACGAAGAATGACGTCGGGGGCGCATTTGTAGTAATTTCCATATTCATTTGTGGGAGGAGTCAAGGCGGGGTCGGTGGCTCGTTCATGTGCGCTCAATTTCACGTTGATTGTGATGTATAAAGTAAAGGTGAGCAGGACCTGGCGTACGCCCGGTTTTATACATCTGAATATTTCTGTGCGTAGGTACTTTTCAAGTTTTTGGTCGTACGCCATCTTCTGGTATGAAAGCTGCGCAATCTTTTATACATGAGGCCCCTGGTGTTTGAGGTCCGGCCAAAAAGTTCTGGTTGGCTTCAGTTTTCAGCTTCCTGGTCTTGACCACACGTCGGGGTTCACCATGTAGAAAAGGGTGTGACCGATTCTACCCCGGCTCAAAAGGCCAGTCTTTTTGACTCCTTCGGTCACTTCTCAAGCTTTCCCCTTTACTTTGTGTTCGTTGAATGGCAGACCAGGAAATGAATACTCAGGATTCGTTCAGTTAAACTATAATGATCTTGATTAAAATTATATTGCAAGCAGACAATCATATGCATATGGATCAGCCGCTCCTTCAGGACTCTCTCACCCTAACCACCAACAAAGTCTCTCCGGGTCTGACCTTTCATTTCCCTATTCTTTTATTCATCTTCAGGTTCCTCCTTCCGTCATTGCGTCTGGGCCGCCAATCGGTTGGATATCACTCAGACTTTCTGTCTCTGAGAAGATAGCGAAGCTGCACGCTAGCCTTGGGATCACTCTCATTCTCTTCTCCTCTCTGGCCTAAAGATTGTCTGTTACGTTAAGATATTTCGTTGCATTCTGTTCCAAATGTTTATCAAGTGTTTATCAGGAGCACTTTTGCTCCACAAAATTTGAACACATCTTATCTTACACCAGCCAGACAGGAGGAGACAGCGAGGCCATCGCAGGCGACAGGACATTCTATTCTTAATATATTCCTACAACCGCTGGAAAGCTGAATATATCTTTAAATTGTGTCACTTACTCATATGGATGAAAGACGCCAAATCCCAGAATGCACCTGCTTTGCTGCTTCACAAGTCTACTCCCAAGCCACACCACCATTTACAGACAGACAAGACAGTGAGGCATTCAACTCAACTCAAGTGGTGTTACACATTTAAAATATATAAAAACAACATTATATAAAAACGTCATAATATAAAAACGACATACGAAACAGGCTGCATTTAGTGCACACACATTATAGGCTCTGTAATGTTCAGCTAACGCATACTAGCATTAGTGCTTGGTGGGCTGTAAACACCGAGTATAAACACAGCCATGAATTAGTGCGTGAATTAGTGTGCAATGTAGAACGGTCGGCATTTAACAGTCACAAACTCCACCAGCAGTTAGTTGGATACAAATCACCCCATTTCTGCACCAGTCTGTGTTAACACAGCCCACCTCCACAAGTCTTTTACCCGGCTACACTGTTGTTCAGCCATCTTTCCACAAAAACAAAAAAACAGCAGTCTCTGAACTCGCATTGGGAGTTTTATTGAAGTTGGATGTAGTCCAGTGTGTTGTCTAATGTGCGGACACTTCCTAGCAAGATCCATAAAGTTCAGCTAACGCATACTAGCATTAGAAGTAAACACAGAGTATAAACACAGCCATGAATTAGCGTGGAATGTTGAATGGTCGGCATTTAACAGTCACAAACTCCACCAGCAGTTAGCAGTAGTTGGATAAGCACCCCATTTCTGCACCAGTCCATGTTAACAAAGCCCATCCCCAGTCTTACCCGCCGAGAGCAGCCTGGCAGCTGGATAGTCCCGGTACTCTGTTGTTCAGCCATGTTTCCACAAAAACACAGCAGTCTCTGAACTCGCGTTGGGGGTTTCGCTGAAGTTGGATGTAGTCCAGTATGTTGTTTAATGAGCGGCCACTTGCAAGCAGGATTGATGGGACAGGTGGCCGGCTAGCGTTAGCCCTACCTGGCTAGCGGCATCGGCAGAGGTGCTGGTCTCCATAGCAGGCGAAGCTCGCGAAGTGTGTTGTGTTCCGGCTGTAATAATGTTCCCTGCATATTCTCTGATCTGTACCAATGTATCCCGGTGGTACACATGAGGTAGTTTGAATGCACATAACTGTTGTAAAAGTTTGCTGCTGAAAAGAGAGCCTGTTTAGTGAAGATTCAAGATGGCTGAAGGTTGTTTTTTTTCGGCTGAGATCGCCTTGCTTCGAGTAAAGACAGCCCAACCCCCTATGGGCGGATTGAAAACATGCGGAACTAGCTGGCCGTAGTCCACAGACTCTGGGGAAAAAAATCCTTTGATGATGCAAAAAAATCATTTTACATCGGAAGATTTTTTCCAGACCCACAATACAGAGATCTCTCGTCTCAGGGGGACATGAGGGAGGGAAGCACGGTCATTAAAAAAAAAAAAAAAAAAATACATAAAATTCTACTGTGTTTCTGATACAAAGCTTAATGCTAAACAATCACGTTTCACTGCAAGAAGCATGTTTTTTAAGGCTTATGAACTTGGAGGTTGGTTTTGGGTGCAGTGCATCAAGTCCTACAAAAAGTCTTTAAATATGAAATCCCACCCTGAAGACAAGGAAAAAAAATAAAGTTACAAAAACACTTCAAATTCAACATGTAAATTTACACATTTTAAAGGTTTGAAATTCAAAACTGATAACTACAATCAAATATCTAAAATGAAAAACAGAATAAAGGAAATTAAACATGTCTGATTGTCAGGATTGGGGACAGAACTCAGGCGCAGACACTGGAATTTGGTGCAAAATAATCTGTTTATTGGACAGTGTGAATTAATTGGTAGTGAGGGGTTCTGGGTCCGAAGCAGGCTGGGGCAGGCAGTAGTGGTGGGTCTGGCGATGGCAGAGCAGACAGTGGAGGTACTGGTTCTGGAGAAAGCTGGGTTGGCAGAGGAGGTTCTGGGTCAGAGGGAAGGCTGAGCTGGCAGAAGACTCTGAAGGGGAGAACGTCTAGGAACACGGAACAGACAGATTAGATTCGACAATAACAAGACTGAAAATACTCAAGGTAAGCTGGAGTAATCACATACTGGTGGTAAGATAAAAATCCAACAGTGAGAGGAAAGTCAGACTGGTCTTTATAGGTGGATGATGAGCAGATGAGTTGCAGATGCGCTGATGAGGAACTGGTGTCAGGTGCAGAGAGAGAGAGAAACAGCAGGAGGGGGCGTGTCCACACACTGGGAAAATTAAGGTGACAAAAAAGCACCAACCACAATGCAGGCATAACAAACTGAAGAAATTAACAAAACACATTCACACACACACAGACTGTCACTGGGGCATGACACTGATGATATGGTAATACTCTTAGTATAGATAAACCTGACCTTTGAGGAACAGCAGCAGGAAAGTCCTCTCCCCAGACATGAAGCTTCAACACAGCGTTTTCTGCAGCATGGACGCAATTCAAGGAAAGCTGGGTGGAGAGAAATCACAAGAACTCCAAGGAAGAAGTGACGTTAGTAACACACAGGCAACATCAGTAAGTATCATACACTAATGGGCTAGTCTAACAATCTACAAATGCATTTGCTTGTGATGAGTATACAGTAGAACACTCATGGTTCATAAAACTGCCGAAAGCGGCATTACCGTCACAAGCTTTTTTGACACTCATAAGTGTTCTACTTTATCGTTACTTTCCTAAAATCCAATCAAGCAGTTTAGATATTTCAAAAATAGATACTATGATGGGCAGATTTGGAACAGATAAGATTTAGTTGTACAGTTGTGGCCAAAAGTTTTGAGAATTACATAAATATTAGTTTTCACAAAGTTTGCTGCTAAACTGAACTTTGTTTCAGTTGTTTCTGTGACGTACTGAAATATAATTACAAGCACTTCATACGTTTCAAAGGCTTTTAAATCAACAATTACATGACATTTATGCAAAGAGTCAGTATTTGCAGTGTTGGCCCTTCTTTTTTAGGCCTCTGCAATTCGACTGGGCATGCTCTCATCAACTTCTGGGCCAAATCCTTCCTGACAGCAACCCATTCTTTCATAATCACTTCTTGGAGTTTGTCAGAATTAGTGGGTTTTTGTTTGTCCACCCGCCTCTTGAGGATTGACCACAAGTTCTCAATGGGATTAAGATCTGGGGAGTTTCCAGGCCATGGACCCAAAATGTCAACATTCTGGTCCCCGAGCCACTTAGTTATCACTTTTGCCTTATAGCACGGTGCTCCATCGTGCTGGAAAATGCATTGTTCTTCACCAAACTATTGTTGGAAGAAGTTACTGTTGGAGGGTGTTTTGGTATCTTTCTTTATTCATGGCTGTGTTTTTGGGCAGAAGTGTGAGTGAGCCCACTCCGTTGGATGAGAAGCAACCCCACACATGAATGGTGTCAGGATGCATTACTGTTGGCATGACACAGGACTGATGGTAGCGCTCACCTTTTCTTCTCCGGACAAGCCTTTTTCCAGATGCCCCAAACAATCGGAAAGGGGCTTCATTGGAGAATGACTTTGCCCCAGTCCTCAGCAGTCCATTCACTATACTTTCTGCAGAAGATCAATCTGTCCCTGATGTTTTTTTTGGAGAGAAGTGGCTTCTTTGCTGCCCTTCTTGACACCAGGCCATCTTCCAAAAGTCTTCGCCTCACTGTGCGTGCAGATGCGCTCCCACCTGCCTGCTGCCATTCCTGAGCAAGCTCTGCACTGGTGGCACTCCGATCCCTCACCTGAATCCTCTTTAGGAGACGATCCTGGCGCTTGCTGGACTTTCTTGGACGCCCTGAAGCCTACTTTACAAGAATAAAACCTCTTTCCTTGAAGTTGTTGATGATCCTATAAATTGTTGATTTAGGTGCAATCTTAGTAGCCACAATACCCTTGCCTGTGAAGCCATTTTTATGCAACGCAATGATGGCTGCACACGTTTTTTGCAGGTCACCATGGTTAACAATGGAAGAACAATGATTTCAAGCATCACCCTCCTTTAACATGTCAAGTCTGCCATTCGAACCCAATCAGCCTGACATAATGATCTCCAGCCTTGTGCTCGTCAACATTCTCACCTGAGTTAACAAGACAATTACTGAAATGATCTCAGCAGGTTCTTTAATGACAGCAATGAAATGCAGTGGAAAGGTTTTTTTGGGAATAAGTTAATTTTCATGGCAAAGAAGGACTATGCAATTCATCTGATCACTCTTCATAACATTCTGGAGTATATGCAAATTGCTATTATAAAAACTTAAGCAGCAACTTTTCCAATTTCCAATATTTATGTAATTCTCAAAACCTTTGGCCACAACTGTATGTTTATTTCGGTCTGTCTTTCCTGTCCAGATGAAGCTTTGAGTGCAGGATTCAGCTCTGGCCCGCCTGCAGACCCTCAGACAGGAAGGAAGAGGTCTCCCATTTGGACTCGTTCTTGACTACTCCTGGTCTTGAACTTGAAAAAGGTTGACTTGACTACACCCTTATTCACCCTGTCATCTCAACTGCTTTACTTCATTTATATCCTGCAAAATACAAGTCAACAGCTCCATCTTCTGGCAAGTCAGCAGAGCATTTCTTGAATAACTGTGGCAGTTTAAGTGTGCAGATAATGTAGCTCTACACTGAACAATAATTGTTGCATGGCACAGGCTGCTATACTAAGGGTGTTTTTGCAGGCATCTGTCATCCAAGTGGACCAAAAAGTGGACCACTTTCTGGAGTTTTCAACATGTCATTATTGTCTCTTGTCATTTCACATCAGTGTGAAGAATCGATAAAAAGACACAATATTACATTGTGAATATGTTTGTTTATTATCATATGTCACTTTACAACAAATCACTGTGCTATGTACAATTAAATAAATTACAATAATTCTGATCATATTCTAATATAACTGTTTTAAAATTGCAACCCATTACACTTTACATCATTTGTGTAACTAACTTTTCTCTGTCCTATGATTACATGTTTCTCTGGAAATGTGACTGTAATGATCTAATGAACTGTAGATAATCCTGTCTTTTCAAATAATCTATTTGTTTACTTCTCACAAGAGGACTTCATAGTGCTTCAAATAATTCTGTCATAAAGACAAGATATGTTACACAGGGACACTAAACTGAAATGATTAAAACAGCTTTGTAAAGTGGCCAAGGTCTTTTTGTACTGACAGTTTTATCTGAAACAGCTGATATTTTTCTATACTTGACAGGAAAGTGATGCTGTTCAGCGGCATCTTTTCTAGGTGCAACAGGAGCTAGGCAGGCCTCTAATTTCTATTTGTAACAAAATGGACATAAATCACAGTGATGATGCTTAAAAATAGTCAAATACAAAGCTTTAGTAGCTCTTTTGTGTTGGGTTAAAATATTTCCTATCACAAAGAAAAAAAAAAAAAGGTTCACTAGGAAAAAATAAGACTACATAAGTGTCGTACATTTGTGAATGTAAAGCTTGCATTAAACTGGTGATTAAGTAGAAACGGTATATGGTGTGTATGACTTTAAATGCAGCAGAATCAGAGACACAAAATACACAACGAGATCAAGCTGAAGCACAGGCCTTTCAGTTGTTGATCATTCGCAATTTAGACTGAAAGACAGGAAAGCATGTCTTCACTTTCTGTATTTGATAATTCACTCACTGAACAGCAGGCACATATTGATTCATTTTATCCTTAGACCAAGTCTGATCTCAGTCCCTCCCCAGCCTCTCTACAGCATGTTGGTCTCACAGGAGCCAGGCTGCAGGATCTGAAGAGTTACAATGAGTTTAACTGATTTTCTAAACCAGGGGTAAAGCAAGGCATATATCACAGGGTTTAGACAAGAGTTACAATAGAACACAAAGAGAACATAGGAGGCATGGGAAGAATTGACCAAGCTCTCACCTGCAAGAGAGACCGAGAAATATGGGCAGAAACATATTAGAAACACAACTACAAGAACACCAAGAGTCCTGGCTGCTTTCAGCTCTGATTTCTTTGCCTTTGGAGTTACTGACAGCTGGAGTGTGACAGCTGTAATGTGAGAGCGCATGGCACGAGCCTGAGACACAGCCACGTCAAATATTCTGAGATACAGAGCTACAATGACAGTAACTGGAATGATAAAGGTCAAAACAAGATCAACAGTCAATGAGATAGGGTCATAGAAAAACACACATGCTCCGTAGCAGGAATTATACTTCCCTGTTTGAGTCGGGAGATCCTTTAAATAGAGAAAGCTGTAGAAAACCGAACAGCACCAAGACAGACAAACACAGAATGTAACTCTCCTCCTGGTGACTTTAGTATTGTAATGCAGAGGGTCACAAATAGCCACATAACGGTCAACTGATATGAGCACCATGATACCTATTGATGAGGAGGGAATGTTGACAGAAATAAGAGTGTACACAGAACACACATAATCACCAAGAAACCAGCAGGATGTTTTTCGGAGGATTTCTGCGGGCATCAGCACAAAGCCCACAAAAAAGTCTGAGACAGCCAGAGAGAGGAGGAGGATATTGGTGGGTGTGCGGAGCTGCCTGGAGGGAAAGAGAAAAGCACCATTAAAGCATCAAGAATGACAAAACAGCCCAAACAAGTATTCAAAATTAAAAATTAAAGCATGAGTTTGAATATTTTCCGATCCACTAAATCAGTAGTTGCCATGTTTAGTCTCTGGCATCAAAGTTAGACAATTGGAGCAACATTAAGTACTAACTCAAAGACAATTCTTCTAAATATACAGCAGCTGTTCACATTTTTAAATTACAAATCCTGTAGAGAGAATCTGAGAAGTTAATATCTGCCTGAAGTGAGAGATGGAGATGATGATGACCAGGTTGAGAGCCACAGTGAGCAGAGAGACGGAGTAGAACACAATGGTAAGTGGTTCGGGCCAAGGAGACAAGGGCTTCCTGCAGGAGGTGTTTGGGAACTGTGGAAAGCAGAGCTCGGCTCCGTCCTCAACCTCCATCTGCAGAGATCTGCAGATAGCTGCAGCTCTGGCAGCTTTCTGAACAAACCAGAGTCATGTAACTGTTTTATCTCTCTCACATTCTCTTAAAACCTTCCTCTTTCTCAGTCCCTGGTTGACTCTGATGCCCCCCTCCCTCACTCTGCACATCACCACACCATCATCTTCATCACTCTCTCTGTAACCCTGCCTTTCTCACTCTCCCTCTATCCAATCTCTCCATTGTTATTCTTTACGCTTGTTTCCTTTCCGTTGTCCTATTAATATATATATATATATATATATATATATATATATATATATATATATATATATATATATATATACACAACCCCAAATCAGAAAAAATTGGGACAGTATGGAAAACACAAATAACAAAAGAAAGTAGTGATTTCTAAATGTATTTTGACTTGTATTTCATTGCAGACAATGTGAACACAAAATATTTCATTTTTTGTCCGGTCAACTTAATTTCATTTGTAAATATACATCCTTTCCTGTCATTCAGACCTGTAACACATTCCAAAAAAGGTTGGGACAGGAGCAATTTAGGGCTAGTAATCAGGTAAATTGGTTAAATAATGATGTGATTTGAAACAGGTGATTGTAATTATGATTTGGTACAAAAGTAGCATCCCAGAAAGGTCTAGTCCTTTAGGAGCAAAGATGGGCTGAGGATCGCCAGTTTGCCAACAAATACGTGAGAAAATTATTGAAATGTTTAAAAACAATGTTCCTCAAAGAAAGATAGGAAGACATTTGCTTATTTCACCTTTGACAGTGCATAACATAATTAAAGCTGAACAACCGTGATCTCCGATCCCTCAGGCGGCACTGCATCAAGAATCATCATTCATCTATAAGCGATATCGCCACATGGGCTCAGGACTACTTTGGCAAACCTTTGTCAAGTACCCACCCACAATACGTAGTTACAGCCACAAATGCCAGTTAAAACTGTACTGTGCCAAAAGGAAGCCCTATGTTAACAGTGTCCAGAAGCGCCGTCGACTTCTCTGGGCTCGGAGGCATCTGGGATGGACCATCACACAGTGGAAACGTGTACTGTGGTCAGAATCAGTATTTCATGTATTTTTTGGGAGAAATGGACACCGTGTGCTCCGGACCAAAGAAAAGGATCATCCAGACTGTTACCAGCAACAAGTCCAAAAGCCAGGGTCTGTCATGGTATGGGGTTGTGTCAGTGCCCTTGGCAAAGGTAACTTGCACTTCTGTGATGGCACCATTAATGCTGAAAAGTACATAGAGATTTTGGAGCACAATATGCTGCCTTCAAGAAGACATATTTTCCTTGTACGTCCATGCATATTTCAACAAGATAATGCAAAACCACATTCTGCACACATTACAAAGTCCTGGCTGTGGATGAAGAGGATACGGGTACTTGACTGGCCTGCCTGCAGTCCCGACCTGTCTCCAATAGAGAATGTATGGCGCATTTTGAAGTGCAAAATGCGATAACGAAGACCCCGTACTGTTGCCCACCTTAAGACTTAATTGCAGCAAGAATGGGACAAAATTACACCTGAAACACTTCATCACTTGGTGTCTTCAGTCCCTAAACGTCTTTTAAGTGTTGTGAAAAGGAATGGCAACATTACAAAGTGGTAAATGCTTTACTGTTCCAACTTTTTTTGAAATGTGTTGCAAGAACCAAAATAGGAATTTTGTTTTTTTCAAAAAAAAACATTAAATGATGTGCTGTTGTATTGTCTGCAATAAAATACAAGTCAAAGTACATTTAGAAATCAGTACTTACTTTTTGTATTTGTGTTCTCCATACTGTCCCAACTTATATATATATATATATATATATATATATATATATATATATATATATATATATATATATATATATGCTAGTATACAGAGTGGCTCTCCATCTCTCTGCACTATTTTCCCCAAAAGGACACAGTGAATAGGTTGGTCAACAGAACTTCAAACCATAATGGACATTTAGTTTTGTGTAGTCTAACTACTCGAACTTCTACCTGATGTCATCACTTGTCTCATCTCTACTTGATGCCATCACTGACCTCATGTCTGTCTCATTCATTCCTTGCCTGTGTTCTTCTTCACTAAGACATTTTGTCAAACAAACATTATGTAATAGATTTTCCATATCCATTTTTCCATATTAATAATATTAAGAAATGAATCTATTGGTATCCAGTGGCTCCTCCTACACTTCCACCTAATGTTAGACCTACCTGTTGCTGTCCCGTCTTTCCTGGTCCACCATCCTCACACCTGAATGAAATGAACTCACTGTTAAATATGGCAGCCTAAAATAAATTCTTAAATCAGCCTAGTGATGAGATCAGATAAGACAAGTATTATGCAGTAGAGTTGTGCTGCTGTTGAAATTACATTCACATTTTGGATTTTAAAAAGTACAAATCTGGAGAGCCACTTAGCACAGACCTACAAAAAAAAAAAAGAGAGAGAGAGAGATGAATGAATCAACTTTATTCTCACATACAAGTACATGTAGCGAAATTCATCTCTGCATTTGACCCATCCCTCCTCCTAAAGGGAGCAGTGGGCAGCTATAGACAGCGCCCGGGGACTAAGATAATACACACAACACAGGAAGAATACAGCATAACAAGAGGAAAGGGTGGGGGGGGGGGGGGAGGAAAAACAAGGGCGACTCCTAACCTTGGCTCCTCGATTAGAGTGCACATTAGGAGCTGGAAAAAAACCTCTATGCATGTGTAAACACAACATAGACACAACAACAGGACATCACTTGCAATGGGGGGGGGGCAAGGGGAGGTGGAAATGGTCCAGTACGTCAAGCGGCCAATTTGGACCTGCAGCCGACGCCCACTTGTCACGGCGGGCAGGCGCTGGTCACAGACCCCTTGTCAGACTGGGGGTAAAAAGCTGCGAAGGCGTGGGACGGGGTATTGGGGTGGAGGGGGGCCTGGAGAGAGTCAACTTTGACAGGCACCTAATCTTTGCGCCTCAAGTCCGCAGGATGTCATCGCGTTTACACAGCAAGATTGCCATGGAGACAGCCTTGGATAGGTCCTAAGCAAAGAAAACAATCAGCAGGTGTTTGAGGGAAGTTTGGGTAGGACACACAAGAGAGTCTCTAAGCATTAATCTTCAGGGGAGTTGTTGATCCTAGCAGTGGCCTTGGCCAAGGCTGCTGCTGGGTAGGGAGGCCGAATATGATAAGATTGTTATGACTTCTTTGTGCGAACAGGCTGCAATCTTTTTCCACAGCTTACTCTCTTTGTCCATTCTGGTCAATCATTCTCTGCAAAACGTTGATTTTCTCCAAGATAGAATCCAAATTGCGGCCAGTGCTTGAAGTGGGAAAAAAAAGGTGCCGGTACTCTCTTGCATTGGCAAATCATCATGACATTTGAGATTTCTATAGAGAAAACCAAAACTTGGAGATATTGCTGGTACAACAACAATTTATTATCATTTATTAACAATATAAATGTATGGATTAAGCTCACGAACCGTACTACCTCCTGATGTTTCTGGTTGGACTTGGACCTCTGTTGACGTGTCTGGCTCTGGCACACGCGTTCTTTTAGTACCTTTCTGAAGCCAGGCGGCTAACATAACGACTTACAAACTCGACACTTATTTTTAGTTTCTAGGTTTTCAGCAGTAAAAAATCTATTACGGTCAGGCTCACGCTGACAGCTTCTTCAAACTAGCGTCCGTGGAGAAGCTAACTTCTGATAGGGTGGGCGGACTGCTTGCCTTTACGTGATTCGTCAAGATCTAAAATGTAAACATGTAGTGCCCTCTGGGTAGTGTAGTTTATGTAACGTTAGGGTCATCTCTCTGACACTGACGCTTTCTCTGTCAGTGGTAGAGTACCGGCTGCATGCGAGAAGTAGCGGTACGCAAGAAAAAGTGCAGGTACGCTTAAGAGTAAAATGTAGAAGTGCCGGTACTGCGTACCGGTGCGTACCGGCCCACTTCGAGCACTGATTGCGGCTCATCTCCATGTTGATATCCATAATGCGGTTCATAGTCCCAGCCTGAATGCTGACCGCTCTGACCACCACTTCAATCATTCCACGCAGCTTTTGGGGGCTTTGAACAGCTGACGTGTTGTAGATAATTTTCCGATAAAGCAAGCCAAAGCCCAATCCAATCAGCAACAGGCCGGTTATCATGGTTCCGAATAGATAGATATCTTCTATGTCTTCGACCGAGAGAGCTGCCAGGCACACGACCCTCCATACCTCCCACGAGTCCATCGTGTAGCCAGCCAAGAATGTCCCGGCCGGACAAACAGGTTCCCCAGAACCCGAGCTTCTTGTCGAGAAGATGGTGTCAATTGCGTTGAGAGACCAGCTTATCAAATCCATAATTTAGGGTTTTGTAGAGCAGTGCAAAGAGAGTCTCTTAAAAAGTTAGACACAGACGAGACGAGACGAGAGAAGCGAAGCAGGGAAGGAGTGGGAGGAGAGGTAGAGAAATGCGACCGCCTTCGTTGAGAGCCAAAGTAGAAGCCCTGTATGTGACCCTGTAATTACAGCTTCCATGTCACCCAACAGATACAACTATAGCTTGTATGTCTGACAGCACAGCTAACACGAACAGCTAATGGTAAAACTAAATCTATTACTGTTTCCATGGTAAACCAGAGTTATGGTAAACCAGAGTTATCCGGATCGCTGCTTGCCAATGTCTAGGTTATTATTATTATTATTATTATTATTATTATTATTATTATTATTATTATTATTCTTCTTCCATAAGTTATGTTTTCCAGCTTCTTGTTTTCTGCCAGTTTTTAGCTCAGCAACCTCGGTTTAACATATTCTAAGCTAGCTGTAAACCTCCATTTGGCTGCTACATTCCCAGTGTTAGCAAACGCTAGCTAGTCTGTTAACATGAATATTTACACGCCTCCAAGCACAGACTCCACACTTTACATCCTACCTGTTGCCTTTAACCATCCAGTTATTTAACTGCTGTTGCATGTCTTGACATGTCCCCGACAGCTTTTTTGCTTTACCCATCTTTTTCCATAGACGACAACTCACTACTCATACCTGCTCGCTCAGCGCTCACGGCGCCCCCACTCCTTCTATCAACATTCTATGATGGAATCTTATGAGACAGGGCGCTTACTCTGGCCTGTTAGTCCTCTAAAATGTTATATAACATTGACGAAATGCAGAAATGATTTAGAAATGCACAAAAGCTGCTACATGTAGAAAATACCGCATATAGCGCATACCCACTTTTTGCACTATTGACATGAGCGATTTAAATTAGGTGGACACAAGGTTAAACGTCATTTGCGCTTACCAGAGTATAGCCCTGCATACTTTTTCCACTGCAATACCACCAATCAGCACGGAGGTCCATGTTTAACCACCAGCAAAAGTCTGCTGGATGAGTCGCATCAACCGGTAAAACATCTGCTCCCTTTCTAGCATTTAGTGTAGTGCTGTGCCATTGAAACCATACACGATGGTGGCTAAGCTGAGTCATTCTTCCCAATTCCACCCTCTTGCCCCAACATGGTAATTTCTGGCTCCAAAATAACAAGATGCAAAATAAACTTTACATTGGCAAAACAGGGGGAGGGCCGTGGTCCTGAGACAATGCATTGTTTGCTGGTGTTCAAAATACTGTAAATTAAGCAGACAAAATCGTTTTTAAGTTTCTCAGATTGTTGCATCTTTAAATTATTCCCTCCAGCGTACAACACAGCAGGAGATACAGATGGGTGTTACAAACCTTTCAATAATAATTTTACTTCTCATTCTCATTCTGCCTTTCTGTCATTCTTCTCACATGCAACAGCCTGGAGCAGGTATAAGCACATTTATGTTTAGACCGCGAGAAATCAGATAATTTACTTTATTTCAAGCTTACTGAACCCTTAAGTCTTCAAACCCTTCCTAGTTATAGCCCCATGTATTGTCTTTTAGACCCCTGTTTGGCTACCAGAGGTACCTCTCTGCCTTCTGTGCTGCTTGTATTCTTTCAACATGCAGTAATAAACAAAGACACAAACAATAAAAATGGCCCCAATAAAACGGAAAACTCTTGCACCCTCGAGATCCCAGATCGCAAAGATAGTAGTTTGAGTTGAACAGTGGTCCACTTAAGTAGTACTCCAGGAACACAAACACATATTTCCTGGTTGAAAGTCTTGTTTTTTCCTTAACTTCTTATGGGACATGAACTTTGCTCTCCGGCTAGAAAGCTCTGTATTGTGGGACTCAAACATCCACAATGACCTCCTCTCTATGTGGATCTTCCTGGTCTTATACTGCATCAGTCTGTGTAGTGCTGACTATAATGCTGAATATAATATGTATGAATTACTGTGCTGTACTTTTCGTAGCTATATGTACAAATGGTTGATGAGAACGGCCTGCCTAGTTTGAACTTACCAGGCCATCTCAGTGTCTCGATGGCTGCCTCAGTAGTTTTTATTCTGTTCCATCAGCCCCTCACTTCCAGTTCTATGAAAGCTCTGCTCCAGAACCTGGCCCTCCTGAGCCTGTTCCAGTCTCCTCTGAATCTTCCAACCTCTGCTCCCAGACTTCCAGTGCTTCTGTGGGCCCTCTAGCACCTCTCTGGAGTCAAGCAGGTTACCAACTAGCCCCCTGGTTGATTTTCTGCCGACTTATAACTATTGTGATTCTTGGCCTACGAGCATAGCCCTGAAATCAGCAAGCCTCAGGCCTTCCCACCCTCCATATATCCTCTCCGTTGCAGTCTGATTGAATTTGCCTGCCGCAGTCTTGTTGTTAAGCACTAAAAAATAACACCATTAGATGTACACCACCCACTCTAACCCTAACCCAGGACCAAAAGATGCAGAAGTAGAACCAGTAGAATAACAAACGGTCCAACAAGTCTTCCAAACCATATGACAATATATACTACTGGTCAAAAGTTTTAGAACACCCCAGTTGTTCTAATTTTTATTGGAATTTTAGGAGTTCAAGTCCATTGAATAGCTTCAAAAGGTAAAAAGGTAAGTGGTGAACTACCAGAGGTTAGAAAACAAGTAAGGTTACCCAAAACTGAAAAACAGTGTACATTTCAGAACTTTACAAAAAGGCCTTTTTTTCAGGGAACAATAAATGGGTTAACAACGTAAAGCTGTTCTGCAGCAATGGAGGTTGATCAAGCTTTGAAAGTTGGTGCTACCAATTCCCACAAGTGTCCCAACTTGTCTGGATTACTTTCAACCCCCTCTGTCTGTATACAAGTATTGTTGGAACACACTGTGGTACCATACCCTCGTGAGCATTATTTGAACAGTATTCTACTGCAGAAAGTAGTGTGTTGCTATAAAAATGGCAAGAAAAAGGCAATTAACAATGGAAGAGAGACAGACCATCATAACACTTAAAAATGTAGGTCTTTCCTACAGAGAAATTGTGAAATAAGTCGAGGTGTCAGTGAGTATAGTATTCTTCACCATGAAAAGGCAGAAACTGTGAAAGAAAGAGGTCTGGCAGACCCAAAGCCACAACAGAATCAGAAGACAAGTTTCTGAGAGTCAACAGCTTGCGTGATAGGCAGCTCACAGGACAAGAGCTTCAAGCTCAGCTTAATAGTGGTCGTAATAAGCAAGTCTCAGTTTCAACTCTAAAGAGAACACTTCGAGCTGCAGGTTTGATAGGTCGAGTTGCAGCAACAAATCCATTGCTAAGACATCAGAATAAGGCCCCGTTTACATGAACGGAAGACGCAGATATTTTCCTGCGGTTTTGCCTCTCATTTACATGAAAACCCCGTTTTTAATCACAGAAAACGATTAATTCAAAAAACGGCCAAAGTGGAGATTTTGGAAAACTTTGTTTGCACGTTTGCATGTAAACTGAGACAAATGGAGGTTTAAGCAGCCGAGAAAGTGAGGAAGAGAAGAGAGAGGAAGTAATTCATTGCTGTTGTTGATATTTTCGGGATTCTGATTGGCTAACGTGGGCTTGAGCTTCTCGTTACACTGCAACCTACAGGTCTGGCGTGCTCCCGACGGCATTGGCGGCATATATACATGGCTACGTGTAAACAAACACTTTTCTGAAAACTGACAGCTGTGCACAATGCTATTTTTGAAAACGGAGAGGTTGAAATGTCCGTTTATGAAAATAGCCGGCCACGTGTAAATGTAGCATAAGAAAAAGAGGCTTGCCTGGGCCAAGAAACACCACCAATGGACGACTGAAGACTGGAAGAAAGTGTTATGGACAGATGAATCAAAATTTGAAATCTTCTGTTCATCACGCAGGATTTTTGTGCGCCATTGAGTAGGCGAAAGGATGGTTCCTCAGTATGTGACATCAACTGTCAAACATGGAGGAAGCGTGTTGGTCCGGGTCTGTTTTGCTGGATCCAGGGTCGGTGATTTGTGCAGAATGAAAGCCACCCTAATGCCACCAAAATGGCTACCACAGCATTTTGCAGTGCCATGCAGTACCCTCTGGTATGCGCCTAGTTGGTCAGGGGTTCATCCTACAGCAAGATAATGACCCAAAACATAAGTCCAACCTATGCCAGAACTACTTTAGGAAAAAAGAACTAGATGGTAAGCTTAAAAACATAGAGTGGCCAGAACAGTTACCAGACTTAAACCCCATTGAGCTGGTTTGGGATGAACTGGACAGGAGAGTGAAAACAAAGCAACTTACAAGTGCCACACATGTATGGGAACTTCAGCAACAGAGTTGGGAAGAACTTTCTGAATAATATTTGATTTCCATTGTAGAAAGAATGCCATGATTGTGTTCAGCCATAATATCTGCCAAAGGAGGCAATTTTGATGACTCAAAATTTTAGAATACATTTTGGTTCATGAATTGATTTCATTTCTTCATTTGTTCTTCACTTCATTTGTTCTATTCTTTAATTTCAGAGTACAAAAAGACATTGAACTGCATGAATTTCAATAAAAATCTGAACAAATTGGGGTGTTCTAAAACTTATGACCGGTAGTTTTTTTTCATTCCTACCCTCTAATATGACCCATAGGAGCATAATATGAATTACTGCCTTATTGTTGGCAAGACAATATGCCCCACAACTTTTATTTTTAAACAGGACACGGTCCCCAGTCTCGTGGCTGAAAGTCCTGTGTTTGTTGGACCCATCCACCACCCCAACCTGCTTTCTTACACGGAATTCGGCGCTCTTATGCTTTGTGTCCTTATTTAATGCTTTGCTCAATTGCTTCCGTACATTCTGGTGCACTCTGGCAACACTAAAATCCTCTTTACCTGCTAAATCCTCCACTTTCACATCCTCTAACTGTCTATTTGCTGCTGAGCTACACCTTTGATACAGTGGGTTTTAACAGTCATGTTCAGTAATGATTGCATCACATGTTGATGGGTTCATCCTGATGCTTATTAGTCTTCACACCTTTGCTGGCAGTGACACCTCATTGGTCGAGATATCACCATTTGACTAACCCATACAGGTGTAAACAAACTTCCTGTCCAGAGGGGTTCAGCACACCGCCTTTAGGAGCCACTAATGGGCTGCAAAACATTGTTCACAGAGAGGCAGATTAAATCTCACGGGACCTGACTGTGTGTATGACGATGCCCACTATACACAACAAAGTAAATGGTCATTTAGCCCATCAAACACTGATCTATTGGGAGATGAGTTTGGCACTTCAGTTGTAGCTCTGCTCATTAAGACACCATACGGTAGTGTAACCTGCTCTGTCAGGCCACAAGCCCCAGAAAAGTCTGACTCTGCGTTGTGTTTATTTAGGATGTTGGATATATCAGGACACGTGGCAGGGACAGGAAAATAGGAGTCCAAATGGTGGTTGAGACAAGCAAAACCCTTCTCATTTATTAAGCCTTTCGGAAAACAAAAGGGAATATCACACAACCAGTTTAGAAGAACAATTTGGACCATCGACACATACAGTAAAGAATAAACCTTAGCTGCCCCTATAGGCACTAAGCACTAGTTACTTAGCTAACTCCATGTGCCTGTTTAATATGAATAACAGAAATGCTATCTTAAGCTATTTTTGCCACACACACACTTAGCTAGCAACTAGCATTAGCTGTGGATTTCTTAAACATTGACTCACACTGTCCACATATTCTGCACATATTCTGCTGAACCAGTGAAACTTCAAACAGGTGTAAAATACAAAATCATTGCACCAACCAACCTATTTATAATTTAAATCAACGTTTCAGTGTTACAGTGCTCTGATATTCGGCTTACCTTTCGGAAAACAAAAGAGAATATCACCTTCGGTGGCCGCGGAGGGTAAAAAAGGGTACTTGCTATGGCAAGCCAAACAGAAAAGGAGCATTCAAAATAAAACAAGGGCACCATCTGCTGGCCAATATATAACACTTCCTTACAGTAGCATTCACATGAACTTTGCCTCTTTAAAGCCCTATTGTGTAACATTTGTAGTTGTTTATTATCAAAATCTGTATTGCCCTTCACAAACTTGTCCTTTTTTATGAATATTGACCACCACCATCAATTCCAAGTATTCCTATTGGCTTCACATTTTACATTTGCGCTTACATGAACTGGGGTGGACGGTCCATAGCCATGCGCCATCTTGAAATACGGTAGCCCGTAAGGGACATACCGGCTATACTGCTGACGAATGCCAGGGAGGGAGGGGGCAGAAGATTATTTGCGACTCACTGCCGGCAGATTTGAAAGCCTGTTGCGTCTATTATCGAGGACATGTAACTGAGTCTCCGAGGAAATTAAAATGACAACGTGACAGGCAAAGCAACGCGACCAAAGTTAATATTGTTGTGGCTTTTCCAAGATGGAAAGAGTTGATGAGGAGCAAGGATTTTAAAAGGGACGCCGAAGTTGCTGCTTTCTTCTCAACAGGTAATTCTGCCTATTTGTGTTAAAGTTTTATAGTTGCTACTACTTTATAAATCATTAAACGGTTTAGGTCCACAATACATTTCTGACCTGCTAGTAAACTACGAACCCCCCAGACCTCTAAGGTGGTCTGGGACAGGTCTGCTAGTAAACTACGAACCACCCAGACCTCTCAGGTGGTCTGGGACAGGTCTGCTAGTAAACTATGAACCACCCAGACCTCTCAGGTGGTCTGGGACAGGTCTGCTTTCTGTCCCCAGAGTCAGAACTAAACAGGGAGAAGCAGCATTTATTTTCTATGCTCCACATATCTGGAACAAACTTCCAGAAAACTGCAAGTCCACTGCAACTCTGAGTTCTTTTAAATCAAGGCTGAAGACCTTTATTTGCCTTTCCTTAAATATTTGTCCATTGCTTATACTTACGTTGCTTATTTTGTCTGCTTTTATATTTTTAACCGTTTTTAACTGCTCTTTAATGTTTAATTTCTTATTCCGCACTGTAACTTTTATTCTTGTATTTTAATTGTCTTCATGTAAAGCACTTTGAATTGCCCTGTTGCTGAAAAGTGCTATACAAATAAAGCTGCCTTGACTTGCCTTACTTGCTTGGCTAACTATAGCGTGGTTGTGCATAACGCTAGAACGACGTCTAGGATACTTTTCCTTGCATTGTAACATAAAGGTAATGGTATGTGTCGTGATTTCCCGGGCAGACAACTCACGTCGTGGAGTTGTAACTCAGACTAGCTACTAGAACAGCTGTGTGGAAACGATGGAGACACTAAGAGATCATTTCAGTTTCTTTGACATTGTTCATGCTGCTCAGAGAAATATATTAAAAACACAAACCTCCGTTGCTTCTCTCCTACGCTGTAAACATCGCCGTACACTATTAATCTGGTACAATATACAGAATAGCGATAGCACTGATGCTTTACTAACATTAGCTTGCATATGTTTGGGAACCTGATAGCTGATGTTAGCAATGAAATGGTACCAAAATAACGTCAAACTATTATTACACTGGAAGGGACACTCACGGACGGTTGTCGCTAATTTCAAGTTCAGCCACCGTGGGAGTTATAACGCACTCGGAATGGGGGGGCTAGAAAGTAATAGTCATTTGGTTGTCATATACAATTTCACCGCTAGATGGGAGAAATTCTTACACAATGTAGCTTTAAACTTGCTGAAGACTACATTGTTTGAATGCAGTTTTTCTTTTTAGTACCATATGGTTGTAAGCAGGACCTGAACTAAATTTTTTGGCAACCAGTCACACAGGCTTTTTACCACCCAATGTTTTGCCTCAAAGGATACATGAGCATCGTTCTTGAACTTGTTAAGAATACACATTTAAGTGTTGTCAAGTTATTACGATTAAGTCCTGTCGTAAATCAGCCACAAACATTGCCATTGTCGCCTACTGTCCACTTGGTATTGAAAACATCTTCTTTTACTTTTCTTTGAATGATCCTCATCTTTATGTCAGTTGATTGTTTTAGTCAGCCCCTTCACCACAATGATGTGCCGCCACATTTTTTAGCTCAATTCAAGGAAATGACAGACTTGGTTGAAATGTGAAAAGAACAACAGTAAGTGGCAAAAAACAACTGAGTGAATCAATTCTCATTGAGAGTTTTACCCGCCAGTGGTAGAATTCACCTCCATTTGGCACCTGGTTGCAAAAAAATAATTAAGGTGCAATATTCACTCTCTTTTAACTCTGTTTGGTTTCCACAAACTCCAGAGAAAGGATCTTTGCCCAGATTCTCTAAATGCCCTCCTGCAAATAACATATGGAAGCTTAGTTCTGGAAATAAGCTCGTTTTTATTTGATGTATTTGCTGCCCTTTTGCCTCTATCAGTCCTATATTTTGCATATCTCCTTCACGGTATTGCAAACATGGTAACCCACCAGGCCTAAGTCACTGGAAAGTGGAAACTTAGACGTAGTCATACTTTCAAATCTCCAGTTAAGAGTCTAACCCTAAACCCTAACCCTGAACACCCAGTTAGATTCTAACCCTAACCGCTGACTCTAATCCCCCCATTAGATTCTAACCCTAAGCTTTAGCTCTAGAGGCACAGGCCAATGAGGTGGAGTTGCAGCCGTACCAACAACAAATATAATTGGCTGTACTGTTTTCCATGTTGGATGTTGAAGAGTAAAAACAAGGCTTTCAAACGAGTTATAATTTAGTTTATTTTTAGGATTAATTAACAGGCTTGAATCAAATATGGCTGCAACTCCTCCTCCTCGGCCTGAGGCTCTAGGTATTTAGGTTAAATAACCTCTAGGTTAAATAAAAGCTTCTACACTAGATGCCTTTCTGACAATGCTATAGCAAAATTTAAGGAAAATATTCCAACAGCATTTAACTCAATGTCGTACCTTAATATAACAGAGGACCTTTATGTTAACTTCAGTCCCTCCCAAATTGACAATTTTGTAGACAGTGCTACGGCCTGCCTACGGATGACTTTAGACTCTGTTGCTCCCCTCAAAAAGAAGACGAGGAAGCAAAGGAAACTAGCAACTTGGTATAACTCCCAAACTCGCAAAGTAAAAGAAATTTCACGAAAACTGGAAAGGAAATGGCATTCCACCAAACTGGAAGAATCTCGTTTAGATTGCCAAGAAAGTCTGAAAACCTATAGGAAGGCCCTCAGAAATGCCAGATCAGACTGTTACTCATTACTAAAAGATGAAAATAAGAATAACCCAAAGTTTCTTTTCAGCACTGTAGCCAGGCTGACAGACAGTCACAGCTCTACTGAGCCATCTATTCCTATAGCTCTGAGTAGTGACGACTTCATGAGCTTCTTTGATGATAAAATTATAACAATTAGAGATAGAATTAATCATCTTTTGCCCTCAACTTCCAACAGTTCACCTTTTAACACAGGACTGCTAGAAAGAACGACAAGACCTGACATATACTTAGACTGCTTTTACCCTATAAACCTTCAACAATTAATGTTAAAGGTCTCTTCAGCTAAGCCATCTACCTGTCTCTTAGACCCCATCCCAATGAAGCTACTTAAAGAAGTGCTACCAATGGTTAATACTTCATTACTAGATATGATTAATATATCTTTACTAACAGGTTATGTACCACAGTCATTTAAAGTAGCCGTGCAAAAACTTATTTTAAAAAAAAACACCCTCGATCGTGAGGTCTTAGCCAACTATAGACCTATATCTAATCTTCCCTTCCTCTCCAAAATCCTTGAGAAGGTAGTCGCCAATCAGTTATGTGATTTTCTACATAGCAATAGTGTATTTGAGGACTTTCAGTCAGGATTTAGAATGCATCATAGTACAGAGACGGCACTGGTGAAAATTACTAACGACCTTCTAACTGCTTCAGATAAAGGACTTGTCTCCATACTTGTCTTACTAGATCTTAGTGCTGCCTTTGACACTATTGACCATACCATCCTGCTACAGAGACTGGAACACTTAGTTGGCATTAAAGGAATTGCACTAAGCTGGTTTAAGTCCTATTTATCTGATCGATCTCAATTTGATAATATTAATGATAAATCCTCCAGGTACTCTGAAGTTAACCATGGCGTTCCACAAGGCTCAGTGCTTGGACCAATTCTTTTCTCCTTATATATGCTTTCTCTAGGCAATATTATTAGGAAACATTCAATTAACTTTCATTGTTATGCATTTGACACCCAACTATACCTATCAATTAAGCCAGACGAAGCCCGTCAGTTAACTAAACTCCAAGCATGCATCAAAGATATAAATGCATGGATGACCTACAATTTTCTAATGTTAAACTCAGACAAAACTGAGGTGATTGTGTTGGGCCCTAAACACCTCCGAACCTCATTATTTAAAGATATAGTTACGCTGGATGGTATTGCCCAGGCCTCCAGCACTACTGTGAGAAATCTAGGAGTTATTTTTGATCAGGATATATCCTTTAACGCCCACTTAAAACAAACCTCAAGAGCAGTCTTTTTTCACCTTCGTAACATTGCCAAAATTAGGAACATCCTGTCTCAGAACGATGCTGAAAAACTAGTCCATGCATTTATTACTTCCAGGCTGGACTACTGTAATTCCTTATTATCAGGATGCTCAAATAAAACCGTTAAAACTCTCCAGCTGATCCAGAATGCTGCAGCACGTGTTCTGACAAGAACTAAGAAAAGAGATCATATTTCACCTGTATTAGCTTCTCTGCATTGGCTCCCTGTAAAATCCAGGATTGAATTTAAAATCCTTCTCCTGACCTACAAAGCTCTAAACGGTCAAGCACCATCATATCTTAAAGAGCTCATAGTACCTTACTGTCCCACTAGAGCACTGCGCTCCCAGAATGCCGAGTTACTTGTGGTTCCTAGAGTCTCTAAAAGTAGAATGGGAGCCAGAGCCTTCAGCTATCAGGCTCTTCTCCTGTGGAACCAGCTCCCAGTCTGGGTCCGGGGGGCAGACACCGTCACCATATTTAAGAGTACACTTAAAATTCTCCTCTTCGATAAAGCTTATAGTTAGGGAGTGAGGAGTTGCAGCGTTCGCCTTACCCGGCCCACCTGCTTCTCTTCATAGATGTTAGATTTATCTACCATATAATCAATGACATAATCAAAGTAGAGGGAGGCAGGCCGATACAACCCGATCCGGGTGGGGAGAGTTCAGAGCCCGACCAGGCCCCTCTCTTTGGCCTGTCTCTCTTGGATATGCTGTTTTAGTATTAGACTGCCGGGGGACTTCCTTTGACACACTAAGCTTCTCTCTCCTCTATGTTCCCTTTTCTGTGCATCCATGTCCAAGAAATACGAGTTACTAACCTAGCCCTGGGAGCTTGCTCCCCGGACTCTTTGTTTCTTTTCATCCATGATGATGTCCCGGGATTAGGATGGCACCACAATCATGGTTCCAGCTGTGGCTGGGATTCTGCCGCAATTCCCTGCTATGCCATGTTGTCCCCTGTTACGCTCCTACAACCACAATTTCACAATTCTGTTTCATTATCTGTTCTGTGACTGTTATTGCCCCCATCCAGCTGCATCAGCCACCACCTACCAAGAGCCTGGGTCTGTCCGAGGTTTCTTCCTAAAAGGGAGTTTTTCCTTGACACTGTTGCATTGATGCTTGCTCTTGGGGGAATTCCTGGAATCTCAGGAATTGTTGGGTCTTTGTAAATTATAGAGTGTGGACCTACTCTATCTGTAAAGTGTCTTGAGATAACTCCTGTTATGATTTGATACTATAAATACAATTGAATTAAATTGAATCACACAGTTTAGACAAGAGTTAAAATAATATAAGATAGATTAAAAACGATGCAGATACGGCACTGGGTAAGATGTATTGTGCAATAAAGTGTATAACGGGCAGAAACATATTAGAAACACAACTACAAGAACACCCAGAGTCCTGGCTGCTTTCAGCTCTGATTTCTTTGCCTTTGGTGTCATTGGATGCTGGAGGGTGACAGCTGTAATGAGACACAGCCATGGCAAATACTCTCAGATACAGAGCTATGATGATAGTAAAAGGTACAACAAAGCTCAAAACAAGGTCTACAGATTTAGGACATAATCAATGACAAACACACATTCTCCGTAACAGAATTTATACCTCCCCGGTTGAGTCAGGTCATCCTTGACACAGAGAAAGTTGTAGGAAACAGAATAGAGCCAACACAGACAAGCACAGAGTTTAAACGTACAATATGTAACTTACTGCCGCTAGGGGTCTCTCAACCAAAACAATGGATTGTAAACACGGACTTTTGATGACGTTGGTAAGTTGCGTGGAACTATGGGAGTTGTACTTTTTAATGTTAAACACCTTCGCTGATTAGAATGCATCTGTTCACGGACAAGTTTACCCATTCAAATTTATTCATTATACGTTTAGTAACGTTTATTCATGTCATTCTAATAACATAGCTGCATTTCCCCCAACATAATTACGTTTTTCTTGATTCGATCTGTATTGGTAGCTGACCAGTTAGCTAGCTAGTGAGCCAGCAAGCTAAGGTTAGCCAGCAGCTAAAACCACAATGACTATCACAATATATTTCACATGTCACTGTCACCTTTTGGATGGTTTCAACACCGGGGCGGATGGGGTTTGTTGTAACGCTAGCTGGCTACTCAACGAGCCTGAGAGACAGGTGTGGGGATTGCCGGGGGAATCTCCGGCCGGGACGGCGAGGACGGCCAATGGTCGATGTACAGCAGCAGAACATCTCCAAGCTGCCCGAAACGAACTCCCCTTTCACTTTTCTTTAATCATAACTATTCGTTTTGGTGCTTGTCGGGTTAATTTAGCTAACGGTAAAGACAGCTAAACAATAAGGGGTGAGAAATTCGGCAGTGAGGAGATTTTCAGCACGAACACCAGTAGCTAGCGCTAACGGAGACGCAACTAACATTAGCTAGCTATGGATGGCCGCTGTTGCGGCTCGGATCTGGGTCTGATATGGTCTGTTTCCCAACGCTTCATTAAACTGCCGTTAGCGTCGTAAGCACCCGGCACCGGAGTTAAGTGCTGTATAGTACTTATACTGTATGGATTGCTGTAATGGTGGCTGTCTGTTGGCTGGCTATGGGCTAACAGTATCTGGCTATTGCTACATGTCCCGGCTGTGTTGTCAGCTCTTATCCCAGGCAGACAGACCGGGGTGCTAGCTGCCTAAATTAGTAAGTAAGTAAGTAAGTAAAATGTATTTATAAAGCGCTTTTCACAGATAAAATCACAAAGTGCTGTACAACAGAATAGGTAGAACAAACAGTATAAAATGCATATACATATATCAAAAGAAAGGGACGCTAGTGAGAACCCATCAACCAAAAGCTTTCCTAAATAAGCAAGTTTTCAGATCCTTTTTAAAAGAGACAACAGAGTCAGCCAGACGCACGGACAGGGGCAGGGCGTTCCACAGTCTGGGAGCAACAGACTGAAAAGACCGGTCCCCTCGGGTCTTATAACGAGTCTTAGGGACCTCAAGCAAATTCTGGTCAGAGGACCAAAGAGTCCGGCCAGGGAAATACGGCTTCAAAAGGTCCAGGATATACTGTGGGGCCTGACCGTTTAAGGCCCTGAAAGTCAGCACTAAAATCTTAAAGTCGATCCTGAATTTTACAGGGAGCCAATGGAGAGCTGACAAGACTGGAGTGATATGAGACCTTCGAGGGGCACCTGTTAAAAGTCTAGCAGCAGAATTTTGAACAATTTGCAGTTTGTTCAAAGCAGACATATTTAGACAGGTAAACAGAGAGTTACAGTAGTCAAGCCTTGTTGATATGAAAGCGTGAATTATCATTTCCAGGTCATTCTTTGACAACATTTTGCGAATTTTAGAAATTAGCAAAATGAAAATTAGCATTAGATTAGTCATGATGATGATTTGGTACAAAAGCAAAATGAAATTAGCATTAGATTAGTCATGTTATCTATACAGCTAACGTTACAATGACTGGTAAACTCATTCGTGGGTTAGCCCAGTGCTGCTTTTATCCGTGATGAAAACAATCATGCTACCAATAACTTGATGAGCGTGTTGAACAATGTGGTAACCCTATAATGTTATCCACCAAGCATTACCTACTAGCATTAACGTTAGCTACTTGTCAACCAACACATTATAGTAACGTTAAACTGGATCGATATTGATATGTATCAATAAATAAGATCTTTGCTGTATTACTGTGTTGCAAAGTGGCATGTTATCAATCACAAAATAATGCTGTGTGGCAGGAAAAAGCAGTATTATGGTTAGGAGTATTTTTCGGTGACATTGTATGATTTACAATTACGCTCAAACGTATCATCTGGGTGCTCGTGTTTTGAAGGAAGTTACAAGGAACTAAAGGGTGAAAGGTTATATGACGCCACTGACAGGCGACTAGGAAGGAAAGGAAACGTGCCGTGTCTGAAAATAAAATAACAGATTTCTCTGGGTTTGAAGTTTGGTGGAAACATTTGGGAGAGTGTAACTACATAACTCAAACAAATATATATATATATATATATATATATATATATATATATATATATATATATATATATATATATATATATATATATATATATAACATAGGTGTGGTCGTTTTTACACATTTTAATGCAGAAATGTTACATATTGTACCTTTGACTGTGTTCACAGTGTTGTTGTAATGGAGAAGGTCACAAATAGCAATGTAACGGTCAAAAGAAACCAGCAGGATGTTTTTTGGAGGATTTCTCCCGGAATCAACACGAGGCCCACTTGAAAGTCTGAGACAGCCAGAGAGAGGAGGAGGATGTTGGTGGGTGTGTGGAGCTGCCCGGAGGGAAAGAGAAAAGCACCATTAAACCAAAGTCCTCATATCTAAAAGCAGGGGAGCCACCAGGAATTTTGGGCCCCATGACAAAAAATCTAATTGGGCCCCCTCTCTGCAGCTGTTGTCACCACATCTCTAGGACCTAACTGTCCCATCAAAAGCTTTACATAACTCTAATTAAAGGGTTGCAACTGTCTTGCTTCTTGTACAACCCCAAATCAGAAAAAGTTGGGACAGTATGGAAAACACAAATAAAAAAAGAAAGTAATGATTTCTAAATGTACTTTGATTTGTATTTAATTGCAGACAATACAACAGCACATAATGCAATGTGTTCCTCATGATTGTTTTCAAAAAAACAAAATTTCTATTTTGGTTCTTGCAACACATTTCAAAAAAAGTTGGAACAGTAAAGCATTTACCACTTTGTAATGTTGCCATTCCTTTTCACAACACTTAAAAGACATTTAGGGACTGAAGACACCAAGTGATGAAGTGTTTCAGGTGTAATTTTGTCCCATTCTTGCTGCAATCAAGTCTTAAGGTGGGCAACAGTACGGGGTCTTCGTTGTAGCATTTTGCGCTTCAAAATGTGCCACACATTCTCTACTGGAGACAGGTCGGGACTGCAGGCAGGCCAGTCAAGTACCCGTATCCTCTTCCTCCACAGCCAGGACTTTGTAATGTGTGCAGAATGTCGTTTTGCATTGTCTTGTTGAAATATGCATGGACGTCCCTGGAAAAGATGTCTTCTTGAAGGCAGCATATTTGCCCCAAAATCTCTATATACTTTTCAAGATTAATGGTGCCACCACAGAAGTGCAAGTTACCTTTGCCAAGGGCACTGACACAACCCCATACCATGACAGACCCTGGCTTTTAGACTTGTTGCTGGTAACATTCTGGGTGATCCTTTTCTTCCTGTCTTTCTTTGATGAACATTGTTTTTAAACATTTCAATAATTTTCTCACGTATTTGTTGGCAAACTGGCGATCCTCGGCCCATCTTTGCTCCTAAAGGACTAGACCTTTCTTGGATGCTGCTTTTGTACCAAATCATAATTACAATCACCTGTTGACATCACCTGTTTCAAATCACATCATTATTTAACCAATTTACCTGATTACTAGCCCTAAATTGCTCCTGTCCCAACCTTTTTTGGAATGTGTTACAGGTCTGAATGACAGGAAAGGATGTATATTTACAAATATTAAGTTGACCAGCAAAAACATGAAATATTTTGTGGTCACATTGTCTGCAATGAAATACAAGTCAACGTACATTTAGAAATCACTACTTTCTTTTTTTGTTTGTGTTTTTCATACTGTCCCAACTTTTTCTGATTTGGGGTTGTACTTTTTGTCCTTATTTAATGCTTTGTTCAATTGCTATGGCCCCTTCCGTACATTCTGCTGCACTCCGGCAGCACTAAAACCCTCTTTACCTGCTAAATCCTCCAATTTATTCACCAGCTGGTCTCTAACTGTCTATTTGCTGCTGAGTTACATCAAACTCTTTGGTACAGTGGGTTTTAGAGTCCTGAAATGGACTCTGATGAGAGGTGAGCGTCTGACATCTAACTTAGATCTTAGATAATCTAAGGCATATTTGTGGTGGTAGAGTGTGGCCCCCCTGAAGCAATTTGAGTGTCGTGGGCCTTAAAACTAAAATACCAGTAAGTTAAAAACAGTGTGTAGAGCTGAGAGGAGCTGCAGAGTCGGGAGATAATTCTCTGTGGATTTGTGAATTGCAGCGACCCCTCTCACATTACACATGCTAATTGAATCCCTCTTTATTTAAAAAAAAAAAAAACAGTCATCTTCAGTAATGATTGCATCACCTGTTGATGTGTTCATGCTGATGTTTGTTTTCACAGCTCTGCTGGCAGTTACACCTCATTGGTCGAGATATCACCATTTGACTAACCCATACAGGTGTAAACAAACTTCCTGTCCAGAGGGGTTTAGCTCACTGCCTTAGGAGCCACTAATGGGCTGCAAAACATTGTTCACAGAGAGGCAGAATCAATCTCACGGGACCTGACTGTTTGTGTGTCTGACGATGCCCACTATACACAACAAAGTAAATGGTCATTTAGCCCATCAAACACTGATCTATTGGGAGATGAGTTTCGCACTTCAGTTTTAGCTCTGCTAATTAAGACACCATACTGTAGCATTCACATGAACTTTGCCTCTTTATACTTGCTGAAGACTACATTGTTTGAATGCTGTTTTTCTTTTTAAGTACCATGTGGTTGTAAGCAGGATCTGAAGTAAACTTTTTTGGCCACCAGCCACACAGGCTTTTTAACAGCCAATGTTTTGCCTCAAAGAAAGCACCAGCATTGTTCTTGAACTTGTTAAGAATAAACATTCAAACGACACTTCCGGTGCAAAACGAACCTAGGGGTTGATAACAGATGTGTACCCACTCGATCCTTCTCTGGGACATGTTTTCATGCCAATGCTTGTAGCTTGAAACAAGCTAGCGTGGACCACTGATTAGCTTAAAGTAAAAAAAGTAAAAACACTATTTTGTACCACTAAAATTTTGAGAACTTTGTAAGTGTTTAGACAGTTTATTGAAAAGATAGCATACACACAAACTTTGCCTCATTTAAGTTGCTGAAGACTGTGTTTTAATGCAGTTTTTATTTTCAATACTGTATGATTCTAAACAGGGCCTGAATTTAACTTTTTGGGCCACCAGCCACACAGGCTTTTTACCAGCCAATGTTTTTCCTGATGAAGGTGAAATACAGGAAATGCACGAGAATTGTTCTACCCACCGACGTGGCAGGTAGATTCACAGTTTTACCCGTCAATGGCAAAATGTACTTGTATTTGGCGCATGGTTGGTTGTTGATTTCAGGCCCTTGTAAGTATGAGGGGTATCACTGTAGTTGTTCACTTGTACTTGTACCTTATAGTTAGGATCAAGGGGGTAAGCCTGCCTCCACAGAGCGAAGCCGCTATGGCGCCATTTTGATGCTACCAAGCACTCACCCCACGTTAGCATTCCATTGACTGCCATTCATTTTGGCGTCACTTTGACAGCCGATAACTTTACATCTGAAGCGTTTAAAGACGTTTTTTGTCCGTTGTTTATTTCTAAAGAAACACGACAATGTATAAAAGGCTCCGTTACCTTGTACCTCACGTTATGGCTCCGTAGCAGACGTTTTTATAAAAATAGGTTAACGATTGTGTCATAACCACGTGACTTACTGTCACATAGTAGAGGAATTACCGTACAGTACAGGTGAAGCTCTCAGGAAGTTTGGACTTACATTAGGTGTTTAGTTTAATTACTAATGTTAACTAGCATTTTAGTTATCAGTAATTAGCCTGTGCCTATGTTATCTCCTTACATATACCTACGCTCTCCGTCTCTGATAGATTGGGAATGATTGAGATTTCTCTTGGCACAGCTACCAGAAGACTTACAACGTTCAGACACGTTGCTCACGTCACATCTACGTCATCAAGCTCAGTTTGAGGCTGCGCAGTAACGCTCAGCCATCACCGGGAAAGTGCTTCTAATAGACTTCACTGGTCTCCGTCCAGAGCAACGAGATCTCTTAGTCCATTTATTTTACTGTCTATGGTTAGGATACACTTTCACTTTCAGGAGGTGTTAGCACTTCCTATGTTGATCTGTGATTTGGACATATATAAACATTAGAGGAAAAAGTTAAAGCAATATTGTTTAGACTTGTTATCCGGCAGGCAGTTGTATTTTCAAATCCATCAAACAATAACAGGACTGTCACCCAGAAGACTGGGATTAGTGTCCCGTTTGAAAACAAATTGTCAATATTATTTTTTTTTACTTTATGGAACTACGTCCCCTTCTTTGTCACGTGTGAACAGAATGTACAAATGTACTGATATTACACAAACAAGATATTTTTCTTAACATAAATAAGTAGTTATGATGCCTTTACCTAATCAAACTGTGACTGTTTAACCACCACGTCATACTTGCAAACCCTCCCCATTTTCCTGGAAGACTCCTGTTTTTCATTGCCCTCTCCTGGTTTCCTCCCAGGAACACAACTCTACTGTTTGTCTCGCAATTTATGAGACATTATCACACCTATTTCTTTCCTTATTGTCATCTCAACCTGTTTCTGGCACTAAACAGTGAGTTTAAGCCCTAAGACTCTAAACGTATACACTTTCCATCCAGACAACAATACAGCTACACCAAATGTCATCATGGCATGAAAGTGATGGAAGGACAGAGAGCCTCGTCCTCTTCAGACGGAGAGAGAAATGAAGACTAAACAAAATTTTAAAAAATGACTGTGAACAAAAATAGTAAAGGTTTGGGCCTTAAAACTAAAATACCAGTAAGTTAAAAACAGTGTGTAGAGCTGAGAGGAGCTGCAGTCGGACTCGGGAGATAATTCCCTGTGGATTTGTGACTTGCAGCGACCCCTCTCACATTACACATGCTAATTGAATCCCTTTTCTTTAAATCTAGAACATTCCAGTTGGTTAAATGATTGCATTGTCAGACACAATATCAACTGAAAAAACAGTCCTGTTCAGTAATGATTACATCACATGTTGATGGGTTGATGCTGATGCTTGTTTGTCTTCACACCTCTGATTGCAGAGACACCTCAGAGGTGAAGATGCAGGTGTGAACAAACTTCCTGTCCAGAGGGGTTTAGCTCACTGCCTTAGGAGCCACTAATGGGCTGCAAAACATTGTTCACAGAGAGGCAGAATCAATCTCACGGGACCTGACTGTTTGTGTGTCTGACGATGCCCACTATACACAACAAAGTAAATGGTCATTTAGCCCATCAAACACTGATCTATTGGGAGATGAGTTTGCTGAAGACTACATTGTTTGAATGCCGTTTTTCTTTTTAAGTACCATATGGTTGTAAGCAGGATCTGAAGTAAACTTTTTTGGCCACCAGCCACACAGGCTTTTTAACAGCCAATGTTTTGCCTCAAAGAAAGCACCAGCATGCTGTGGTTGTGTGTATTTCTGTTGATGTTTGTTTTTTGTTTTTCCTGTATTTCCTCATCGTTTATGGTTCTGTTCTGTGGTTGTTGTCTAGTGTTGTCAAGTTTCTGTATTTAGTTGATTTCATGTTTTCTGTTAGTCCTTTCCCATTCCCTGTTTTATTTTGAAAGGTTGTCTGTCTCCCCTTGTGATGTCTAGTTTTACTTCCTGTGTTTTCCCGCCTGTGTGATTACCTGGTGTTTTCCACTTGTTTCCCAGCCCTTGTATCACCCTAACCCCCATCCAGAGCGAGCTAACGCTAGCCGGGCACCTGTCCCATCAATCCTGCTTGCAAGTGTCCGTTCATTAAACAACAAACTGGATGACATCCAACTTCAACGAAACTCCCAATGCGAGTTCAGAGACTGTTTTTTGTTTTTGTGGAAACATGGCTGAAACGGCATACCGGACTGTCCAGCTACCAGGACTGCTAGCCCTCCGACAATCCAAGCTAGAGATGCTCTGCATGAAGGTGGGCTGTGTTAACACGGACTGGTGCAGAAATGTGGTGATTTCTATCCAACTAACTGCTAACCGCTGGAGTTTGTGACTGTTACATGGCGACCATTCGACATCCCACGCTAATTCACGGCTGTGTTTATACTCATTGTTTACAGCCCACCAAGCCTAATGCTGGTATGCTTAGCTGAACTTTACGGAGCCTATAATGTGTGTGTGTGTGCACTAAAGGTAGCCTGTTTCGTATGTCGTTATTATATACCGTAAAACTTCAAATAATAGCCCGGGCTTCTATTTACCCAAATCGCCGAAATGGACCGGCTTGTATTTGAGACAGGCGTCTATAAGAGACAGGCCTTTAATTGACAATAGGAGGTTACCACATTATATATTTATTTTTTAATTCGTATTATGTAAGGGATAATGTAGAGCGAGGCGGTTGTTATAGCGAATACAATGTTTTAGCCGGCCTCTTCACCCCAGTGATGTGGTTCCCTAGCCAACATGGCAGATTGAGAGTTGTATCCGCCTATGGCAAAATTCAACTCCATTTGGCACCTGGTTGCCCTCTCCCAGTTTCCTCCCAGGGTTCCAACTCCCCTGTATATCTCCCAATTTATCACAAAGTTTCACACCTTTTTTCCTTTTTGTCATCTCAACCTGTTTCTGTCTCTGCACCGCGAGTTTAAGCCCTACAACTCTAAATGTCTACTTTTTCCATCCAGACAACAATACAGCGACACCAAATGTTTTCTTTTTTTGTATTATCCACGTGGCTCGAAAGAGATCCTAGTCCTCCACAGACAGAGAGAAATATGGAGAGTACTAGGATAGAGAAATCATCTAGCCAGAGGGGCAAATTCTATAATTTAACCTAAAAGTTTGCAGTGTACTTAATAATTTGTTATTTTCATACTTTAAAAGTCACCAGAAGTGCAGGAAATAAGTCTCTGAAACCAAGAGACAGAAGCCTGCTTTGGTTTTCATAGTCTTTGCGAATTGTTGAGGTATCAAAGTTAGGCAGTATGGCTGCAGTCCATCAGTGTGACTCTAAGAAACACCAAACAAACGGCATACAAAAACCAAAGGATATGACAAATTGAAAGGGTTTTGCACATAAGTCTGTTGTAGCTTGAAGAAAAAAAATCAATCATTAATTTCCACAGGAAACATGACATATTTGCAATTGAACACATGAGTTTGGGACAAGGGTAGAACGAGATAAATCAATTGTACGACAGAGTTGGAGGTAGAGAGCTGAGATCTCTCTCCTCCTCCAACTGATGAGACACAGGACGGAGCAGAGCTCTGCTTTCCACAACTCTTCACCACCTCCTGCAGGAAGCTGACACCTCCTTGGTTTGAATTGATGCCCATTCACATTTTGCTTTCCTCCATCTCTCTGCTCACTGCAGCTCTCAACCTGCTCGTCATCATCTCAGTCTCTCACTTCAGGCAAAGATTATTGTCTCAACAATGGAAGTTTTAGTCACATGAACCCTTTGTGTCAGTTTCAGGGTCCTGACATTGTGCATGCTGGCTTGATGTCTCACTGTCAGGGCTTAGTGGGATGCTTGGGGGAGCCATCAATTATATTATTATAAAGTAACAACTATTCTGCTCATACTGTGATAATCAAACTGACTGCTCGGAATAAGGCCCGTTTCTGACAGATCAGAAAAAAACTTAAGGAGTGTTTTTGGAATGATTGTTTCCATTGATTCAGAAAGAATTAACATAAAATGTTTGTTTCTCATTTAGATATGAGAACTTGTTGGTTTAATGGTGCTTTTCTCTTTCCCTCCAGGCAGCTCCATGCCTTGTTTTACCCCTGGTTTAGAAAAGCAGTTAAACTCATTGTAACTCTTCAGATACTGCAGCCTGCTGTTCAGTGACTGAAGGATCAAATACAAAAAGTGAAGATATGCTTTCCCGTCTTAACGTACACATTGTGTATGAACAACAATTGAAAGGCCTGTGCTTCAGCTTTATCTTGGTGTGTATTTTGTCTCTGATGCTGCTGCATTTAAAGAAAGAGTCATAAGCACCACATACTGTTTCTAGCAACCCAGTCTCACGTCAGTTCGTGATATAATCACGAAAATGAATCTATTAGAACGTGATACCATCACGTAATTGTGAAGATTTACGTGATGGGGTCACGTTTTTTAAACTAATGGATTTTAATGGGAAGCATCGTTCGTGATTGGAGCATGTTTCTTTCTGCCAATCGGCTGCAGCAGAGAAGCTGGATATAGCTGCGTTATTATTGGTAATTTTAGCCCAATAATCACTGTTTTTATCAACATTTATTCACCAGATAGTATCATGGTTTTTATGTATTTCTTTTACTGTTATTATTTCGGTCTATTTCGGCCAGGGAAGCTGGATGGCTTTATGTTTATTGATATTTTTAACTATAACGCTACATCTATCAACATTTATTTAGATGTTATCATGGTATTCATTTCTTTATTTTAATCATAGTATTTTGGTCTTATTACCGGTGAAATATTACAGTAAATAAGACAGAAGAGTATGCGACAATATGAGCCGAGCTAGAGCGCATTCTAAGCAGATATCCCACAATGCAACGCTGCCATTCATTCAGAGAATTGGACAGCGATCAGCGAGTCTTTAACACCATTATCGCTTCAATGTTCAAATATATATATATATATATATATATATATATATATATATATATATATATATATATATATATAATATCTTTGGTTTTATCACCAACAACAACACGTTGCTCAGTTTTGTTCCAGTAAGTTATGCACCGTAATATCATTTTTAAAAATCAGCTGAAGACTCGGAAGTGACGTAGTATGTGCCGCTCGGCAGATAAGAGGATACAAAAATACATAATATTCGTATTTATGTGTGGGACTTTGTATGAATTGCACTGCATTAGTCGTTTTAAATAAATTACTTTTTTGAAATTAAAATGTATGGCAGGCCTAACATATTAATTATTATATTCATAAGATTATCCTCATATCAATCACCATGGTTACAGCTTGTAACCATAACCTTTGACTTTACTGAGAGATTTTTTCAAAATTAAGAAGGGACTAGTTTTAGGAAGCATTTTCAGGAAATTAAAAGAATAAGCAGATTGTTGCCCAGGTTTTTGTTCACAGAGTAAGATGTATATAGCTTTGCTTGGGTATCTGTGCATATACAACATGTGTTTTGGCATTTTTGGCACACTTATACCTCAGCCTACTACACACAGACACACGTACATTTTGCATATTCTGCTGAAATAGAGACCTATGTTTCCATGCCAACAATCTCATTCAACCATTTGACAAGCTGAGGAGTTGGTGGTGACATGGGTCAGAGGGTATCAGAGGTCATACATGATGAACGAATCAATGGGCTCTGCTCCTATAGACACCTTGGTGTTCATATGGACAACACCTGGCTGGAAGGCCTGTGTTCAAAGTGTGTGTTCAGAGGGTTTATGTTATACAAGGCTGCATTACAAAGCATATTCATATATATCCACATGGCAATATCTAAAAACATTCATTTAAAGCTTGCTTGTCAGGTGACTGTCATGAAGGTTGTGGAGAGGAATAGAAACCAGTCTCTCCAGGCAAGCACAGAGAATATGACCTGATATATCTTTATTCTCCATGCAAAGTATAGTTCTTATAGCAGAAGATATGTTACTCCAATGTAAAGTTAACATTTCTAAACTGTAGGCCTATTCGGACCTACCTCAATTACAACTTTAAATAATGTTGCTTGAGGCTGCAGAGGTTTTGCAATACCTTCATGATATGATGCATAGGGTTGTGTGTAGGTTGCTCTTGTTACTGTTTGTGAAAGATGAGCAATAGATTGTGGCTGTGTGACGTGCTTCATTCAGGCTACATATCACTTTTTTATTGTAAGTATATGTCAGCTGTATGATAAAACAATATGTCAAGTGTTATGTGTAAAGCATTTGAACTCAAGGCAGATATCACTCCGGGGACAATAAAGTATTGCTTGCAAATTGGTCTCCATGATATGTGAAAATTAAAACATGGTCGTAGGTGTATATCAAACATATCGTTGGAAAGGCCTCAACCTCCACAGTAACATATGTCAAGGCAAGGCAGATTTATTTGTATAGCACTTTTCAGCAACAGGGCAATTCAAAGTGCTTTACATGAAGACAATAAAAATACTAGAATAAAAGTTACAGTGCAGTATAAGAAATTAAACATTAAAGAGCAGTTAAAAACAGTTAAAAATATAAAATCAGATAAAATAAGCAATGAAAGTATAAGAAATGGACAATTATTTAACGAAAGGCTGCATTAAAAAAGAAAAGAAAAAGAGAGTCGCAGCGCACCTGCAATTCTCTGGAAGTTGATTCCAAATATGTGGAGCATAGAAACTAAATGCAGCTTCCCCCTGTTTAGTTCTGACCCTGGGGACAGAAAGCAGACCTGTCCAAGACAAGGGGTCTGGGTGGTTCGTAGTTTACTAGCAGGTCAGAAATATATTTTGGACCTAAACCGTTTAATGATTTATAAACTAGCAAAAGTATTTTGAAATCAACTCTCTGAGGCAGAGGAAGCCAGTGTAAAGAATTCAGAAGTGGAGTGATGTGATCCACTTTCTTGGTCTTAGTGAGAACTCTAGCAGCAGCGTTCTGAATCAGCTGCAGCTGTCTGATTTTTTTAGGGAGACCTGTAAAGACACCGTTACAGTAGTCAAGTCTACTGAAGATAAAAGCATGGACAAGTTTTTTTCAAGTCCTGCTGAGACATAAGTCCCTTAATCCTTGATATGTTCTTAAGGTGGTAATAGGCTGACTTTGTAATTGTCTTAATGTGGCTGTTAAAATTCAGGTCTGAGTCCATAATTACACCAAGATTTCTGGCTTTGATTGTTGTTTTTAACAATATCATTTGAAGCTGAGCGCTGACTTTTAATCGTTGCTCTTTTGCTCCAAAAACAACCACCTCAGTTTTTTCTTCATTTAATTTAAGAAAGTTCTGGCACATCCAGTCGTTAATTTGTTCAATGCACTTAGTCAGTGTTTGTATAGGACTATAGTCTCCTGGCGATAAGGTTATGTAAATTTGTGTGTCGTCCGCATAACTGTGGTAACTTATTTTGTTGTTTTCCATAATCTGAGCCAGTGGAAGCATGTAGATGTTAAACAGAAGAGGCCCCAGAACGGAGCCTTGGGGAACTCTGCACGTCATATTTGAATGCTCAGATGTATAATTACCTATAGATACAAAGTAGTCCTTATTCTTTCAATAGGATTTAAATCAGTTTAGGACTGAGCCAGAAAGGTCAACCCAGTTTTCAAATCGGTCTAGTAATATGTCATGGTCGACCGTGTCAAATGCAGCACTGAGATCAAGTAATACAAAGACTGCAGTTTTGCCACTGTCTGTGTTTAAGTGGATGTCATTAAATACTTTAACAAGAGCTGTCTCAGTGCTGTGGTGTGGTCGAAAACCCGACTGGAAGGCATCAAAACCATTGTTTAGTGACAAAAAAGGTTGAGTTGTTGAAAAACCGCTATTTCAATGATTTTACTTCAGAATGGAAGGTTAGATATCAGCCTATAGTTGCTCAGTAATGCCGTGTCTAGGTTGTTCTTTTTTATAAATGGCTTGATGACTGCAGTTTTCAGGGCCTTTGGGAAGATACCTGAGAGTAGAGATGTGTTTACAATCTGAAAAAGATCAGAAGACATACAATTTAAAACATTTTTGAAAAGGCCTGTTGGTAGAATATCAAGGCAACAGGAGGAGGTTTTCAGATGTATAATGTCCTCCAGGTTTTTATGGTTGATCGTATGAAATTGTGTGATATTGGAATTTGTTTTGCCTGGACAGTGTGAGAACACATATCCCGTACTTGGTCTGGAGGCACTGACAGTTAGTCTAATTTTCTGAATTTTGTCTTCAAAAAAGGAGGCAAAATCATTGCAGGCCTTGGTAGATAAGAGTTCAGATGCTTCTGGTACTGGAGGGTTTGTTAACCTATCAACAGTAGCAAACAGAGCACGTGAATTATTATTGTTTCTGGTGATAATGTCAGAGAAGAAGGACCGCCTAACATTCCTCAGTTCCAAATTATAAATGCGAAGTCTGTCTTTATAGGTGTTATAGTGGTCCTGGAGAGTAGTTTTTGGCACCTGTGTTCAACTTTTCCACACTCTGTTTTTTCTGTTCTTACCCGTATGACATTTCTCCATGGAGATCTTTTCTTACTAGAGACAGCTTTGACCTTAGTGGGAGCAATGGCATCAGTAACATTTGTAATTTTAAAATTGAAATTATCTACAAGCTCATTGACTGAGACCCCAGAGAAGGAGGGTGTGGAGGAGAAAAGCTGAATGAATGTTTCAGTGGTGTTTTCAGTGATATACCGTTTTCTGATCACCTTAGTTTGGACACTTTTGGGCACCGAGATAGTGCCATTAAAGAAAACACATGAATGATCAGAGAGCAACGTCAGTCACCACAACCTTGGAAATGTTGAGATATTGAGATATAATTATGAGATAATCAAGTCCAGAGTGTGCCCCTTATTGTGCGTGGGTTCCGTCAGGGCCGTTTGAAGGAATTTGGGGGCCCCAAGCAAAATGGACATGGAGGCCCCCCCAACCCCCCGCCCCGCACACACGCACGCACGCAAAGCCTACAGGAACCACAGCATAGCCATAAAGTTTAAGTTCACCCACACTTTATATAAATAAAAAAGGTTTACAGTGCATAAACTGCTGTTGCATAAACTGTGCACCTATAAATTTGACAGGCACTACTGTATATTAAAAATTCTGAAATGTCCATGGGCAAAAGTGACTGGTATTTACACAGTCTGGTGGGAATTCAATAGTGATTTGCACTGTTGTTTTTCTAACAATATGACAGCACACACTTATCAGTTTAAACTCTGGGCTGTGCAGGATATCAGCTGTAATTATAGAGCTTGTGGTGGTACCTTGTGCTATAGAGGAAACATCAGCACTGAGAAGTGATGCATCTGTTGATGTTGAGGATGAAGTTGATGGTGTAGCTGGGAAAACAATTGAGAAAAAAATCTGAAATTACCTGTGAAGTACGTTTTACCATTTCACTGTTAGCACATTGAAAGAGGTCACTATTAACAGCTCAGCTCAGTGAGAGAAATTCACTCTACCTTCATCAGTGGAGGTATCCTTAGGAAGAGCCTGAGGGCTGAGAAGTTTAAGCAAAGCACCTTGAGGGAGAAAGAAAAGATGGTAACACTTTATAATAACAATCATTAATAGATGGTAAATTGATAGTTAATTAATCTTTAGTTCATTGTCATTTAACTGTTAGCAAACAGTATTTTTACTGTTAACAATGAAATTATAATTAAATGTTTACTAATTATTAGTAGTGCTGTAAATTAACAGTTTATTGTAAAACACATTATATCTATCATAATATATTAGGTATCGGGTAATGATTAAACATTTTTTGTAAACCTTTAAGAAACCATTTTTAAAACATCTATAAACATTACATAGATAGACGGACCAGATATTCCTAACACTTTGTTAAGGGTTACTAATGCTTAAAAACATCCCAAGCTAATGTTTGATGCACGGAATTGATTGTGTGGTTTCCCTAACCCCCATTTGGTAAATAGATTATCACGGTGGAATAGTTAGTATAGCATGCTAACGCTATGCCACTTTCATCAAAACCTATTACAAAGCTATAGCAATGTCATGTCATTAAATACGGTAAACAGTGATTCTGGAACAGATCTACGTCTTCCTTATCCCGTTAAAAAACATATTACAGTAGTATGTAACCATATTCCGTCCGAAGTTGCACTAACTGTTCGTTACAAGCAGCATTAGCCGTCAGGCAGGTTACAGGTAACGTTAGCCAACATAAACATATTTTTGCTAGCCTACCTGCTGCAAAATTACACCAAGACAAGTAGAGCTATTTCATCCAGTGTAATTTATCACTTACCGCTATCTTGTTTTTTCTTATCCTCCTCTTCCTTTCTCTTCTTCCTTTTCTGGCTTCCTGAAGCATAATTCCCATAGACAGTATATAAAATAATAATTCCGCGTCATGATGACTGCCGACGGAGGTTTTGTTTTTGCCGGCAGCAGAGATCAGGAGAGGGGCCCCTTGAGGGGGATCCCGATAACAGTGTCATTGCACTTTACTGCATTGACTATCAAAGGGGCGCTCACAGTTTGTTGTTGCATTTTATTCTTAACCAGTCGTTGTCTTGGGGCCCTATGCCAGCTCGGGGCCCCAAGCAATTGCTTGGTTTGCTTGCCTTGTCGCGACGGGCCTGGGTTCCGTCACATGCTGAGTCAGTCCATAGTTCTCAAAAACACAACACAGTTCTTTGGTCCCTCTATCATGCAGGGTGTCCACATGAATGTTAAAATCACCAGCAATAATTACACAGTCAAAGTTAATAGAGATTATAGACAGCAGTTCAGTAAAGTCATCGAAGAAAGCTGCACAGTATTTCGGTGGTCTGTAGATATTTAGAAATATAGCTCGAGGAGAGGACCTCAGCTGAAGAGTCACATATTCAAAAGAAGCAAAATTTGCATGAGAGATTTGAGTACAATGGAATGAGTCATTATACAAAATGGCTACTCCACCTCATAAAACTGAAGTTAGGGGGAGCTGACTCAATGAGAACAGCACCACTGTTATTATGGTCCAACCAGGTTTCAGTTAAAAACATAAAATCAAGATTGTGCTTAATAATAAAATCATTGATTAAAAATGATTTTCCTGCCAATGACCTGACGTTTAGTAAGGCTAGTGTTAGTGTGTTAAAATAATTATCTGTCTCATTTTTTGGTATAGGCGTTGGCTGACGAGGAATGAATGCTAAATTTGATAAGTGCTTGTTCTTGCTTAGCGGATTCATCATTCTTTTTCTATTACCTATCACAACATAAATTGAGGAAGGATTTAATACAGAGGGCCCGGGCTTGTCCTGAAAAGAGTCATGAGTGCCACTAGGCGTGCAGCCTGGACCCGGCACATATCAGACAAAGCTTGCTGCATTTTGTACACAAGTATACTTATCAGTCTGGGGAGGAGGAGTTAGCTGCCATCCTTGGGTGGGAAGTGGTGCCTGCCGTTTTACTTTTGGCTGGAGGCCATTGATGGGAGAAGGAAGGGGGGTAAGTTTGATTCCAGCATCTACTTTTGGCCGGGGGCGAATGATGGGAGAAGGAAGGGGGATAAATTTGGTTCCATCAACTACCTGTTGCTTCATCTGGTCAGTGAATTCCAACATGAGGCAGGGGGAAGGAGGGGAAAAGGTGAGTGGAGAGAGCGATGGCATGGGCGGGGTGTATGGATCCTCAAAGGCGCCAGGGTTGATGAGGGGGTCTGTGGGGTGTTGGATGGGTGAAGAGGGGGATTGAGATTTCTCATCTCTGCTCTGTGGTCTTCCATGGTCATGGTCATCAGAATTAGGTGTGTTAATCAGACACACATTTAAAATAAGCAGGGCTGTTGTCCACAGCGCAATGCCTGATGGATTTTGAAATGAAGCTTAGCGTAAATTCATGCAGGAAGATTTCTCAATTTATTCCCTGTGTCTCTATCTAATCAGTTGCTGAAACGCCCACTTTCTTTTTAACCAATCAGAAGCGGTCACGAACATTTCCGAGCCAATCACAGCATGACTCCCCTGTTTTAAATCCGTTCTTCTCTCTCCACTGTCAGCTGTCATTCCAGACAAGTACGATGTCAATTTACCTTCACTGCCACGTCGTGTTGTTATCAGCTGATTTATATCCTAGAGGATGTCTCTCTCTCCCTCTGCACTCGTTCCTCTCAGCAGCTTTTTGCTGCACTGGCGGACACACGCGGTCAATAACAGTAGCATCCTGGCAGCGCTATCCTTTCAGCATGTTACCTACTCAGTTTTGCAATTTCCGTGGACGCTGCCAGGATGGCCAGCTGCTAATCGCTGCCCCCCTCGCTCCGACCTGCACTGCCGGCCCAGCCCCGACTCCCGGCGGCACTGAACGTGCCTTCATCCGCTCGGCCGAGAATCAGAGTTCGACTCAGCCAGAACTTCCAGCCCTCAAAGTTAAGGCTTGTGCTTTGTGCATCCAGGCTGCCGCCTCCACGGTTCGCCGTTCGTTCTGAGCGTCGTATGTATGAACCTTGGCTTCATTTTAGAGTGCTCTCAAACACCTATCTAAAGGCATACACGTGTGGGAAGCGATATATTTCAATCTCTGTTCTGGGCGCAGTCCACTCTTGTCCACCGTGCTGTTTACGCTAACACTGCTCTACTCTACTCTAAATAGCGAATTTGGAGCTGTTGGTCTGTAGTCTAAATGTTTATCTTAGTTTGCCACAAATCTTGAAATTTGGACAAATTCTTTTAAACTTAACTGCTAACTAAACTAACCATCCTCTGCTGGAGCATCTATGGTCGTATTATAAGACCAAAACAAACCAGCATGGTTACTTAATATGCACGTGAATGATGCAATCTTTATGTTCAAGTCTATATTTTTGCAATGGGTCTAAATTAGTGCCTCATATTGAAACCGAATAACATGCTTATATTCAGTAAACATCAAAACACTCTCATTCTTTATTCTGACGTCTGTCAGAGAGAGTGTGTGAATAAATCACAAAAAAAAAAATATTATGTAATTTTCATATGATGTTGATAAATGCCAAGCCATTTTATCATAGTGAGTCCAACAGAGTTAACATTGCTTACATTTTAAGTAAAAGTTATCATTGCTATCATGACACTGTGCTATAAAATGGAAGTTACGGTCTTTGCCTTGGTATGACCGATTGTTATTTTGCAGGCAATGCTAAGGCAGAAAGTAGGCTAACTTCCGGAAAAGGGTCAAAGGTAAAAAATTAGAGTTCAACATTTTCGTAGATTAATACAGGCATACACTACAAAATGACAATTACAATTGTAGTGCCGGAGCACATAAACCTTTAGACTCGACAACGTCACCTCCTGTTGAGGGTCAGGAGGAACCCTTTAAACCATTAATAGGTTAATTAGTGTGTTGTGTGACCAACTCTGATTTTCTCCGAACAGGAACAATGCACAGGAGACAAATATAGTACAAAAATAGTTCTTAGTTTTATTACAAAATAAGTTTAAAAACAAACCCAATTAAAATAACAGGCGCATATTAGTAAGATAATAAATTAGAGGAAGATACAATTTGGTCTTACTCTCCTCAGACAGGAAGGTCGGGTCAGCACGCACACACCACTCCGGGGGCGACTGTGGGAGACAGAAAGAGGAGGCCGAACAGAAAGAGGAGGCCGAAGGCCCAGCACCAACAAGGATATGCACTACACACTTATGTCTACAGTTTTGCTACAGCATATCATGCAAGATTCACTACAAAATATCATGCAAGATTCACTACAAAATATCATGCAAGATTCACTACAAAATATCATGCAAGTCACAAAATATACAGTGTCAAGGCTACATACACACCGCAACAGAGTGTCACCCAGTACAGTCTCACCACGAGGAGGCAGTGTGTCGACACGGACCCAGCCTTGTACAGGATCAAGCTGTGGATATATACAAAGCGAGGAGAGCAACCGTTGTTAGGACTTCCATCAGCAGTATCTCCTAAATCAGACCACTTGTAAATGAAATCACAAAATAAAACAAAAGAAACAAAATAGTAAAAAATAACCGTAGAAAACAGTGACTGGACTGGTCCTCTTGCAAAGACACAACAAACTCCTATAGCACCATTAATGCAGGAGGAAGGAATTTCCCAGGTATTTTCCGGAACTCTACAGCCACAGCAGCTCATTAGCCGTCACGTCAGTGGTAAACGTCAATTTGCTCCAGTTCCCTCTGTGAAGGACGGGAACTTGCGTCTGGCTATCACCCTGCATGACAGGAGACTCCACACGGTGCGCTCAGCAAGAGGTAAGGGAGCTAATGATTGACACTGGTCAGCTTTTTATCACTTCCTGATTGGCAACGGGTCACATGACCACGTGATGCAACTAACATGCACAAATCAGCTGATTTCCCACACAATATTGTACCTGTACCTCAATTGCGTGGTCATTAGGATAACTTTCAAGTCATTTTCTCAGTTTCACACTCTGTTGAGTTAGGGTCTTTTGCCCTTTTAGGGCAGTATAGCTGTTCACCCTGTTCGCATTGTGGAAGCAGCTCCTTCATTATTTTGTGCATAGGCCTACTTAACATGCGTATCATCTATGTTTAATTACGTGTTTTACATTATCTGATGTCTTCTCTCGTTCTACAAAGCGCTGGACCGAAGTAACCATGTTGTGCACACTTGCTTTACTCATGCTTCATTTTGGGGGGATTCGCCTATTAGTATGGTAGCGTTCCATCTTACTGGCAAAGCGACGGTTACTCATCGTTCTATCAAGCAGGGCATTGCAAACTCATCTTTGCAGCAAGTTGACCAGGTTTTATCTCTAAATATGCTTCATAGTTTTTCATCTTGCAGCAAGGACCCTTTCTTTGCTGCACTTCTAATAGGATCTCATCCCGTTCGACGCCCCCAGCTCGAGCACGTCTTGCATGACGTCATCACAGAGCGGTCAACTAGACCTCATCATTCAGCACGTTCACAGCATGTTTAACCTGTCCTCCCTTGCAGCATGGTTAAACAGACCTCTTATCGGAGCATGCTCAATGTAACTAATCATCTTATCGCAGCAAAAATAACGCGACATCGCTGATGTTCAACGCGACCTAAGTCATACATCTGGCCTTCTCTCAAATCATACTGCTCATAAATCAATAGTATATGTTTCCTTGTAGCAGCAGACATGCTCTCCCGCTCTTTTAAATCATGATGAACCGTGTCATTTCTAATGCTAATACTAGCCCTTTGCACTTTATTCCCGTTATGGGAATGTCTCTATGTTAATGCTTTTTAACCATCACTTAAGTTTGTTCTTATCCAGCTAACTATTTCAACTCAGCATTCGAGTCATCAATTAGAATAGTCACTTATTTAAATTAGGGCCTGCAGGACCACTGCAATAAGGTGTCCCAGTATTTCTCTATTCAAATTGGACAATTTTCAATCTTCTGCCTAATTATCACATTTCTTCTTTTTAGTCTTCTAAAAGGTTATCACCAACGGACGCCGCTCAAATGCCTCTGGGCGCAGTTGGATAGTCCTTCAGCCAATCAGACAAACCTTCATCTCAGATTTTACATTTGACCAAATTAGTTGATCTGCAGCAAACATTCCTAAGACATTTGCAATGGCTGGGAATTGAGCTCTGGCCTGCTGCTTGGAAAGCGACTGTGCTCACCACTATACCACCATCGCAGTACAAACATTTCTTCTGACTCTACCTCCTTACAGAGATCCCTTAAAAACTTCAAATTGCATACACATTTATAACCGGCACCGGCATTTACTCATGATCTCTGCTTAAAGAGATACTTCACCGCTGGAAAGCCTAATATATCTTTAAATTGGGTCACCTATGTAGCAGAAATGTGAAAAAAAAAATTTAATTGGTGCCTTCTAGGCCGAGAAAAGCCAGAAAATGTGTTTTTGGCTCATATGGATGAAAGACACCAAATCCCAGAATGCACTTCGCTTCGCTGCTTTGAGTCCACTCCCAAGCCACGCCTACCGCTTGACAGACAGACAGTGAGGCATTCGACTCAACTCAATGTGTTTTATTGTTATTTCAACCATATACACAAAACAACGTTTCATCGTGGCTCGAGTCAATTTAAAATATATAAATACACATTTAAAATATATAAAAACTACATTATATAATAACGACATACGAAACAGGCTACATTTACCGTGCACACACACATTATAGGCTCCGTAAAGTTCAGCTAAGCATACCAGCATTAGGCTTGGTGGGCTGTAAACACCGAGTATAAACACAGCCGTGAATTAGCGTGGGATGTCGAATGGTCGCCATGTAACAGTCACAAACTCCAGCGGTTAGCAGTTAGTTGGATACAAATCACCCCATTTCTGCACCAGTCCGT